>CM060696.1:100148734-100748734 GCA_030686995.1 Artemisia argyi | reverse complement strand
AGAGAAGATCTTGTTGAAGAGACAAGTCAACCATATTACCCCCTCATCTCCTAGGCTCCTCCAGGCTTCTATGGGTATTTGGTCCGGGCCTACAGCTTTGTTTCTACCCATCTTCTGTAGAGCAACCTTCACTTCTTCCCGGCTGATCCTCGAGTAGTAGCATTCGGGTACCAAAAGCTGGCTAGGGTTCTCTCGTTCGCCCCTTCCTTCTGTGTTCCCCTCGTTAAAGAGAGAGGAAAAATATTGTCCCCATCTCTTCCTAATACCTTCTTCGTTCACAATGGTACGTCCTCCTTCGTCTTTGATGTATTTGATGTTTCCTAGATCCCTTCTTCTTCTCTCACGGGCTTTAGCAATTCTGAAGATATCGTTTGCTCCCTCCTTGGAATCTAATTTCTTATACAAATCTTCGTACGCCTTGTCCTTCGCCGCTGCTACAGCCTTTTTTGCTTCTCTTTTAGCCCTTTTATACCTCTCCTCAGCAGAGGCCCTATCTGCTTGGTCGCTCTCTCTGCTCAAAAGAAACTCTTTGAACCGAGCTTGTTTCTCCGCCACTTTAACTTGCACCTCCTCACTGAACCACCAGGATTCCCTGCGGGATGACTGGGTTCTCGCTGACCCACTAGTCACGCCTATGGAATCCTTAGCTGCGTCTCTAATGGTGCAGGCAAGGGTGTTCCACATCTGATCTGCATCATAAGAAGTTAAGTCTTCAGCCCGGGCCGACAAACCCTCTGAGACTTTCGCTCTAAACGACTCCACCGCTTCTCCGTTCAGTTTCTTCCACAAAATCCTTGGCATCCCTGTCGCCTCTCTCCTGTGATGGCGTCTCTGAAAAAGAACGTCTAGGGCAATCAATTTGTGTTGTGATGAGCATGCCACGTCTTATACACATATTTCTTACCGCGTACATGCAACGTCTTATACACAATAGAATACATTAGTACATGGGGTATATAAATTATTTGATCTTGTGTTGTAAGCTAGCTAGGTTGGTGGATCTATAATTTAATTTCGTTCACTTAATGATTAAAATGATATGTTCGTTATGAACTTATTGTTAATAATGCCCTTCTATCATCAGAAACAAACTATACTAATCATACAATTTTTGTAATCATAAGTTACATAAACGGTCATGTATGTGCTTAATCCTGCCCAAACTATTTGGTAATTTGGAGAAGGGGCGAGATCTGTAGATGAAGTCTTCGTCAATTTATATGCGGAACTAGAAGGATTATTAGTGTTGGAGTTTAAAGAAGCTAGCGTAAAGCAAAATAGTGGACTGACTAGGTGTAAACGAGTCGAGTCGAGTCGAGTACTGTCAAACTCAAGCTCGACTGGATTATCAAAACTCGAGCTCAACTGAGCTTTAGATTTTCAAGTTTCAAGTTTGACTCGACTCGATTTTATAAAAATTAAGTAATTACATGTAAATACAAGGGTAAAAGTGTAATTTAATTAAACAACGATAAGGCTTACATGGAGCTTGAACTCGACTCGAAAGTGTACGAGAGTAGCTCGAGCTCGACTCGTTTATATCGAGTCAATTTCGAATAGTTTACGAGTCGCTCTTGAATAAATCACAGTGATATCATCTCGTTTACGCTCACTCCCCAATAACTTCAAATCTCATCTTAAATACATGACGAGTTATTAGTAGGTCTTATGGTATGTTTGACGAAATGAGCTCAACTGGAGTTTATATCTATAAAAAGCTGTTTGGTAAATTTGTTAGAGTTAAAAATTATTATTCTAAAATAACATAAAAATATCAAATTAAATTCACATATATCTTAAGTTTTTGAGTGATAATCACTTAATATATTATACGTATTTTGAAAGCTATTTAAATAATTTGACTTACTATAAGTCCTACTCATTTCTAAAAGCTCGTTTCTGTTGGCTTGAGCTTATAAAAGCTTAATAAACTTATTTGATAAACAATACTTATTTTATAAGATCATTTATCTTGCATCAAATAACTATGGGGTATATAATGGAAAGTACCAAGTTACATTAGAGATAAGTTGTGTTAAGAATTGTAATTTCCAATTTATTACTTAGTAGAACTAGCGCAAATATGTTTTTCAAAATGTTAATTTAGTTTGTATTGTCAAATTCTATTTTATTTTACACCAAAGGAGAATATATGAGTATATTTTTTTGGGGGTAAAAGTCAACAGGCAGTAAAACAAAAAAAGAATAGTTATATAGTTGAGGTAAATTATTGGTACCGCTCGCTAGTCACTATGCACACAAAAAATGGAGGGGTCATAACGCATTAAATTGTTGTGAATAATGCTCATATTATTATTATCTTTGAGTGGACCACTCAATCTATGCACAAAATCAATGTGTAGTATCTTTTCATACTCACAGACCATGTGCAATGTTTGCTAAATAATCCAATACGAACTACTAGTAAAGTATACGCACACGATTCTTGTCGTTGGTATTTTTTTATTTACATGTATGTATTCTTTTACTTGAAAGATAGTTTAAAATGGTTTATACATCGGCTTGAAGAGATTCGTTTACTTCTGTCACAAATAACTTTTAAACAATATGTAACGTGCTAGAGTTTAGGGATGAGCATATGGCATGAATACCGATCTTAAACATGCCTCGTGCCAAACTGATACCCATCAAGGAAATCGGTACGGGATTCAGTATCCCTTTTCCCTCAATTTCGGTGTATACATATGGGACTTATACCGATCATCTCATGTTTGTACCAAAATGCCAAGAAGACTAGGAGTTGTTTACTAAATTAAGTGGTTTGTAGATATTACTTGATTATCCATTTAATTGAGAGATAGATTTTTGTGAACCTCCCCATTAAGATGAAACAAAGATTTGTACCCACTCATTAAATAGTGTGAAGATACTACTAGATTAACCACTTCATGAACCTTTTTTTTTTTTTTTTTTTTTTTTTTTTTTTTTTTTCAACACTCCCATAGTTGGACTACAACATATATGGGTCTTACAACATCTGTTACTAACTCTTGAGTTAGATAAGACATCAATCACAACTAAAACCATAACTTATATGCCAATATGGTCTGTCCTTCCATTTTTATTTTTAGTTTTTATTTTTTGTTGCAACTTTTTTCTTTCTTTTTCATTAATCGGTACACATACGTTATAGTCCTTAAATACCTGAAATAGGTACTGAACCAATAACGATACCGACTAGAATGCTATGTTCATGATTCAGGAGTGAGTTTGGTCTTAGTTTTTCTTTCTCGATGAATTTGAGATCGGTACTGATCCGAACAGGGAAGGATAGAGCTAATACCTAGTTCCGAAAATCTCAATTTAGAGTTTTATAGGTTTCAAACAATTCTTTACAAAAAGAAAACCAATCCCATTTTGAAATCGAGACAATTGTTCCACACCAAAAATTATGTTTGGCGCAAAGATTTTAAGAGCTTATGAGAGCTGAAACTTTTAAATAAGCTAGCTTTAACATAATTTTGTTTGACAACAAAATATTTAAGAGCCTATAATTTGAGAGGCTATTCTTTTAGAAGCTAATTGAAGTAGCTTTTGAAAAATGTGGGAGCCTTTGAAATACCAAATTACATTAATACCTTTCAAATAATATTAATAAACAACAACACATTTAGGTCATATGGTGCATCATCCATTATAAACACGAAGGACAATAATGAGTCACATACATTCCATTATGCTTTAAAAACCTAAATTTGCGAAACATGTTCTACCACTATCTCCATGTTTATTATAGAAATAATACTACATGATCTAACTATTAAGTGTATCATTAGAATGTGTTGTTTCATATCTGTTTCTTCTGATTGGGCGTAGAAATTTTAACATCATTATTGAGAAAGTGCATTTTTTTTATTATATATATATATATATATATATATATATATATATATATATATATATATATATATATATATATATATATATATATATATATATATTATAAAAAATGTGTACGTTCATATACCTCATTTGGATAACAAATCATTGCAGATTTCTTCTTCTCGTAGGTGGATTTTCACCTTAATCATAGAATAAACCTTTGTATTATGTAATAATGAAGTTGTACTTGATCTGGATTGGATGATTATATCCTTTAAACACGAAAAATCATTATCTATAACTTTGAAAATTGTACTTGCATTCCGCAATTCCATATGTGTCCGCCATTTTTTACAAGCTCGATTTTTGTGTGTTACAATGTTAAGACGGGTAGTGTAAGAAAATTGAGCTCCGATTAACCCCTTAAAACTTCTATCCGTTTTCTTAACCTACACACATTATAAGATAACGGATTGAGATTAGCAGTCTACGTGTTCTCAACTAGTCGACTTAATCAAATCTCTCATAAGCTTACAAACATATAAACATTGGCGAAATACGAAGTTTGAATTATCTTTCATATACATTATAAATTTCAACTAGATTTTCAAATCCTCAGCGTAACTCTCTTGCTTTCGTTTTCCAATGCATCATATCTATTGCATACGAAACAGGTTTAAGCCAAGACCGTGCAAAATCCGACGGGTTACCTTAACATAATCGTCCACCAAAATCAAAGCATCTAACCACATGAACAATATTGCTTTTAATAAAAAGGCACCTCCTCCATCAAAGGGACTAAAGGAAAAGCAAACATACATAAAGAGTTCTTAATGCGATCTTCACTTTTTAAAGTAGTCAATCACCTTTATACTTCCAGGCAATTCAGCTCAATATTGTGCAAATGAGTTATGACAATGGGTCAGCACGAGTGTTGTATATGATGATGCAAAAAATCAACTTAAGGAATATACTTTACATAAAAGAATGATAGCTATGACAGTTGTAGTATGTCATGTTGATAACATGGTATAAAAAGTCAATCAATATTATTTCAAACTACATGTTATGTACACATAAGATTTTTTTTTGAACGGTTACTTTCTTTCAAGGGAAATCCATGTCCAATTTGAAACCCGATGGGGGGAAAACCTTCAACTTAAGCCGCCCGAAGGCACGACACTTAATTGAAGTAAACCCTGCCTTCTCCAGATTCGAACCCTTGTGGGTTGAAACCTTCATTGAAGGACTTTGAAATCGTACCGACAGGGAAGTGGTCCACAAGGGAGGACTTCCCGGTTTGGTCACCCAAACCGGTACTACTCTCCACTAGGCACGCTTAACTGAATAAGACGTGCCCAGTGGACCACAAGCCCATTGGTATACATAAGATGATCAGAATATATGTGATTTAGAATAAAAAGTAAGCATAATTAGACGTCTTTTATACATATCTCTCGTTATTCGGCACCCATTCACATCTTTCATATTCATGGACGGATCTTAGTGGAGACTAGGGTGGGTCACGACCCTCTCAAAATTTTGAGGTTTTACTTATATTTGTTCAAAGAAAGTAAAACTTTGACCCTCAATAAAAAGTAAGCATAATTAGACGTCTTTTTTACATACCTCTCGTTATTTGGCACCCATTCACATCTTTCATATTCATGGACAGATCTTAGTGGAGACTAGGGTGGGTAACGACCCTCTCAAAATTTTGAGGTTTTACTTATATTTGTTCAAAGAAAGTAGAACTTTGACCCTCTCAAATTAACTGATATAGCACTTGACCCTCCCAATATTTTCACTCAAGTTCCGTCGATTCTATTGAAATGAGAAATTGGATACATGTCATATAGTCATAAAGCCACACAAACATCTAATGTATCTTCTCATATCATCGAGTGTGAGTTTTTTTTTAGAGCGGCATTTTTTTTCACACTCCTATACCACCTATGGCATTTTTTTTCACACTCCTATACCACCTATCTCACAAGTGTCTTCAACAAGACTTGAAACACAACCTTGCCACTAGGCTAAACGCCTTGGGTATCAAGTATGATTTTTTTTTTTTTTTTTTTTTTTTTTTACCATTTAAATCATATTTCCCTTTCTTTCTTTCTTTTTTCTTTGCACGGAGCTCGTATAAACAAATTTTTTATCTATACTTTAACATTCGAATTCATATAAAGTATAAACAAGTAGTATATTTTTCTTATAATTTAGATTCATTCTCACACTAACACAGATCACTTGCACAATTTGACACTATCATAAAAAAGCTTATAAACTAGAAAACAAAGTTGAAGTGCAAGGAAACAAAGTATATGACAACACTAGGGGCCATTTTGTCTCACGATAAGATATGAAATTCACAGTTTTGTCTTCTATGTATCATATGTGGATTGTAGACTTCTATACACCATGCATAACCTACCTTTATCCTCAATATACTTCATCTTTAACATGACAATTTGTGAGGCACCGACAAACGATGCTTGCCACATCACAGTATAAATGCATTTCAGCATAGTCTGACAGCCATGTGCAGAGATGGCAAAAAGCTCAATATAAATCGATAAGAGTTAGGACCATGACCAAGACTCATGGAGACAGAAGGAAGGTAAAAACTGTGAAAGGTACAAGTATAAATGGGTTTACAGCATCACTTTACGTTTACAGAAATACATACCATGCATAAACCTTTCAACAAACCGGACTACACAGAGATTTCACAAACCAAATAAATGCAGAATTACTCCAAACATGTCAACGATGAAACTAAGGATAACACAGCTAATATGTGCATAAGGTAAAAGATTCACATTTGTAACCTGCATTTAGTTTTCTATGCAGCATCAAAGTTGGGTATTTAACAGGAATTTACAGTAAACAAGTTTGAATAAAATTCTATATAACCTTCCCAAAACTGAACATAGTTCCTTGTTTCGATTGTTTGGGTGTACTGCCAGATATCAGAGACTGAAAGTTGTCTTGGCATCACAACTCTCACTAACGTTGCCAGGGAAGGGTCCTATATGTTCACCTGCTTCCCAGCAAATAAATACAGGCAGTCATAAGTTTAAACCATCAAATGAAAACCTTCAAAATGTTTCCAGGCCTATCATCATCACTTGTAAACTGACCCAACCCATTTTGACCCTTATAGAAACCTATAATTTTGATAATTTATGAAAATCTGAAAATCCATTCAATATTCAATATGTATGCATGACGCTATGATAGCACAATAGCACGTCACTTTTAGTATCGAAAATCTACCTGGTTATTCAATTCCACGAATCATTTGGTTCCATAGACACCAGCAACAACGTAAGGGGATTGATTCACATAATTTCTCAACAATGGAACTTCTTCTATAGCATATTCGTCATCACTATCATAGCGTCTTTCTCGATGCGGCCCAAGAGCTTTAAGAATGAGAGCCAGAAATACAGATAACCCCTGCCATCCAGATAGAAAACCTTTGTTAGAGTAGTACTCGTAATAGTTAGGATTGATAAGATACGCAACAATAATATTTCGATGATCAATATAGCCAATGAAAGTAATATGATCATTTAAAATAAGTACCATATAATATCCGTATTTTAATAGCTCTATAAAAAGATTTAAGGAGATATGCTTTAGTATGTTGGATTTTAGTATTGAATAAGGGCATTATGAAGCATCGCTAGAAGATACGGCTGCCTTTTGATTATTTAGTACTTTGTATTTCATTCGTATCTCTTTTATCAACTTCGTTCAACTACAAACATAAATCAATCAAGCGAACTCTTTAAATTTAATGAATTCAATTAGTAAACGCAAAAATCACGATTGGATCCTAATGCAGCAAAACTAAATGATGGCTCATGAAAAATACTATCTTTAGGACGGTATGAATATGTATATCAGGCATAATGTTGAGATGTCGGGTATTAAGAATATGAATTGCAATTTATGGGTGGGACAATAAGATCTAACAGATTAAATTGTTGACAGGCACAAAGCACAACATATAAGATTTTGCAAACTTATTAAATTCAGTCAATAAGGATTTTCCTTGATCGATCAACACTTGATCGGAAAAACAACTGTTTTGAGTTAAGGGCCCAAATGTCTTTTAGGTTAACAAACAAAACTGCTCCTTTGTTGTACATAAAGCACATGTACTGAAAGATAAGGAGACGTGAAAGTTTCAAAAGGTATTTTAGTAAACGGGGTAAAAAGTACACGAGGATGTAAAGAAAGATGTGGATGTGTCGTAATATAAGAGCAAGCAGATAAAGTGGTCATAGGTATCAGGGGTATCGTGTAACCCTCGCAGAGCTTAAAGAGTTAGTTATATAAAACAAATGAGAGTGTGTGAGAGAGATACACGTACTTGAACAGAAACAACAGACAAGCCAACCCATTTGCAAATTTCAAAGTTCTCCTTGATAAAATCCTTAAACTCATTAAAATTTCCACTCGGGTCTGTAGGGAAGTCCTGATACAATGAAAGCCAGATTAGTTTAGCACGAAATTAAAAAAATAAATAAATAAATAAAAAAAGAAGGAAATATATCAAGAAACAATCGTAACACTTCATTATTAACAAGTACCTCTTCCCAGTTGCTGTTTAGAAATACGTCCATTGTGACTGCACCTTCCAGCATTAAGAGCAAAATGACAAAGACCAGGTACTACATTTTATGTTAAGTCCCTCGATCGAAATAAAGTCATTTCTACTTCATCAATAAATACACCATAAATGGTGTATGTTAGCATGGATATACATAAACATTCACAATGTAAGGCAGCTATGACTGTATGAGATAATCAGTTTCTATAAGCAAGTAGTATTCAGGTAATTTTAACAATATTTCAAAAATAAGGTTTTCTTACAGCAACTTCTTATCAGATTATCCAAATCTGATTCACTTAGCGTTAACAAACTTGGAAATTAGAATTTAAAATAGTACCCAAACACTGAAAGCTGGTAACAATGACTTCTGATCACAATTACCAGTTTAAAATACAGATCACAACTTTTACGTTAAACACACATCCAATTACCACCAATATGAACATAGCTGAACTTTGCAACATAAATTATTTTAGCTTAGATTTATTGAGTACAGAAACGAGTATACATCGTAACTGACTATCAAAGTCAAAAACTGTTACAAACTACAAGGTAGGAACAAACTAGCTTACTCTAAGTGAAGGTGAGATATGCATTCTTTGTGTCTTGTTTCTTTATATGTTCAGTGCGAATTTGAACATTTGTCATAAGCTAATACGTTTTCAAGCGAAAGCTAAGATTGGTATTTTTAAAACAAAATCCTCCTTATTAATCCTATATACCATACAACTATTGCATCATGATCAGATACTTGCAGAGTAATGACCCCTGAGGATCTTTAGATAGTATAATATGCCTATTGAATAACTATTAAATTTCCAACTAATGTCAAGTTGAGGATACACAATATAGACAGAAACCATTTGCCGTCTCTGCAGCAATATGACCTGAGCATGTTATCACGCACAAGGTTGCACCAAGTCCAAGCATAGTGTACATGAACCTGCATTGCCCAAAAGAAAAAAACTGGTTGAGCCAGATAGCGTATAAACTGAGTATATGTATAACTTTAAACATCTGATGGTTCCAAAAGTCTATATATAAAAACAGAAACAGAAGTTTAATTTTACACACTTAAGCAATAGCACTAATATACTGGTTCCGTTATACAGTTTCTGGCTGGTTCGTAAATTCTTTGTCATTCCAAACAAAGAGATGATAATTAAGTCAGCTTAAGTGCATGAGTGACTGCTTATCTTCTGAAATGCGTCAAAATAAAACTTTAGTAGGTTACATAATTAATTTGGAATTTCACTAAAGGGCATTGGACTACTGGACATATGAAAAGTACTTGAATCACGAAACTTTACAAAAGCAAAAATCCAACAAGCAATCTGGAGAGACCCCATGAAGCCTCATAAATAAAAGTTGAAAATGACATAAATGCTAAAGTTTAGCAAGCATGCCTTTTATGAAATTAATAATGCGAAAAAAAGATTAAGTGATTACTCAACTTTCATGATTTTCTCAACATATAACAAAAAGGTTTATCAATCACATCCCAAAATTCCTGGAATCACTTCACGTACATCATTCCAGAATATTTTTAATCAAACTTAACAACAAATTTAGGGCAGCTGTAGTTCAACTGATAAATAAACTCATGACAAAGTCATTGCACCTAAAGTAAAAAAAGTTTACCCGGATGGAATATAAGATGCAAATAATAGGACCACACAAAATAAATAGTGTGTTTGAAATTGCATTTCGGAGAAGATTGTCTGATTACTTACGTTTGCATACCTTCTGAAAAAAATGATCTCCTGTGTTTGCTTATACAAAACACAGTTTTTTAAAAGCTTTCTGAAAACGAATTTGCAAACCCGTAATCTGTTTTGAAAACACAATCTCTAACACTCTCTAACTAGCCGAGAAAACCATAACCCACTTACCACCAACAAATTCCAACATAAATTTACTTATAAAGACCTCTACTTTCACATTTTCACCACTTCCAAAAACTAACCAAAGGCTAAATTATGCGAATACAGTGTTCGGAAAACCTTCTTAGAGACAAAACACAGTTTGAAAACGCATAATCTTCTTTCAAAACGCAATCCCAAACACTCCCTAAGCACCTAAAAAACAATCATGTTCAAACCTTTATTCCAAGAAAACCATAACCAACATACCAACAACAAATTCCAACCTAAATTCACATAAAAAGTTCTCTACTTTCATCTTATTACCACTTCATAAGCCACTAAACATTCAGTACTTACAATAAGAACATATATAAAAAGATTATTAAAAAAATATATATAAAAAGATTATACAAAATAGTAGTACCAAGGAACAGGAAAATCAGAAGAATCATCAACTTCTCTAAGCCAAGCTCTGATCATCCAAATAGAATAAATAATAATAGCCATACCAAATATCCCCATGAATGAATTAACCAGTTTTAGTAGTGACTGAATGCAACTCCTTAATACCCTTGTCATTTTATTCACCCAAATTCCAAAACCCTGATTACAGATCAGATTAATGGATTCAGTGTGCTGATCAATGATGTTCTTAGGTTAGCTGCTTACCTGTAAACTCAAAATAAATAAATAAAGACTGTTTTTTAGTAACTAAAATAAAAGTCAAATACATCCATTGACTTTTGACTTTGCTGGGAAAACAAAAATGTCAAAAGTTATTTAAGTTTTGGGTTCGAGCTCGAACTGGTTCGAGTTTTAATGTTTTTTTTTACGCGATCTTAGCTTGTGACTCGATAGAAGCTTAGGCCCGGCTCCGCTCGGCTTGGCTCGAGCTCCACTCGTTAGTATAATGGGCTTAAATGAATAGGTTTTGATTCATGCTTAACTTATTAGCATTTGATGACAAATGTGATGACTAATCAATAAAAATATTCTATTGCTAACCGGCTATTTTTCAATTAGGGTAAATTGCAAATTTTGTTCCTAATATTTTTCGAAAACGAAAAGATTACACTGAGACGAATTTTTTTGCAAAAAAGCTATTAATGTTTATTTATTTTTTTGCAAAAGAACCACCAAGAGGCACTGTTCACTAACTCACGTTAGTTTTCTCGTTAAGTTGTCTTGTCTGTGAAGGTAGTATTGTCATTTCATTGAACGTCTCACTCTCTCCCGCCAATTATACTTCATTCCCCTCTTAACTTATTTCAAGGACAATATTTGCAAAATATAACTTAACTTCATTAAATCAACTAGAGTAGGCTTTTACAAAAAACAATAAGTGCCAAGACAACCTCATTTAACATACTTTCAAATCAATAATCAACAGTAAAACCCTAGCTTAAGCATAACTAAAAATCGACACAACCCAGTTTTCCATTCGCTACACACATCCAAACCAGCTATGGAAAATAATGATAACGGAAAGTCTTTGTTAACTAGAGGGGGTGGGGGGATCATCAGAAAAGTCGTGGAGAAAAGTTTTATTAAATGATAAAGTCTTTGAGGAAGTTGTTGATATAAATAATGCTTAAACACATTATTAATATTTTTCAATAACTCTATGTTTTGATAATCAAAAAATGTAAACTAGATTAAATCGAAAATTATGACGTAAACAAGTATTCAGTAGTAAATATTCACTTTCTTCATCTAATCACTTAAGGTATGAATAAACAAGTGACTAATGCATTACATGATCAAAGAAGCATTTTCTTAAACACAAGACATTTTATAAAATGACATCAAACATTTTATAACTTTTATAAAAACATTTTTAGAATTAAAAGAATATGTTTAATTCATTATAAATATATGAATTCAAATTTCTAACAAAAAATGGAAAATATAATCCAGAAAAACCTTCCCCACAAAAGGACAAACAAACCCAGCGTTCTAGAAGGGGCGGCCCCCTTAATGATTAAGGGGACCGGCATGCTCTAAAACAATATTTGTTTGTCCTATAAATACTGGTTCATTCCATAAATTTTTCTCATCTTTTTGCACTAAATACTTTCTGATCTCTTCTCCATTTCTATTCCAAAAATCTTTGATCATATAATTCATAAGTCTTTATTTCCAAGTGATCCAAGACTTCATCCACACAAGTGCAAAAAGAAGAACACTTCTTCAACATCTATACAAAGTAGTAGTGTTGTGACTAGTTGATCATCTTGTAGTAGTGCTAGATTATTTGCAAAAGTGTTGTGTGATTTAGTAGATTGTAGATATTAGTTGTGTTGATAAGTAGAGTAGGAGTTGTGATGTAGTTGTGCATTGAAGAAGGTGTGAAGTAGAAGTGAAGAAGAAGTCGTGAAGCTATCGTGAAGAAGTAGTAAAGTTTTGAAGAAGTTGTGAGATTAGTTCTAGCTAGGATTAGAACTCGACATTTAGCTTAGTGTCGTTAATCGGTGTAAGCCAAGGTGTGTAAGGTTTCTCCGCTATAAGGAGTTTATTGACATAGTGAAGAAAACTCTCGAGTGTGGTACTCGGGGAGTGGAGTAGGGCAAGGAAGGTGTCCTTGTAGTCGAACCACTATAAATTCGAGTGTTGTGGTTTGATCTCTCCATCTCTATCTTTTATTTCATTTCATTACTTTGTTTACATTATTAGATTGTATCTATTTAGTCTTGCTCATACTTGTTAACAATTGAATTCACATAAGATCGAATCAAATTTTATAAGCAACTATAATTTTTGTAAAAGAAACTCAAAAAGAACGTAAAACTATTCAACCCCCTTTCTAGTTTTTCACAATTGGTATTATGAGCCACGTCTAGCAAGATCTTTAAAATATATTGTATTTTAAAACTTGTAACGATCTATGGAATCTGAAAAATATTTAGAAGGGCAATCTATGCAAAGACTACCACTATTTGAAAGTGATGGATTTTTATATTGGAAAAATCGATTCGAAACTTATGTGAAATCAAAAGATCTAGATCTTTGGCATGTTATTACTAATGGTGATTTTTTACCTATTCAAAATAACCCCGAAACAAAGAAAGATGAAATCGTACCTTTTGAAAAACAAAACGATGATTTAAAAAGAAAACTTGCTAAAAATGATGAAGCAAAAATGGTTATTTACAATGCGCTACCACGTAAAGAATACGAAAGGATCTTTATGTGTGAAACCGCAAAAGAAATTTGAAACTCTTTACTACTAACTCACCAAGGTAATAGTCAAGTCAAAGATAACAAAATAGATCTACTTGTTCAACAATATGAGCAATTCACGATTCCGGAAGAGGAATCAATTGATAATGCTTTCGCTAGGTTTAACACTATCATCACAAGTTTAAAAGCACTTGATGAGAATTTTTCTAGTAAGAATTTTGTTAGGAAGTTTCTTAGGGCTCTTCACCCAAAATGGCGAGCTAAAGTGACGGCTATTGAAGAATCAAAGAATTTGTCAACTTTACAACTTGATGAATTAATTGGGAACTTGAAAGTCTACGAAGTAATAATAAATAAGGACTCTGAAATGGTCAAAGGAAAACGAGAGCAAAGCAAGTCAATCGCCTTGAAAGCTAGAAAGGAATCTAGTAACGAAGATAGCTCATCTTCCGAAAGTGATGACGAAGAATATGCCATGGCCGTAAGAGATTTCAAGAAATTCTTCAAAAGGCGAGGAAGATTCGTTAGACAACCACATGATGAAAGGAGAGCATCTCAAAAGAATAAAGATGAAAAGAATAGCAAGAATGAAAGGAAGTGTTTCAAATGTGGTGATCCAAATCATCTTATTGGAAAATGTCCAATGATGTCAAGAGATCAAAATCAAAGAGCATTTGTTGGAGGAGCTTTGGAGTGATAGTGATGAAGATGAGAAAGAAACGACAAAAGAAGAAAAGTGTCTCATGGCAATGATGAAGAAATAAAAACTTTTTATAAACCATCTTTAAAAACCGAAGTAGGATCCTCTAAACCTAAAACAAGATCTAAAACTCCACCACCTAGGAAGCCAAATAACTCTTATCATAGATCTAAAACACCTCAACCAAGAAGGAACCAAAATAAACAAAACTACAACAACACTAGTAATCAAATGTGGAACTATCAACCAAGTTACAACCCTTGGGGAATACTACCACCTTTCATGCATCCTAGCCAAATGTTAAACATGTTTGGACCAAACAACTTTGGACCAAAGAGGCAATAGGGACCGAATAGCTAGATCAACATTCCATATAACTATCTTGGAGCTCTCTCACCATAGACCTTTGCAAAGTCTATTTATCATCTTGAAGACTTTGAAGATTTTTTTTGAAGACCGTCGGGTACGCTATTCTTTCACTACTCATTGCCATACGTAGATAATTTTTTTTTGTTGCTTTGTTTGCGTAGATATAGCTTATTTCCTTCTTTCTTTTGAACATATATATATAAATATATATATATATATATATATATATATATATATATATATATATATATATATATATATATACACACTTATAATATTATATAAATAATATATATACATATACGTGCACATAATCTAGATACGTCATTAGTTGACTTTCTAGAACTCTAGGAAATTGTTCGTTATCGAACTCTTTCCTTCCCCCTCTTGGCACTTTTGAACTTTAACGTTCATCATGAAAATCTCTTGTGTCCACTTTTACAAAACTCATGGTGATGAAGAGAAGTGAGTTAAGTGGATCAACACGAGAGTAGAAAGAAGAACCTTCGCGCACATAAACTATAAATGAAGCAAACTCCTATCGCCGCTAGCATCCGCCTCTTTCATTTCCTCATTCTAAAATCTACATTAACACATAATATATATATATATATATATATATATATATATATATATATATATATATATATATATATATATATATATATATATATATATATATATATATATATATACAATGTTGCAAAACTCGCTAGGCGTAGGCGGGGCGGTCGACCACCTTCGAGGCGGAATTCGCCTAGGCGCCGCCTAGGCGGATTGACTTTTTTTATATAAAATATTTAAATTTATATGTATTTGGTATAAAATATGCATAATTTATATATTTTTTAAATAATTTTATTAATGTTTTCACGATCTTTAATTTTATTAATGTGATTTGATTAAGTTTGAGTTAATTTTTTTAAAAGTCCACTAATAATTTATTGGGCCTATTGTACAAACTCTTTTAATGGGCCAAGAAAACCACTAAATTAGTATTAGGGTTATTACACAAATACACAGCCACCATTTTTTTTCCCTTCACCCTCTTATCTCTCACTCTTCTCTCTCTGTTACATTTCAAGAAAACAAGCAGCCTAGATTTAAAACAATACCAAGAAAATCAAAACCCCAAAAATGTGTTACAGGCCGTGCTAATTTGAAGTTGCGCGAAAAGAGGCGTTGATATGGAAAAAAAACGCTAGATCTGAAGTTGAACCGGCGTTGACCGGCGTTGACCGACCAGCCGCCTAGGCCGATTTGTCCCGCCTAGGCGGTTCATTGACCGCCTTTTGACCAAAACGCCTAATTTGGCCGATTTGGTGCAAATCGGGGCGGTGAGGTGCCGCCTAGCGCCTAGGCGCCGCCTAAGCGGCCGCCTAGACCGCTTTTTACAACACTGTATATATATATATATATATATATATATATATATATATATATATATATATATATATATATATATATATATATATATATATATATATATATATATATAGTCAAGCGTTCAAATGAGAAGCTTAAATTTTGTGAGAACGCGAGAAGCAATCCTAGCCACTCATTTTATTCTTCTTTAACTTTAATCTAATAGCTAATATTAGTTAATCAACTTTTTGAAAATTTTTTAAAAAATTTTGAAAAATTTTTAAAAAAAATTTATAAATATTGAAAAATTTTTGAATTTTTTTTTAAATTTTTTTGAAGTTTTTCAAAAAAATAGTTAGTTAATAATAGTTATTAGATCAAAGTTTAAGGAGGATAAAATGAGTGGTTAGGATTAGTTCTCGCGTTCTCACAAAAATTAGATTTCTCACATGAATGGCCCCATATATATATATATATATATGGTGACGTTATTGTGGTGTACAACTTAAAATGAAAGAAAATAGGCACAGATGTGAACCATTACATGTATGAGTGATTATGTCATTAGATCTTATTAATGAAGTCATTAGATTTCATTAATTAAATGGCATTTTTGTAAATACTCTAAAGATTAGAGCCATTTCATATAAGAAATACCACGTGGAAAGTCAAACCACACATCTGATTTAAAATTTTCTTTTAACAAGCTTTTATTTATTTGCATACGTATATATATACGTTCGACTTGCGCCAAGCATACTATTTTTTATTTATTTTATGCAATACTATATTTTTTATATATATACACGTAAGTATCACATCTAATCTCCATAACAAATCACCAAGCATAACTATTTTTTATATATTTTATGCATTACCCAGTTTCTTTGATACACACCGACTTGCACCAATTTCTATATATATAGCATTTCACAAGGACTTCTTCATCCTTAAGTAATCAAAACCCATTGGTCCATGCATAAAATAACCTTGTGTAAAATAATATTTTTTGGGACAAGCCCATGGCGAGGAGCCCAACATTAGAATGTTACTAGGCTTTCAGGCTCATGAGAAGATAGGTAGACTCTAGTTTTGTACATATAATAGGCATATAACAACTTCTTTTTAAGGAATATACAAATATTCATGCAACTTGGCTTGAAACATGGTACCTTTTGTAAACAAAAACTGCTACAATGTAACTATCTACTTTCGTAACATAATGTAATCGTCTATTACTTCCGAACGACGATTAAAAAAAAAAAAAAAAAAAAAAAAAAAAAAAAAAAAAAAAAACCTGTAAACACCCCCGCCACAACACGGCGAGTTCCTCTCACTCGTTTATATACGTACGTAGCGGCACACAAATTATTTATAGCACTCTAAATTTTTTGATACATACGTAGCGGCACATCAAATTTTTAGTGACAGACTAAATTTATAATGACATACTAATTTATATACAACATATGCATGTTAATTGTTTTTGTCTTAATTTTATTTTTGTTGTTATATTGTTTAGGTGAAAATGCCTAAAACCACGGTTGGTGACGTTTCTAAAACTAAACAATACATTCCTAAAGTTTCCGCCACTCCCGACATGTCTCCTGCCGTTGCATGTTTCTATCGTCCCATTGAAAATAGAAACATTCACGATGGTAGAATTGTCGATCCATCCTTCTATGAATCCGATCAAATCGAACGAATGTTCACCAATATCCGTCTTGACCGTCTTTTCAAAATCAACGAACGAATCATTCCTCACTTTGTCCTCGACTTCTATAGCCAAGTGACGGTGCAAACCGATCCCTATGGCCATATCCTCATTTCTTCCATGATCCAAAATCAATTCATCACTCTTACTCTTGCTCAGTTTGGACAAATCCTCAGAATCTCATACAACGGCCAAGCTGTATACTCTAACGAATGGGATCTTTCTTCACTTGAACGAAATCGTCCACAGGATGGTCCATACTATTATGAGATTCCAAGTCCTGAAGACATTTGTCGACTGCTTGAACTAGAACGTGGTACGACTAGTCGCAAAATCAAGTCGAAAAATGTCGATATTCACGAAAATCAAATCCTTCTCAAAGAGCTAAGCCCTGACATGAAAAATTGGGAAGAACTCATTCGCGAGACGCGTTTGGTACCGGCGGTCACCGTGATCATCTCATGGCTAGCATCGCCCACATGTTGTATTGTGTAGTTACTGAAGAAAACTACAATTTGGCATATCTCTTTGTCCATCAAATCATGACTGCCAAAAACACTCCAAATGCCAACCTTCCTTACGGTATGTTCCTCACTCGACTTTATCGTCATATCATGGAAGACTTCCCAAATCTTCGGAGTGATTTCTATGTGCTCGTTCATCCCACTCTGAATCAACTCACTCTTGTTCGTACTCGTCGATCTCGAAGTGACAAAGGAAAATCTCGTGGTCCTTTGTTTTCCATACCTCGTGTTTCAACATCTCATAGAGGAAATGATGATGATGAGTGATGAAGCGAAAAGTGTACTGCTTTTAGGGGGTCATTTAATCCCTAAATCGTGATTATTTGATCAAATATTACCCTAAATCGTTTCTTTTGTCATTTTAGGTACTTTTGAGAAGAATTTTACAAAAGGAAGCATTTTAGACGTTTTGGAGCGAAAAAGTGAAGAAAATGGCAAAGTCTCCAAAATATGCTGGAAATAGTACCTGAAGGCGTCAAGAATTGCTCTTAACGACGTCACGACTTGGAAAAGGGTTGGATAAATAAAACACACGTGACAATCCAGAAGGTTTTTGAAGGAGTTCATGACGGCGTCACGTGTTAATGGAGGTAGGCCATCACGTATCAACTTGAAGAGAGATTGCCCAGAGGACTTAAAGAGTGACGGCGTCAGGGTTGAACCTGACGTCATCAGATACGTCAGATGATTTAGAGTGACGACGTCAGGAAGAAGGCTTACACAAGAAGAAACCTTAGTAAAACCATCGCATGTTGATAAAGACAATCATAACTTACGCGCGGAGTAGCTGACACTGTTTTGGCCATAACTTTTGCGTACGAACTCGGATTTAAGCGATTCAAAAAAGGAAACGATCGGGACGAAAAAATCTTCTATTTGGTGAAAAAATGGTCATGACACCGTCATGTGTACAAGCTGAAGCCGTCAAGATGGGCCAACAGAAAATCTGCCTATAAATATAACCTTATTACTTCACTTTTTGTAAGCCCTAAATCCTAAGGTCGATTCCTGAGTTTAGGTAGGTGTTTTTCCAACAACTTATAGGGTTTCAATCACTCCATAAACATCTTATATTGGTTTGTTGATTCTATCTTAATTATGTTTTCCATTATCATTGTTGCTTGCTCTTCTTTGATGATGTTTTGTTAATTCACCTTGTGTCTACTTATGATTGTGTGACACTTGTGTATAATTGATTAGATCTTATTGATTCCTTGTTGATGTTTGTGTCTATCTTCATCAATTAGGGTGTGACACTTTAATAGGTCTAATTGGTTTAGCTTATAATTCTTGTTTCCTATTGTCTCTTGTTTAATTGAATGAATTCGATGTTAGGCTTAAGAAAACTGGCAGACTTCCAATTGGTAACTTGCTTGAACGTCTTAAGAAACATGATCGGAGGTGCACTACGATTATATGGTTGTATTTAATGCATAAGATAATTTTATTGATCCCATGCTAGGAGCTCCTAACGGCGACATAGGAGGGAAGTAGGAGCTTATAAAGTTAGGGAAGATCGTACACGGCCCTACGAATGGTATTAAGGAATACAACCCGTCAATTAAAACAAGGTGTGACAATTCAATAGGTAGAATTGGATAACTAGCAAGGAGTAACATATCATAGGTAGACATGCTTCACTTACCTTGTAGAACCCTAGTTTAGTTTCCTACACATTAGTTTAATGATGCGTAGGGATTGCACCAGGCTTTACCTCTCGAGGGATCTTGAGAAGCTTACAACCCCCACCAGGCAGTGTACCTGATCGATGTAGTATAGTATAATGACAAGTACCGGGGGATTGATCGTTCAGCTAGGAATAGTGTCGCTAGGATTAGAAAACCTAAAGACTATGTCTAGAGATGAGGGATGATTCTTTTTGTATTTTTTAGTTTTTATGAAAGCAAGTAAAAATCTCGGGTTTGAAGGAGTGTGGCGGAATTAGTTGCTAGTCAACTAACCCAATACTAAGATGCAATCAAAATAAAATACTAGAAATGAAAATAAACTATATTAAACTAAAGTTGTGAGCAATATGTGGGAGAATTGTGT
Source organism: Artemisia argyi (assembly GCA_030686995.1). Lineage (NCBI taxonomy): Eukaryota > Viridiplantae > Streptophyta > Magnoliopsida > Asterales > Asteraceae > Artemisia > Artemisia argyi. Next base: position 100,728,492 of record CM060696.1, on the reverse strand, counting down.
TTACTTAGATTTCATTACTCCCTAGATATCTTTTACACGTTAATTACTTGTTATAGTTGCGTGGATGACGGATTGTATTCCTTAATACCATTCATGGGGTGGCGTACTTACTTCCCCAATCCTATGAGCGCCTACTTCACTCCTATGTCGAGCTGGCTAAGAAGCTCCTAACATGGGATCACTAGAATTTGCTCATGCATTAAATACAACCAATAAAACCTAGTGCACATCGGTTCATGTTTCCTAAGACGTTCAAGCATGTTACACAATGGAGATCTGCCAGTTTTGTTAAGCCTAACATTGAAATCATTCATCCAATACAACCATAAACAAGTAATCAACACATAATTAACATCTAGGTTTCATTAGATCCAAGCAAACACAAGATAAATCTAGCCTAGCATGTTAAAATCAAGACAAGCACAAGATATAATCCACCAACACATAGACATATTGATTGAATTAAGAGAAGACTTATCTCAATTGAACATGAAAGGATTCAAGGGATGAAAACCCTTGAAAACACTGTAAAATATGACCTAGAGTTTACAAAGTTCGGCCCTAGTTTTCTCCACACAAGTTCCTCTTTAATGAATGAAAAATAGTGGTGAGTGCTTATTCACTCACCATTATATGGCCAAATACCGACCCAAAATGACTATTTGAGGTAACAAATGCCAAGAAAACACGTGTTTTTATGTTGTGAATATGCAGGTACGGATTAATTACAAAAAGACGAAAAATCACACGAAAACAGGAAAAACGGGCATGAGAGTGGAAGATGGTCAAAAAGTCAAAGCCATGATCTTCAAATCAACTTCAGTCCTTCATCTATTCAGATTTGGTAGAAATAGTCATTGGATTATATTTTTGAGGAAAGTCAAATTCAGCCCTTGAAGTTTTAGAATACTACACATTGGGTCCTTCAAGTTTCATTTATTACAAAATAGGTCCTTGCAAATTCATATTACTACATATATAATTAAATGAAAGCAAGCCTGGTCCATATTTCAAGCCCAAGACCAAATCTATTAACCCAAGCCCATCACTAAAATCTTTGACTCAAGCCCAAGTATCCATGGTCAAATATTATAACTTCCAGGGTCAAAGAAATATAAATAAACACACGCACCCTTTTTATCCCCAAATAATCACAAACCCAGAATACCACTATTCCACATGAACCCTAATCCATCCTTAGGCTTAATTGGCTCGTACTACTCCAATCAACCATGATTAACAAATTATTTGGTCATCTAGAAGCATACCTCACGTGTCAGGCATGTGTCAGAGAGAAGGAATGGATTTATTAGGACACTTGGTAAGCTGCAATTGGACAAGTCGCGTCATAAGCTCATCATTGGATACTCTTTCTAGAAGAGTCTGACAAGGACAGAGAGTGAGCACACGAATGGGGACAGATGGAAGCATTTGATTGGTCAAGACACGTATCAATTAATCATCCAAAGGTTGTAAATGATTTGAAGAAGCACAAAAGGATCAAAGGGCTGTGAGATGATGAGAAGAAGCACAAAAGGTTGTGGATTGCCAGCGTGGAAACAGATCCCAACCCTCCTCACTTCTGCTATAAATAGGTCTAATTTAGAGTTCATTGGTGTGTAGTTTTTAGTGTAATGTAATGCTGCTAAATTTTCATTAGAATGTATTTAGATTAAAGATTGTAATTTCCTTATAAGATTTAATAAAAGTTTTAGTTAATTTTCATTTATCTCAGCTTATTTTATATTTCTTATTGCTTATTTAGTTTAAATTCTACTTTAATCTAGCTTTCAATCAACTATTTTAGCTTAATCTCTTTTAATGTTTTCTTAAAAATTTAGTTATTTGCAGAAAAGAAATAAAAATAAAAATAAATAAATAAAATTCAGAAAAATACAAAAATAAATAAATATTATAATAGATATTAGTATAGCTCATCATAGAGCTTATTTTTCTTTTTACACATTTCACTATTAGCTTGTTAGCTATTAGTGAAGTAATTGAGTCTGAGTAAGTAATCATCAAAATCAGAGTTGGTTTGGAAGTTGCTTTGGAGAAAATGGATAGACTGATACAGAAAGCAAAGAAATCAGCCTATCTCAAAGATAGGCTTCTGTGAATCCCCTCTGTTTTAGCTGAGGGGAAGTTACTTGGTAAATCTCATTTAATTTCCTTAAGTACTGGATCTGATTTTATAGTATTTGATTTGTAGTTTAGTTGTTTGTAGCAGCTGATTTGAATTTGATGTATACTTCTTAGTTTAATATAGTTGTTTGCTTAGCTGAGCTTGATTGTTGATTGTTTGAGTATAGTTAATTGCATCTGTTGTGCTAATCTAGTAGAGCTTTAGTAATTGATAGTAGATTGGATATCTGTCATTTGCTTTGGATCTGATAATTGAGAAATGTGTATCTGAGTTTGATGAGTATTACATCAGTGTTACTGTTTCATTGAAATTCATTGTTATGCAAGTTGAACTTTATTGAGTGTTGGGCTTTGGTGGATTGCTGATCTGAGTTGCTTGTGCACAACTTTCTATTTGTGGATCTATGATACTGAGTTTCTTTTGGATCTAGTGTGACTGGTTGGTTGTTATTGCTTCTGTGAGTTATTTGTCAGCTCATTGGATCAGTGGATTAGAGACTTGTTATGCTAATTATTGATTCTTAGTATGGTTGTAGTTTTAGGAGTGTTTGGATCTGTTTATTTTACAGTTAGTTGTTGCTGATTAATTGATTTAGCTGCTCTCTTAGTCTCAGTAGGTAATATATAGGTTAGGTTCATCAAAGTGTAGGTGGTTAGTAACTAGTAAGTCAGATTTAACTTCAAATTTTATTAATCTGCAAGTTGTTAGATAATTAGTTGTTCAAATTGGTAATATAGTTGTACAATAGGATAAGATAGTTTAATTTAGTTTAATCTCAGCTTAGTACAACATAATCTAGCAATTAAGATTAGTCTAAACTAGTATAAATCAATTTTAGTTGTTAATTGATATTACTAGTATAAGATTAGTCTAAACTTGTACTCTTTGCATATTTCATATTTGTTTGATATTACTTGAAAATATTTGATTGTTTTTTTAACTTTCTCACTTTTCAATTCACGATTTCACGAATCGATATTCTCGATTCCATTCGCATTCGTTGGGAAACGACTCGGGTGATCCGTATTTTACGCGGATTACTTCGATACTATACTATATATTATATATAATTTGTTACGGATCAATTTTTGGCGCCGCTGCCGGGGAAGGCCGAAGTGAATTTTTGAATAACGTTTTGAAAAATCGTGTTTTGTTAAGCCTTCCTCTACTTTGTATATATATCTCTACAAAAATTGAAAAATTCAAAACACTTTTCCTCAAGAGTTTACAAAATACCAAAAAAATAATAAAAGTTACAGCCTCGACTCGACCGAAAGGAAGGGCGTTGTAAACCAAAAAAGTCTCGCAATATAACGAAAACGTAATTTAGTTGTTAATCGGATTATTTCAATTACTACAACCGAATAAGCAGGAAATACGGATAGCTAAGACATTAAATTACTAGCTGAAGAGAGATCCATTCTTCTCTCCCGTCCCGTCGCGCGTGGTTTTGAAAGAAACGGTTTTCGATTAACGTTACGTTTTAAGAAAAAAAAAAAACAAAAGAAATAAAAAGTTTTTGTGAAAAATATAAAAAAAAAAAAAAAAAAAAAAAAAAAAAAAAAAAAAAAAGATTTTCCTTTTTCTTTTCTTTTTAATTTTGCTTTTGGTGTATGCACACCCGCTCTTCTTTTGAGAGTCTTATATCACCTTTGTCAAATCCCGAAAGGGTAATACGACACACACACCGTGTCCATTTCCTTAACGTTGAGGAAATGGATCCGAATAATCAACACCCTCCGGTGGGTGGTAATGAAAACCAACACATGCCGGCTCCCGATCTGCGAACGATGGAGGAGCTGTGCCAACCCACGATGCATGGTAGAGGTGGCCCGATTGCCCCTCTAAATACTGAGGCCACGGATTTTGGACTTAAGCACCACATGATACAACAAGTTCAAAATTCGTGCCAATTTCACGGACTACCGGGTGACGATGCAAATAAGCATCTCGATAAGTTTCTAACCGTCACCTAAAATATGAAGCAAAACGGGGTCTCTGATGACGCCCTCCGTCTCTCACTCTTCCCATATTCTCTAACGCATCATGTCACCGCGTGGTTTGATCGCCTTCCCAGGAACTCGATTCCTACTTTAAATGAAATGGTTTCCAAGTTCCTGGCGAAGTATTTTCCACCATCGATGGTGACGAAATTGAGGAATGATATTAGTAATTTTCGACAAATCCCCGATGAGTCTTTGTTTGAGGCTTGGGAGCGTTACAAGCTTGCCATTGATCGTTTTCCGAATCATAATATGCTTCTCGTCACAATAATTGATACGTTTTATAATGGATTGACTTTACGACATAGGGACACGATCAATGCTGCAGCTGGTGGTACTTTCATGAAACGTCGTCCCGAGGATTGCTACGAGCTAATCGAGAATATGACGGCCCATTACTACTATTGGGATTCCTCAGCCGAGAGGAATGAGCCAATAAGATCGACTGCGACTCTAAACTCTTCTTCTTCTAACCCCGAGCTAGCCGTCTTGAATAAGAAACTTGACGATTTGTCGACGGCTATGCTAAGAATGTACCAAATGATGCCGAATCAAGTCAAAAACACACAAGTTAATATGGTCAATATCGTTTGTGAAACTTGTGGTGGTCCACACCCGTATTATGAATGTCCGACGACCGGCTCTTTTGCTCAAGAGAACGTGTATGCTGCGAACATGGGTGGCAACGGTTACCCACCTCTTCAAGGAGACTGTAATCTCCTCAGCTACCGTTCGAGCCATTTTCAAGGACCACCCGGGTTTAATCAACCTAATCAAGTGAATCAGAATAACAATGTGCAAAACCGCAATCATCAATTCAATAACAATCAAAATCACACTCGTGGAAATAATGGTTTTCAAGGACAAAATCAGAATTTTCAACAAAATCAAAACCGGGGAAATTACCACCAAGGCCCGTCTCAAGGGAACAATTTTCAAAACAATGGGAATTTTCAGAATAATAATCATGGAAATCATAATAATGGCAATTTTCAAAACCGTGGGCAAAATTTCAATAATCAAAATCAAGCTGCTATTCTAAATCCGTCGCCCACGGAAGAGTTGATTAAACAATTGATTCAAGGTCAACAAGCTTTAATTGCTAAACAAGATGAAACAACGAAATTGTTTGCGACTCAAATCAACGATATTAACAAACGTTTAAATGATCGACCCTCGGGCTCTGGAACTTTGCCAAGCAACACGATCGCTAACCCGAGGGGTGATGCAAAAGCGATCATAACAAGGAGTGGTGTTACTTATGATGGACCGACGGCTCCGACTACCTCTTCTTCTCTACCTCCTAAGGTAGTCGCCCGTGAACCCGAGGTGACAACGGATACGGAAATTCCTATTAATAATGGAAGGACCGAAGACATCCAACCTCCAGTGGTCCCGACGTCTAAAGGAAAAGAAAAGGTTGTTAATGATAATGAAAATGAAAATGAAAAACCCGTTAAAACAAAGTTGCCATATCCATCAGGCTTAAATGAACAAAAGCACCGCAAGAAGGATAAAAACCAAATGGAGAAATTTTATCAGATTTTTCAAGAGTTACACTTTGATATAAGTCTCGCGGATGCTAGACTTTTGATGCCCAAATTTGCTTCGATGCTAAAAGGTCTTTTGAATAACAAAGAAAAGCTTTTTGAAATGTCAAGGACTCAAATGAACGAGAATTGCTCAGCGGTTCTTCTTAAAAAGCTACCCGAAAAGCTTGAAGACCCTGGCAAGTTTCTTATACCGTAATTTTCCGGGTATGGTTCAATGCTTCGCCTTGGCCGATCTTGGTGCTAGCATTAACCTTATGCCAATGTCGATACGGAAAAAGTTGTCTCTTCCTAACATGACACCGACGCTTATGACCCTCGAGCTTGCCGACCGATCTACGTCTCGTCTAATTGGTATAGCTAAGGATATTTTTGTCAATGTTGGGAAATTTCATTTCCCTGCGGATTTTGTGGTTTTTGATTTCGATGCCGATCCACGGGGTTCCTCTCATTCTCGGGAGAGGTTTCCTAAGGACCGGTCGTGCTTTAATTGATGTTTATGACGAGGAGATTACTTTACGTGTTGGAAACGAAGCCGTCACTTTTAATCTTGATCAAACCGCGAGATACTCCTCCGATTATGATGTTTCTTCCGTAAACCGTATTGATATTATTGATGAACTTACGGAGGAGTATGCTCAAGAATTTCTTGGTTTTACCGACAATGCTTCGAGTGGCAATCCCACTCCTTCTTTTGAACTAATCGTCTCCGATTCTTCCCCTTCCCTCACTCCGTTTGAGGGAAGTGATCTCGCTTGGGAAGAAATCAATGCTTGTCTTGTAAATGAATCATTCTCACCGGAAATTGATAATAATAACTTTGATCCGGAGGGGGACATTTTATTAATTGAAAAATTGTTAAATGAAAAACCAATTGTTTCTTCCCCTCCGGTTGACTTAAAAATGGCAGACGTAAAAGAAGTTAAGCCGTCAATAGAGAATCCTCCGGAGCTCGAGCTCAAGGATTTGCCTCCTCATCTCGAATATGCATACTTGGAAAAAAATGATAAATTACCGGTTATAATATCAAAAGGCCTTAAAGATGAGGAGAAGACACGACTCTTAGATGTGCTTCGGAAGCATAAAAGTGCGATTGCTTGGCAAATTTCTGACATTAAGGGAATAAACCCTTGATTTTGTACTCATAAGATTCTACTTGAAGAAAATCACAAAGCTTCCGTACAGCAACAACGACGGGTTAATCCACAAATCCAAGAAGTGATCAAAAATGAAGTTATTAAACTCCTTGACGCTGGAATGATTTATCGGATAGTTCATGGTTTAGCCCGGTTCATTGTGTGCCAAAGAAGGGCGGAATCACTGTTGTGAAGAATGACGATAATGAGCTTATACCGACTCGACTTGTGACTGGATGGAGAGTTTGTATCGACTACCGCAAGTTGAATGATGCGACACGTAAAGACCATTTCCCGCTCCCTTTTATGGACCAAATGCTTAAACGTTTAGTGGGAAATGAGTTCTATTGTTTTCTGGATGGCTTTTCTGGGTACTTTCAAATTCCCATTGATCCCCAGGATCAAGAAAAGACCACTTTTACTTGCCCGTATGGAACGTTTGCCTATCGTAGAATGCCCTTTGGCTTATGTAACGCTCCAGGCACGTTTCAGAAGTCACCTGCAGAAATTCTTATGTTAAGTTTCCGGAAAATTTCTGAAAAAACTTGGTCCTTCTTCCTGGAAAATCCTGCAAAACATCATTATGACTCGATACAAGCATTTGACTCTAACAAATACGAATATACATGTTCACTTAATATTGTGGAGAATCATGATCGGTTTGTTTCTTAAAAACATATTTGGGGTTTCCCCTTACACTTATCTTTTGCAAAAATACTTTTGGGTGAAGTTAAGACTAGGCCAAACAACAAAGTAAAGTATTTTCACTTTTTAGTTTTGAAACATGATCTACCAACAATAAAAATAAAGTATGCATACGGAAACAAATAACAATCAAACAAAATAAAAATCACACAAATCATGGGTTGCCTCCCAAGAAGCGCTTGTTTTTGTTCGAGTCACGAGCCTGACTCTACCCTTATTTAACGAAAATAGGGGAGGTTTTCCCTACACTTAGGATTAAGTGCGGGTTGAAGTAGCGATACACACCCTTAGGGTGGAAATATGCCTCGTGAGGAAAGAGTGGTGGATGAATTATGTGCTGAAAGGGGTGTGCTCCTATCACCATAACCTTACCTAATTCAATCGAGTTAATGGGTGGATTAAGATTTTCTCCTAGAAAGGGATCATTTTCAATCAACTTCAAGAGATTACTAGTTGGGGATCCATCTTGACCTAATAAACCCGGTTTAAAACCATAATATTTCTTGTGATCAATCATAAATGGGTGATGTAAGCATGTAAGGTCATTTTCCACTCCTATATTGGCTTCCTCTCTACAAGGCTTAGAAACCACTACCTTTGTCCTAAGACTACCCAGACTATATGGTTTGATGGGTGGATCGGAACCTATTTCAATTCCTAAATTTTCATCCAAGGATGGAAGATTAGGTAACGGTTTTGGTTGAGGCTCCGGTTCATCAACACTAGGTAATTCCCTAGAACTAAGAGTAAGGTTATCATTACAAGTATTCAAACCTATATCCTCAAGTGGTGTTTGGTTCAAAGGTTCTACCTCAATTGGGATTCCTAAAGTCTCATCTACTTCATCCGAATAAGTCACGGGCGGTGTGTATGCCTCAAATGATGGTAGGACTTGTGGGGTACTTGGTGGGCTTAGATTTTCAACTCTATCCTCCATCTTATCAAGATTACCAATGTGCTCAGCTTGTATTGTGGTGAAATCAAACCACCCAGTGCACCCAGTTATCTCATCTATAGGTTTATCCCCAAACAATCTTCTTGCTTGTTCCTTTAAACTTGCTATCAATTGATCCGTAATAACGTTTGTTGGGTTGTCCATTTTTTTGGCAAGTATCGCACAATTCTCTATGGCTTTCCATACTTCATCAGCACTTAATCTCCAAAGGTCTCCATCTGCGGTATGGTCAATGTCCATTTTGGTATAGTGGTCGACACGATGGTAAAATATTTCAATTTGGGACCACAGATCGAAATTATGATGAGGGACTTTTCGGAGTAAATATTTAAAACGAGCCCATGCATGATAGATAGGTTCATCTTCATGTTGTTTAAACATCAAGATGTCATTAGGGGTGGGTGAATTTTGTGGTCGGTAGTATGGTGGATTCGCGTTCTCCATAATGGTGAACGGAATAGTCAATGAAAATACGAACAAACACACAAAGAAAAAGATAGACAAAAGAAAACCTAAAAATAAAAATAAAATCTTACTAGAAAGGAATCTAGCAAGTAAACCTAATAAAAAGAGCTTCTAACCTAGACAATAACTATTCCCCGGGCTGCGGTGCCAAAAACTTGATGCGTAGGGATTGCACCAGGCTTTACCTCTCGAGGGATCTCGAGAAGCTTACAACCCCCACCAGGCAGTGTACCTGATCGATGTAGTATAGTATAATGACAAGTACCGGGGGATTGATCGTTCAGCTAGGAATAGTGTCGCTAGCATTAGAAAACCTAAAGACTAGGTCTAGAGATGAGGGATGATTCTTTTTGTATTTTTTAGTTTTTATGAAAGCAAGTAAAAATCTCGGGTTTGAAGGAGTGTGGCGGAATTAGTTGCTAGTCAACTAACCCAATACTAAGATGCAATCAAAATAAAATACTAGAAATGAAAATAAACTATATTAAACTAAAGTTGTGAGCAATATGTGGGAGAATTGTGTTTACTTAGATTTCACTACTCTCTAGATATCTTTTACACGTTAATTACTTGTTATAGTTGCGTGGATGACGGATTGTATTCCTTAATACCATTCATGGGGTGGCGTACTTACTTCCCTAATCCTATGAGCGCCTACTTCACTCCTGTGTTGAGCCGGCTAAGAAGCTCCTAACATGGGATCACTAGAATTTGCTCATGCATTAAATACAACCAATAAAACCTAGTACACATCGATTCATGTTTCCTAAGACGTTCAAGCATGTTACACAATGGAGATCGGCCAGTTTTCTTAAGCCTAACATTGAAATCATTCATCCAATACAACCATAAACAAGTAATCAACACATAATTAACATCTAGGTTTCATTAGATCCAAGCAAACACAAGATAAATCTAGCCGTCATGGTTTTCCTCTTGACGCCGTCAGGTACTGTTCTCAGCATGGAAAATTAAGTCTTTGGCGTTTTCTTCACTTTTATGCTCCAAAAACGTCCGAATTGCTTCCTTTTCCAGATTTCACTCCCAAAGTACCTAAAATCACAAAAGGAACGATTTAGGGCAATATTTGATCAAATAAATTCAATTCCGGGCTTAAATGACCCCCTAAAAGTGGTTCATTTTTGGCCTCATCATTTAAGTAGTAGTTTTGGGTTAGTTGATTAACAACTAATTCCGCCCCTTCTTCCAAAACCCGAAACTTTTACTTGCTTTTCATAAAATATATAAAAAAAAAAAAAAGAATCATCCTTCACCTTTAGACCTAGTTAGATTAATTTCAATCCTAACGACACTATTCCTGAGTTGAACGATCAATCCCCTGGTACTTGTCACTATACTATACTACAACGATCAGGTACACTGCCTGGTGGGGGTTGTAAACTTCTCAAGATCCCTTGAGAGGTAAAACCTGTTGCGAGGGCGAAATTCCCAAGTATCAATGAGGAGGAAGACACCTCGCGTGCTAGTACCCCATCTCCCACAACCTTTGTTGATGATCTTCCTGATCTTGATTATACCGACTATCAAATTCCTCTTCCTCATGAATGTACCGATGAACTTCTCTTCAACCGTCAAACGTCCTTAATGAACCAAACTCAGCAAATGCATGAAGAAGTTAGAGGAGGATTCAAGTCCGTAGGAAAGATGTTCAGGAAGATTATGGGCAAGAAGAAGAAATAGAGTTGTTGGTGTGGAACTACGTATTATTATTATTGAACTATTAGACATTTGTGTGTTTTATTATTTGTCCGATTCATTGGGAAATACGTGTGTTCCTTCTTGTTTGTTACTTGAATGATGCTTAGTTTCTAACTATTATTATGCTAGGATCTTGAACTTAATGCTATTAGTATGCTTCTTTATATTTTGTTTACAATATATATATATATATATATATATATATATATATATATATATATATATATATATATATATATATATATATATATATATATATATATATTAGTTTGCATGCATGATTTAGTATTTTATGCTTATATTTCATCATTCCAAGAGTATATGTTTCAAATAGAGCTTGCTGCAAACACACATTTGAAAACCAACCCATTTCTGCAAATTTTTGATTTCTGGACGCCTGGGAAAACACCAGATGGGCGACCCCTTAATTTTCCTAGGCGGTCCTCTTAATCATTAAGAGGGCCGGCCTACAATTAAGGGGACCGACCATCTGGAACAGAGTTTAGTATTTTCTTTTGCATCTTATGACCTCTTTCTCTAGTATCAGCTACCATTTCTCCTTATAACCCAACTGATTTTAGAATCTCCTTAAACCACTTCAAAAACTTACCTAAACCAACCATTTTCATATTATAAATTCCCTCCAAATGAACACTCTTCACCTCATTATTAATCATCTCTTTCAACCTAAACCATCATGTCTTCACCAAGCAACTCCATCTCTAAGGTCTTAAAGAAACAAAAGATTGTCATCATCCCTCCAAAACAACTCTTCATTGATTTAACTAATGAAGACAACACAACACCATCACCTCCACCTAAATGCTCATCCCCAAGTGCACCAAATGCACCATCCAAAACACCTTCCACTCATGGAACTTCTTCATCTTCCATACCTTCAACTTCATCAATCAATGACTACATAAACTCACACTTGTCATCACCACAAGCATCATCACCACATCCTACATAAGAACCTCTTTCCACCGAACTTACCATCTCACTTTCACCAATAACACCACTTGATGCTCATGTCTCATCTCCACCAATCACACCACCATTCTTTGATGCTCATGTCTCATCTCACTTTTTCAAGTCTTTTTTCTTCAACTTTGACTTCAAATTTTTTTGTTCGTGTTATATAGTACTTGATGCAAGATATATGAATGGATTAAGTTTTTAGTTGGGTTTTCATTTGTATACTTTATTTCATATACAGGAACTGCATAATGATTATGTTCTGGGAGGTTCCTATACTGGCAATGATTTTATTTTCTTAGTTAACTGTGGGGGGGGGGGGGGGGGGGGTTAGATGGAAAGTTCATGTAAGGAGAGTCTCACAATTTAAATGTGTTGTTGAGGGAGCAAGGTGGAATGATTTTGTCATTCACAACATCTCCTGTCCTGCTGTTGAGTACATACATTTTGTTGAAGAGGGTGAGGATGTGTTTTATGTAACTTGCTATGGTGAGAATGGGTTGGAGTTTCACAATTATGAACCCGAGAGTGCCCCATTTTGGAGATTTTAGTGCCTGTGACAGACACATCTCTGCTTATGCAGTCGTTGGAGGAAGACTTTATGAGATATCTGGATGGTCCAACCCCTACTGATTCGGTCGTGATTTCCACTAACATGACTGACTACAATGTTAGGGTGGCCAGTGATCATCTCTATGGTCGATACGTCCACTCCTTCTATGGCGGTGGTTGGGTGACACTCACTTGAGACTTGAATTTGATGTAACACCCATATTCATGATGCAGCGGAATTCAACTTGGGTGTTACTCGACGGCACAACAGTCATAATAATAGAAAACAATCTCTAACCGAGTCGTATTAAAAGATTTATCATTCAAATTATATAAATATCAGCAAAATGAGGTCCCAATTGGTTCCATGTTTACAAATCACATTAAGTGAGTTTTCGAATGATAATAAAATTTATAGCCCTCTTGAGTATCCGTGCCCTTCCGTGCCATCCTTGATCGTCATGAACCTGAAATACATGCTTGAGAGGTCAACACAAAGGTTGAGTGATATTCATAGAGTTTGTTTAATGTTTGAACACAATATGTTGGTAGTGTCAGCTATAGACTCACACCAATGTTTGGAAAACAAAATAGTTATTATCATTACTAAGCTTATGACACCAAAACGTTAACGTGTACCAATATCGATCGGCAGATTTATCCCGGTAGGTACTTTGCTAACATACCTAAATCTCAAATACTAGTGCATTTGTTTGAACTTAGTCAATACAAATGGGATTCGTCAATCCCAATAGGCCTATTCACAATATTTGCGCTCACTATTGCTAGTGATTAAATGGTTCATAATAAGGGATCTCGGTTTAGCAAGGCTGGTACTTAGTGATAATAAAACAATCAGGCAAGCATACAATTTAAAAACATTGTGCTCGGTTAAAAATAGCATGTATTCCCCCCAAGGGTTTGTAAAACAATTAAGTAATGGAAAGTGGGGCTATGAACTCACCTTAAGTAAGATAGCAAGTAAGGAAGGTAATGGTTGGATCGTGTAGGTTTCTACGAGCAACCTATAATAGAATGTTGCGACTTAGGATCGGAGTAAAGAATATGAATAAGTGCCTATATAAACATCTTGCATTTAGTCCATGATGTGGTATGATGTATAGTGTAAGTCTTTGAAAGAAAAGATTTATGAAACATGTATGTTTTGTATATCGTTTACTACCGTTCGGGCCGACATAATTCAGAAGTCATGTTAGTAAGCGTTCGAGGAGCCAGGACACTTTAATTCATAAATCCACAACTTAACTCGACGGCTTACATAATGAACTCCTCACACGAGGCTCCCTACTATTGTAGTAGTTGATAAAGTATATAGATATAAGTTTTGATCCGAAAAGTTACATGTCCGATATTTGAATAAACTTAGGAAAGTTTATTAGTACATGAAGATTGTTATTAGGGGTAGTTTCATAAGTTTTGTATGACCATTTTCTCTTTGTAATATCTCATGGTTCCTTTTTAAGTGAAGTAGATCCAAATTGCTTGTTCAAATTATCGCCAATTCCTTGTTTCATGTTTTCGCCTAAGTAAACTTACATGGTCATTTCGTCATGGCCTAGCCATGACCTTTGGTCCTTGTTCCAAGGTCATGAGACACAAACTTGGCTCTAGCCATGGTTGTGGTCTTGATTATAGGTCATAAGACCTCTTGTTCCTTTTAAACCATAACCTATATATAATGACTTTGGCCTAAAAATGGGCTGTTTAGAATTTGAAGAATTTGTCACTCGGAAAGCGTTTTCAGGGTTCGAGCTTCTTTATTCCTAAATGAAAACGGCGTTCCGGACAACTTTCGTGTTTTAACTTTTTGATGAATCGGACCAGAAGGGTGACTTTCAAAAAGTCAGAATGCAAAACAGTATGGTTTAGGCAGTTTTGCCGCAAATCTTTGGTAACTTCAAATGGGCGTAACTTTTGACTCGTATACTCGTTTTAGGTGGTTCAAATTGCTATGGTTTCCTTGTTAGGTCCTCTACTACAATATGTAATGATCCAATATCATAATTTTACCATTTTGATCAGGTCTTACCAAGAAAGTCACTAGTTTACTTGTTTTATTAACTTGTCTTGTCAATCAATTACAACAACTTGTTTTACTCACTTTTATACATCATGGACATGAATACAAGACATAATATAGCAAGAATAATATGTAAATAACATGAACATGATTATTTAACAAGAAGCATGTTAGGGTTTGGCTTACAACTTTGGCTTTCTACAAAGAAAGGTAAGTAGCATGTAAGGTAAGGACTTTGATAGACTTGCTTCAACCCACTTCACTTCATGCAATATTTCTACTCTTGTAATCTTGAAAGATGGATGATGAAAGTTGAGGTGACTTGAGTGGATTCAAACTCAAGAGAAATCACCAAGTATATGAGGTTATGGAAGTGTTTTGGTAACCTAAAAGAAACTAGGGTTTCTATCTTGAAGAAGCACTTGAATCTTGCTAGAATTTGGAAGAAAATGAGCTAAGGAGATGATGTTTGTGTGTGTTATGGTGGTGAACGAAATAGGAGGGGGAGGGGGCTTATAAAGGGTCTTGAGGAGGTTAGTTTAGTTGACTAGTCCAACCTTGGAGACCAAGTATAACACATGGATGAATCCAAGGCCTCCTAGCATGAGATCAAGCCACCTAGTGTGAATCCCCCCCCCTAGAGGCGGTTTGCATATCTTGGGGAGGAAGGGTTGGACTTTGGAAGATATTATCCAAGTTATATTGATAGTTTTGGCTCCGTAGAATGCTAACCGTAAATGATTAAGCCACGAAACGTAAAACCGGGTATCGTAAAAATACAAAACTTGGAAGAATGGTTAAACATGTCAAAATACTCCATAATAAAATATAAAATGAGTGGTAGGTTCCATTTGGGTGGTAAAACCCTGCTAAAACTGGAAACACGGGTCTAAAACGCGTAATATGTAAAATGTACGAATATTGCGTAAAATTGAGAAAAGTAAAATGTTACTTTTCTAATAGGTTATAAATGATTTAAAATGACTTATAATATCTAGACTGGGCTCAGTCTAGTGTCGGTTGGTATTAAATATCTTTTAGACATCAAACCGTAAGCCTAAAAATCAAGGAATGACTTATAAAATCAAGGGATGATTTTTGGTCAAAGGAGGAGGGAAAAATATGTTGACTTATTCTAATAAGTTGAAAACTCAAATCTTATTAGAAACGCGGTGCAGGTATAGGCTAAGGTTACGGCTGAGTGAAAACGCTTAAAACTGAAAATTTCAGTTTTTCACGGCCGAGGTTTATTTTTGGTCATGTTTTTCTCAGTCATGATTTATTCTCAAATAAATCATGAGTGTGTCAAACATTTTTCCGATGCGGGGTCACTTAACGGGGTCGAATTTTGTTGTGCGTAGAATTTCTGAATGACGTTTTACCCTAAAATGTGTAATTCCTTAATAACTTTCACGAAAATGATCTGACGAATGTCAAACATTTAATTTGCCATGGAAATGATTTATCGCTCGAGAATATCAAATAAAAATCAACTTTCGGGAAAATTTCGGGAAAAAATGAATAGTAAAAATGAATAGTAAAAGTGAATAGTAAATTTTTCCGAGAATAGTAATTAACCTGAAATTGCGAATTGTTACAGTCTCCACCCCATATGAGAGCTCCGTCCTGGAGATCAATTTGCGTTGGGAGTAGAAACTTTGTTGCTAAAAAGATGTGGGTATTTCTTACGTATCTGGTCCTCTCGTTCCCATGTGTATTCAGGACCATGTCGTGAGTTCCAACGAACTTTTGACAATTGGAATACGGCTTTGCTTGAGTTGTTTGACCTCTCGGTCCATGATTTCTACGGGTTCCTCAATAAATTGAAGATCGTCATTGAGTTGAATTTCATCGAGTGGGATCACAAGTGATTCATCTGACAAGCATTTCTTTAGGTTAGATACATGGAAAGTGGGGTGTACACTACTGAGTTCTGATGGAAGCTCAAGTCTGTACGCCACAGGGCCAACCCTGACTAGGATTTTGAATGGTCCGATGTATCTTGGGTTTAGTTTTCCTCGTTTACCGAATCGTATCAAGCCTTTCCAAGGCGATACCTTTAGCATAACCCTATCTCCGACTTGGAATTCTAGGGGTCTGCGTCATGTGTTGGCATAACTTTTCTGTCGATCTTTTGCGGCTTGTAGTCGACTTCTGATTTGTACAATCTTATCCGTTGTTTCACGGATGAGTTCTGGACCAGTGAGTTGAATTTCCCCCACTTCAGCTCAACAAGCAGGTGAACGACATTTTCGACCGCAAAGTGCTTCAAATGAAGCTGCTTTAATACTTGTATGATAGCTGTTATTGTAGGAAAATTCGACTAATGGTAGATGAGTATCCCATCCTTTTCCAAAGTCTATTATACAAGCTCGAAGCATGTCTTCAAGTGTTTGAATGTTTCGTTTACTCTGACCATTGGTCTGAGAATGATACGCTGTACTCATGTCTAGATTTGTTCCAAAGGTGTCCTGGAGGGACTGCCAGAAATTGGAAGTAAATCTACCATCTCGGTCCGATATGATGGATATCGGTGCACCATGTCTTGAGACTATTTCTTTGACGTACAGTCGAGTAAGTTGTTCCATTTTGTAAGTCTCTGTGATTGGTATAAAGTGTGCGGATTTTGTGAGACGATCAACTATGACCCAGATGGAGTCATAACCGCTTGATGTCTTTGGGAGCTTGGTAATGAAGTCCATAGTAACTCTTTCCCATTTCCACATAGGAATCTCTGGTTGTTGCAATGGACCGGATGGTTTTTGATGTTCGGATTTTACATTGGAGCATGTAAGACATTTGCTAACGTACGTTGCAATATCGGCTTTCATGTTTGGCCACCAATAGAGTAGTTTAAGATCATGATACATCTTATCAGATCTTGGATGTATGGAGTATTTGGACTTGTGAGGTTCATGCATGATCAAGTCTCGTAGGCCACCATAAAGTGGTAACCAACTTCGACCTTGGAAGCATAGAGTTCCATCTAAACAGGTTTCGAATTTCTTCTGTATCATGCCATCCCACGTTTCCTTTTGAATATCTTCTTGTTTCACCGCCTCAGCTTGAATGTGAAGGATTTGAGCAGGAAAGTTTGAATTTATGGTTAAAACTAAGGCTCGGACTCGTAGTGGTTTAACCCGTTCCTTTCGGCTCAGGGTATGGCGTAGGATGAGGTTTACTTTTATGTATGAAAGGTAGAGTAAGAGTGATTAATTGTCGTACTCTATCGGATGAATACTTCATGAATTTCACACGAAATTTGTCTTAAGATTATAAGTGAGAAGTTTGTTTCTAAGAAAACATACAGGTGACTGCTCCTAGCATAACATGATCCCTCCTGAATTAGACATAGGTGATCAGGCTATGTATAATTTAAGACCGATAATATGATGTTCGGTTTAGTTACGTAGTATTGTGTTCCTTAAAAGTTTTAGATGGTATTCAATTTTGTAAAGCTGATGAGAGTGCTTGTGGTGTAACTAAGGATGATTTGAGCTTTAAAAGTGCATCAAGATCAGAAAGTGAGCTTGTGGGATTAAGGGTTGTGAAGATGATGATGGTGAGAAGGTTAAGAAGGTTTGTGTTCTTCATTTTGGTATGTTGAGATTTAGTAGTTTGTGATGAAAGTTGGAAATGAAGGCATGATATTGATTTATAGGGTGGTATCAACGAAATGATTTTTCTAAGATGGTGATAGAATATCTCGGAAAAAAATGGTGTGCAACAATAAAGTGATAACAAAATAGCTTGAAGTAAAATTTGTTGAATGGTTTATAAGATAACTGGGTAAATCTTATAGAATGGTAATAGTCTACTAAACAATCAAATTGGTTTGGAGACAGAAAGTACAATAGAAGAGAATTATCACAAAGAGTTGTTTATTGAATAGTAAATATTCTTAAGTCATAAAACTCCCATCACTAGGGATGACATACACGTAGTACAACATAGTGCATAAATAAATATGACTGCTAAGTTCTAAACTTCATTGTTCTGCAGTGTTGTTGAGATTCTGATAAGCTTCTTCTTCTCTTATCATATATGCTTTCCCTTGGATGTCTTCAACTTGTTGGCCTTGGCTTTTGGGGACATCTGTTCCTGTAATGACCACTTTCTCTACACCCGAAGCATATAACTATTGGTTGTGTGTTGCTACCGGTGGCTACAGTCTTGGCTCTACAATTCTGGGCAAGGTGTCCAGTGTTTTGACAGTTGCGACACTTAGCCGGGCAAGGACCAGAGTGATGGAATTTACACTTATTGCATAGTGGAGCATTCCCGGTATACCCTGTGCTTCTAGTTGGTGCAGCCACATAAGCCGTTGCAGCCTCTTGTCTTTTGTTTTGCTGGTTATGATGGTTGTTGTTGTTGTTGTTGTTGTTGTTGTTGTTACTTCCATGGTTACCATCCCATGGTCGCTTGTTGTTGTTGATTCTATTGTTATTGTTGTTGGAGTTGTTGAAGTTTTGTCTTTGGGTTTCCTCTGTCTGCACCACCTGATCCATGAGGCTGCGAGACATCCGCATAGCCTCATCAAGTGTTTTGGGACTAGACGTAATCATGTTCCCTTGTATGCTTGGTGGGAGTCCCCAGATATACTCTTCCAACAGTTTCTCATTTGTCGAAACCATCGTTGGGCATAGTATCCTCAATTCATGGAATCGGCGGTTGTAACTCAGGATGTCGGTTCCTTTAACAACATGGTTCCAGAATTCTACTTCTGGATGACAACATGGTTCCTTTAATGGCATTTCACTGTGAGGGTAATACTCTTTCTTCATGTTATCCCCAGAAAGCTTATAATCATTTTGGATGCCCATTGGTTGAGATACTAAATTCCACCATGATAATGCTTCATCCAATAGTGGACCGGTGGCATATTGAACTTTCTCATTCTCGGTGCCTTTGTTGATCAATACTACTAACTCTGCTTTTCCAAACCAGGGGTTAAAATTTACAACTCCATTAGTACCTTTGTAATTGGTCGGTTGGCAATTTAAATAACCCTTGAATGTGCAACTCTTATATACCGGATCAATATTTATTACTGGAGGACCGGCTGGGTTTGGTCCTCTAGTATTGATGGTAGTTGCAGCAATTCGAACAGCTTCAGCAGTTCGAGTAGTTTCAGCAGTTCTTGCAGTTTTAGCAGTTCTAGTAGCTTTAGCGGCTTTCGCTGCCTTTGTAGCTATGGCTGCTTGTTCAGTTGCTATTGTTGCATTTACACTATCTTTAACTAGTTTCCGAATAGCAGCTTGAGTCATTGCTGGTGGTGTCTTCTTCGTTGGCGCCATGATTCTATTATATAAAAGGTATGTCATGAGTAGAGAGTTGTGAAATAAGCATGATTTTCGATGGGAAATGAAAGAATAATTATGTTTGAAGATTTAAAGGCATAACACATGATAGTATAAAACAAGAGTTTTATTCATACAACGTTGTTTGATTTACAAAATCGAAACTTATTACAAGCTTCTTCAAAATTTACTAACTGATACTTTCAGTTTAGTAATTACAACGTTTTTACTATCGCTAGTTATTACATGGATTTCATAACATTTACTAACTGAGCTAATCAGTATAGTAGTACAAAAGATAACTAGTATCATCACACTAGTCTATTACGGGTTAGAAGGTCCGAGCAGCTTTGATTGATCGGCAACTTCTTGGTTTAGTGTGTCATATGGGTACGAGTCAATGAAGTTTGAGAAGCTGTAGTTTTCATGTTGACTTTCTTGTTGGATCAATGGTGGTCGTGATACGATCCATAATGAGTGATCCAAATCATCACATGTAGGGATATCAAAGGGAAGAGATAGTGGTAGTGGTAATGGCTCTAGTACATATTCATACTTATTATCCTCCTCGGAGTCTGCCTCAACCCAATTTTGTTCAAAATAATTAGAAATATTCATCGCAAAATTAGTTGGCATTGGTTCATCCTCTTCTTCGTCGGTTGAATCTTCGAAAGGTTCTTCTTCGTCATCAGAAGCGAAGGCATTTATGAAGTCAAATCCGAACTCGGGTGAGGGTGGTAAGACTTGGAAGTTATTAGGTAGAGTGGGCACATAATCGGGAGAAGTGGGTACGCACATGATTTCTATGAAAAGAATTTCTATGTTAGAACAATTCAATGTTTACGGGAAGTGCTCAAAATGTGAGAAGTGTGTATCATAAAAATGTCTACGGGGAAATGCTCAAAATGGGTATATATGAATATACTAATATGTTTGTGTAGCATAACATGCTTACTAAGTCCATAATCGTCTGGAGGATGGAAGACACGGAGAGCGGAAGGCTATAAAATGTTTTTGTTTGTGATTGTAGTTATAGTTTAGGTCTCACTTAGACCCGTTTCTCTATAACCATGGCTCTGGTACCAATCTGTAACACCCCCAATTCATGATGCAGCGGAATTCAACTTGGGTGTTACTCGACGGCACAACAGTCATAATAATAGAAAACAATCTCTAACCGAGTCGTATTAAAAGATTTATCATTCAAATTATATAAATATCAGAGGTTACAAAATGAGGTCCCAATTGGTTCCATGTTTACAAATCACATTAAGTGAGTTTTCGAATGATAATAAAATTTATAGCCCTCTTGAGTATCCGTGCCCTTCCGTGCCATCCTTGATCGTCATGAACCTGAAATACATGCTTGAGAGGTCAACACAAAGGTTGAGTGATATTCATAGAGTTTGTTTAATGTTTGAACACAATATGTTGGTAGTGTCAGCTATAGACTCACACCAATGTTTGGAAAACAAAATAGTTATTATCATTACTAAGCTTATGACACCAAAACGTTAACGTGTACCAATATCGATCGGCAGATTTATCCCGGTAGGTACTTTGCTAACATACCTAAATCTCAAATACTAGTGCATTTGTTTGAACTTAGTCAATACAAATGGGATTCGTCAATCCCAATAGGCCTATTCACAATATTTGCGCTCACTATTGCTAGTGATTAAATGGTTCATAATAAGGGATCTCGGTTTAGCAAGGCTGGTACTTAGTGATAATAAAACAATCAGGCAAGCATACAATTTAAAAACATTGTGCTCGGTTAAAAATAGCATGTATTCCCCTAAGGGTTTGTAAAACAATTAAGTAATGGAAAGTGGGGCTATGAACTCACCTTAAGTAAGATAGCAAGTAAGGAAGGTAATGGTTGGATCGTGTAGGTTTCTACGAGCAACCTATAATAGAATGTTGCGACTTAGGATCAGAGTAAAGAATATGAATAAGTGCCTATATAAATATCTTGCATTTAGTCCATGATGTGGTATGATGTATAGTGTAAGTCTTTGAAAGAAAAGATTTATGAAACATGTATGTTTTGTATATCGTTTACTACCGTTCGGGCCGACATAATTCAGAAGTCATGTTAGTAAGCGTTCGAGGAGCCAGGACACTTTAATTCATAAATCCACAACTTAACTCGACGGCTTACATAATGAACTCCTCACATGAGGCTCCCTACTATTGTAGTAGTTGATAAAGTATATAGATAAAGTATATATTTCGTCATGGCCTAGCCATGACCTTTGGTCCTTGTTCCAAGGTCATGAGACACAACCTTGGCTCTAGCCATGGTTGTGGTCTTGATTATAGGTCAGAAGACCTCTTGTTCCTTTTAAACCATAACCTATATATAATGACTTTGGCCTAAAAATGGGCTGTTTAGAATTTGAAGAATTTATCACTCGGAAAGCGTTTTCAGGGTTCGAGCTTCTTTGTTCCTGAACGAAAACGGCGTTCCGGACAACTTTCGTGTTTTAACTTTTTGATGAATTGGACCAGAAGGGCAACTTTCAAAAAGTCAGAATGCGAAACAGTATGGTTTAGGCAGTTTTGCCGCAAATCTTTGGTAACTTCAAATGGGCGTAACTTTTGACTCGTATACTCGTTTTAGGTGGTTCAAATTGCTATGGTTTCCTTGTTAGGTCCTCTACTACAATATGTAATGATCCAATATCATAATTTTACCATTTTGATCAGGTCTTACCAAGAAAGTCACTAGTTTACTTGTTTTATTAACTTGTCTTATCAATCAATTACAACAACTTGTTTTACTCACTTTTATACATCATGGACATGAATACAAGACATAATATAGCAAGAATAATATGTAAATAACATGAACATGATTATTTAACAAGAAGCATGTTAGGGTTTGGCTTACAACTTTGGCTTTCTACAAAGAAAGGTAAGTAGCATGTAAGGTAAGGACTTTGATAGACTTGCTTCAACCCACTTCACTTCATGCAATCTTTCTACTCTTGTAATCTTGAAAGATGGATGATGAAAGTTGAGGTGACTTGAGTGGATTCAAACTCAAGAGAAATCACCAAGTATATGAGGTTATGGAAGTGTTTTGGTAACCTAAAAGAAACTAGGGTTTCTATCTTGAAGAAGCACTTGAATCTTGCTAGAATTTGGAAGAAAATGAGCTAAGGAGATGATGTTTGTGTGTGTTATGGTGGTGAACGAAATAGGAGGGGGAGGGGGCTTATAAAGGGTCTTGAGGAGGTTAGTTTAGTTGACTAGTCCAACCTTGGAGACCAAGTATAACACATGGATGAATCCAAGGCCTCCTAGCATGAGATCAAGCCACCTAGTGTGAATCCCCCCCCTATAGGCGGTTTGCATATCTTGGGGAGGAAGGGTTGGACTTTGGAAGATATTATCCAAGTTATATTGATAGTTTTGGCTCCGTAGAATGCTAACCGTAAATGATTAAGCCACGAAACGTAAAACCGGGTATCGTAAAAATACGAAACTTGGAAGAATGGTTAAAGATGTCAAAATACTCCATAATAAAATATAAAATGAGTGGTAGGTTCCATTTGGGTGGTAAAACCCTGCTAAAACTGGAAACACGGGTCTAAAACGCGTAATACGTAAAATGTACGAATATTGCGTAAAATTGAGAAAAGTAAAATGTTACTTTTCTAATAGGTTATAAATGATTTAAAATGACTTATAATGTCTAGACTGGGCTCAGTCTAGTGTCGGTTGGTATTAAATGTCTTTTAGACATCAAACCGTAAGCCTAAAAATCAAGGAATGACTTATAAAATCAAGGGATGATTTTTGATCAAAGGAGGAGGGAAAAATATGTTGACTTATTCTAATAAGTTGAAAACTCAAATCTTATTAGAAACGCGGTGCAGGTATAGGCTAAGGTTACGGCTGAGTGAAAACGCTTAAAACTGAAAATTTCAGTTTTTCACGTCCGAGGTTTATTTTTGGTCATGTTTTTCTCAGTCATGATTTATTCTCAAATAAATCATGAGTGTGTCAAACATTTTTCCGATGCGGGGTCACTTAACGGGGTCGAATTTCGTTGTGCGTAGAATTTCTGAATGACGTTTTACCCTAAAACGTGTAATTCCTTAATAACTTTCACGAAAATGATCTGACGAATGTCAAACATTTAATTTGCCATGGAAATGATTTATCACTCGAGAATATCAAATAAAAATCAACTTTCGGGAAAATTTCGGGAAAAAATGAATAGTAAATTTTCCGGGAATAGTAATTAACCTGAAATTGCGAATTGTTACATTTGAAGGCTGGTCAGTGGATGGTTTTTACTCAGGTTTACCCGGGCCAGGAATTTAATGTTATGTTGTTTGAACCTGATGGAGGGGCCATCATAACTGTGGAGACATACAGCACCAATATTGCCATGAATGCCTTGTATCACCAACTACATGACTATGGTATTTTTTCCTTTATTAGCTTTAACTACATCAAGTATATGATATCTTTGTAACATTTTGGATTATCTATAACTTACTCATTTTGTATTATTAAATTCTGATTTTGAAGCCGGACGGATGAACTGGATGTGCAGATGGTTGTTTCACACTGTCCACGACCAAGAAGATAGGGCATTCTACCTACCACTGACTGCATGCTTCTGGAGGAATGGACAACTAGTAAGTGTCTTGAAAACTTTGATAATTTGTCAAATTGTAATTATGCTACAATTTCAATGAGATTACAAACTAAACAACTATCAATATATAGCAGATGTAACTTTGTACATTTTGTAACAGACTATACCATCAAAAATTGTGCACAAGTACAACTTGTATGGGTACTCTGTCACTGTTGTGACACACCAAATGATACAGAAAGTGTTCCAAGTATGTGAGAGAACAGTGGTGGTACCTGGTAGAGGGAAGGTGAGGAGGAAGGTGTTTATTGTTTCATGCTCTGGTTTCAGGGAGTTGAGATAGGAAGCCGGCTTTGGTGCAGCTGCAAGGGTCCGCTTCTTTTTAACAGATGACACAAACTGGTCCCAAAGAGTCTTAAGGTTTGATGTGTGTTGATGGTTTGATGGTTGTTGATGGTTTTATGTTTGTTGATGGGTGAAACAATGTTTGAAAGTTTTTGTAAGTTGGATAAACTTTTTTTGTAAGTATCTGATGTATGATAACCAAATGGGTTTGTCACTAGACAATGGTATGTAATTAGCTAATGTAGGATGTACCATATGGGTTTATCCGTAGACAATGTTATGTAGTAAACTATGTAGGTTGACATTATTGTACGAAAGCGGCTTATACGACCTTATAACTAGTTAATTGGGGATTTAAACCCTTAAGTGTAAATGTTACCAATCCACCCCTGCACTCTCATATCTAGCAGTACAAACCCACTTGCAGTAACATTTTCTTAGCAGCAGAAACTTTTGATTTTGATAACTTTTGATTAACATGATACAAAATATATCCCAAGTTCTTGTTAATGAACACAACAATCAAAATATTGTAACAATTAAATGTAAATGTTACCAATCCACCCCTGCACTCTCATATCTAGCAGTACAAACCCATCTGTAGTAACGTTTTCTTAGCAGCAGAAACTTTTGATTTTGATAACTTTTGATTAACATGATACAAAATATATCCTAAGTTCTTGTTAATGAACACAACAATCAAAATATTGTAACAATTAATGAGAAAATTTAGCAATGACAAAGTACGAGAATTAAAATTAAACATATTCCATTAAAACTTGAAATGAAAAATTACAAAATACTGGTAACAAAAGGTACACATTCTAAAATTTTACTAATCTAAAAGGATTACAACATGTTTATTAATAAAGTCAAATAAAGTAGTACAAAATGATTACAATGTTTATTCAAATTACTTCTTAACTCAACTAATACATTTTCTTTTTACCCTTCCCTTTTGAACAAACTTTGGGCATTTTTGGTTCCCATGGTTTTATAGCCTTGTCTTCACA
This sequence comes from Artemisia argyi, assembly GCA_030686995.1. Lineage (NCBI taxonomy): Eukaryota > Viridiplantae > Streptophyta > Magnoliopsida > Asterales > Asteraceae > Artemisia > Artemisia argyi. The sequence continues at coordinate 100,702,966 of CM060696.1, read as the reverse complement.
AGTCTTAGCATTGGGCAGGCCTATCACCTGAACCCTCTCATCAAAAAGCTCTTTGGCAGTCTTTTTTGGAGTTTTAACCTTCCTACCATCTTCCTTTTTGTGCCTAATCCAGAATATCCCTTTGGAAGGTAGTCTGCCCATGTATTTGGAGGACCTTCAGAACTGCTTGATATGTGAAATGAACTTGAGTCACTGCTGTCAATTTTAATGATTTCTGCAAAAAATTAAAAAATATATTAAAATTTTAAAAATATAGTGTAAATGAAATAAAAGATAATGTTGCAATTCAGGGTGTGTTTGAAACAACCTTTGTTCTTGGAACTCCAATGGCCACATTACTGGTGGATAGTTGGTTTTAGATCATAAAAAATAATAGAATGCAATAAACCAACATACGTAACCCTTCTAACTTCCCACTACTGCTCCTTTTGTTGTTTCAACTCCCTTTGAGCAAAGGACTGCACCAGCCGCATTGCTAGATTGTTGAAAAAACAAAAGAAACAGTATGGGAAGTTAGAATGGAAAGGTATGTTGAAATTCCAGACTCAAAGTAATACAAACAATCTACAAATGTTGAGTAAAGAATAGAGTCTAAGTAACATCGCTCATCTTGAATGCGATAATGGAGTGTGGCATGTCATGAACAGTACACACTATATCATTATTGCATTGAAGACGTCTCAATGATCAGGCCAGATCTATCTAACGTTGCAGTACCATCTAATAACCACACAAACGGTTGTAGACGTTTTCCAAATTAAGCAATGGAACCATCTACAAAGCTATATAGAGCGCCCGAATCATTGAGCTTTAAGTTATTAGAAAACAGATTCTTACTATCATTTATATTGCTCCCTTAGATGTGACGAACATACATATTAATTATGTAGATTCTATGACATTAGAGAGCTAATTGTGCATGAATGAAATCATGTAAAATTTATATTAACAATGCAATGAACTACCATCCTTTCTACCCTAGCCAACAACAACATATTATTCAGCCTTGAATCTCTAACCTACCAACATGCTGGAAGACGAAGACGCTAAATTCAAGCATCGAGCCTACAAATTATACTTGATAATTGTTTCTATATTTTGGCAAAGTACAAAGATGAATCATCGATGGATGAAACACCAGAACAAGTTTATGTTCGTACTTGAAAGTGGTGTCTTTGCATCCATCGATGATACTTCTTCCATCTTTGATACTTGGATATTTTAGCCTAACTATTCGCACACACATCCGTCACTTTTCTTCCTTATTCTCTCAATAAAAATGCAACATAATTCTTATACCAGATAGTCAACCTAAGCCTAAGATAAAATAAGCTAATCCAAGCAAACCTTAATATCTCTTTTGCTCTAATTATTCGCAAAAACAACACAACATGTTCTTCCTCATTCTATCAATACAAATGCAACGCAATTCTTGTAACAGATAATCAACCTAAGCCTAAGAATAAATAGCTCTAAGGGGGTATTTGGATTATATTAATTAATTTGTGATCTTATCAGCTTATTGAGATTTGGGATCAAAACCCTAGATCCGAGTGAGTTGCAACTGTGAGTGTGAGAGAGAAATAGAGGATTATGTTGAAGTGTTCAAAGTGTGTTTGATAAGAAAGAGAGGATCAAAACCCTAGACCGAGTGAAGTGTGTTTGATACTCTTGGTAGGGGTAATTTATTTATATTATACTAGACGAGTACCCGTGCATAGCAACGGGATTTTATAGCGGCAGATAGTTTTAGTGATAAAAAAGTTTATTGGTTATAAACGAAAAATAATAAACGTTTGAGGATTTGGGGATTAAACGTAATGTTTTGAAACCCGGTTTGACCCAGGTGGTTGAACCGGTAGAACCGTTCTGGTCAAAAAATGGGTCAATTTAAACCGGGTAACCCCGACAGATTGGGTCAAAAATGGGTTTAATTAATCCGGGTCAACCCGACGGATTTGAAGTGTCCAGGGTCAACCCGTGCATAGAAACGGGATTTTATAGCGACATATAGTTTTAGAGATAAAAAAAAGTTTATGGGTTATAAACGAAAAATAATAAAAGTTTGAAGATTTGAGAGTTAAACATAATGTTTTAAAACCCGGTTCGGCACGGGTGGTTTAACCGGTTGAACCGTTCCGGTCGAAAAATTGATCGATTTAAACCGAGTCAACTTGCTAGGTTGGGTCGAAAATGGGTCAAATTAAACCGGTTCAACCTGTTGGTTTTGAAGCGTCGGGTTTGAAGCGACCCAACCTAGCAAGTTGACCCAGTTTAATATAACCTATAATTTTTTTTTTATCAATAAACTATCTACCACTATAAAAAATCTCGTTGCTATGAAAAAATCGTACAAAAATGTACGAAAACGTAATAAACATTTCATAACGTTTTAATACAGAGGAAAACATTCAGAAAAGCTTAGAACATATGAAAACGAGCGAAAATTGCCGAAAACATTCAAAATGGATGAAATCGGTCGAAAAGGGTCGCAATCGGTCGTAGTCGGACTAAAACGGTCTAAATCCGTCAAAATCTGTCGAAAATTGTCAACGTCGGTCGAAAACTAGCAACATCAATCAAAATCGATTGAAAACGGTCAAAAAGGGACGAAAAACGTTACAAATGGATGAAAACGTTAAAAAATACAAAACTTATAAAATGTTGTATAGTATTTATCTTAGTTTACAAAATCCAATGCACATGTCCCATGACCCATGTTAATTACCCATTGTCGATCACCAATCATGTATTGGTAGATAACATATATGACATGTCACTACAACCCAATATTAATGCACATGACCCGTTACCCATGTTAATTACCCCATGATCAATAGTCATGGATGTGACCAGTGATAACCTAATGCATATGACCATATGATGTCAAATACCCATTATTGAATGTGACCAGTGATAACCTAATGCATATGACCCATGACCCATGTGAATTATAGCCATTATCACCGGTCATGCATGGGTTGCACCGGCTTGGTAGGTGTATAGTATAGTTATATATAGTGTGAATTGAATGTTATATGAATTGTATTTGAAGTTATTAAAGGCGGTCATGCATGGGTTACACCGGCTTGGTAGGTGTATACCATTTGTCACAGACACTAATAAGAAGCAAATATGCAAGGACCTCCCGATCATGTTATCCAGGATCAAGAAAGTATGAACTCGGTTTGAGCTTGATCACTCAAAAAGCTCGGTTTATTTGTAAACTAAGGTGTGTTGTCTGAAACAAATTAAAATTGAAAAATAATCGAATAATCGAATTCGGTTCACCTTTGGCTCGAAAATCTTGATACCAAGGTTTTCAAGATCGGGATCATATCCTACTTAGGATCGATTTTGTCTTTGCAAGATCGAGATCGTAAGATCAGATCGGGATCTTAAGATCCTACCATAATGCATTTTTTAAGTATCCTTTGTAATATTATACAAATTTATAAATTATTATATACATAAACACAAAATTATATAAATGTTTCACAGAAATGTTGTCCTAAATTATGGTTATGAAATGTATAAGAAGATTATAACATGTTGTTTTTTCAATTTTACAAAACACAATTCATAAATTTGTAGTTTTTTAGTTTGCTAGTTCGAGAAAAGTAAGATCGGATCGGATTAGATCCCAAGATCCTATGGTCAGGATCGGGTTCCTATACGATCATAAGCTTTCAAAGATCCTACATAAGATCCGGATCGTTTTTGCATTGCAGTATCGTAAAATCGTAAGATCCTAAGATCAGGATCGGGATCCTGATAACCATGCTCGATACATTTATAATTAACTATTTACACTTAGTACGCTTACATACAAATATGTATGTATATATATATATATATATATATATATATATATATATATATATATATATATATATATATATATATATATATATATATATATATATATAAACATATGCTATATCTCTTACAAGCTCGAAAACTCAACAATAACTTGAGTCGAACTTTTATAAGGTTGAATTCAACTCATTAAACATTTAACTTCATTTGATAGGCTTGAGCTTGAGCTAAAAGCTTGATAAGAATCAGCTCGAACGAACTCTAGTTACTCGGCAAAAGCTCAAATCATTTTACTGATATGATCTTGAGCTTTTCACGATCGGCTCGGCTCATTTCCGCCTCTTATAAAAGCAAAAAATTAAGATACTTCATGTGTTAAATTTATGTGTAATATTTTACATGTCCCCTCACTTAATTGCATAAAATAAAATTTCACTTTTAACTTTTCCAAAGAGCCCGCCTAAATTTTTTCCCCAAATTTAAATTGTCCCTCCACTTAATTTCATTGAACCCGCCAATGTTTTTCAATACTCCATCCCAAATATATATCCACCAAAACTAGATCTGGTCTTTTCTATCTCCTCAACACTCTCCTCACCAATGCCACCGCTCGCACCACCACAACACTCGCACCAAGACCACCGCTAAGGCCCGATCCAATGACATGTTTGGCGGTACTCCAGTCCGGCTCGATCGGTAAATTTTACTTTTTTTTCTCGGTGATAAGTACCGGCATAACATCTTCCAGAACATCAGTCTCTCTCAAAACACACACACACACACACACACAGTGTGCGCAAGTCTGGTGATGATAGGACAGGCGTATGAACAATACAAGAGATTTACAGGGTCACCTGGTAAGGTTTTAAATGTAAACTTATGATATTTCATGTCTAAAATCTTACCATGTCTTTTTAATTCTCTCATGTAGCATAAATGTTTCGATTCCTAGATTTGGGGTCTCAATTACAATGGCGGTGATGGTTGCGACTGATAATATTTGGCGGTGGCGGTATTCAGCTCACTATTACAAATAAAAGGTGCATAATCGATTGTAAGAAAGCCAAAAATCAGAAAAAGACCAAGATCTGACTATTAAAAAATATAGTTGTTTCTAATCAAGTAATCACGTTGGTCTATTTGATTTTTTCAGCTTATCTTTTCCATTTTTAGTTGGGTGATTGGGACAAAGTTACTTGTACCTTTGTAAACCATTCCTAGAGTTTAATCTATACCTTATTTTACATAATCAGGGCTATCAGTTTTGGACTCAAAACGAAAATAAATGTTACTTTGAGGTCAAGAACGTCCGCCCGGGTCAGTATAATTTATATGCTTGGGTTCATGGGTTCCTGGGTACATCGGTGATTATATGCTTGGGTTCCTGTTTCTAATCAGGTAGTCACGTTGGTCTATTTGATTTTTTCAGCTTATCTTTTTCATTTTTAAATCATCTGCATTCTTTACAGCACCTTACGATTTTGTTTCATATGCTCATAGTTAGAGGTGGCAAAATAGCTAGGCAGGTTAGGTAATAGTTCAAAACTTCAAATTTTGGTAGGGTGGGAGTCAAGTTGGATTGGCCCAATGGTGATACACTTATACGTCCAAAGACTCCGAACTTTGTGATTTTGTTTTTAAATAGTTAATGTCAAATATATACAACTCTTTAATATACATTAGATATAGTAAGTTTTATACCATATAAAATCTACTTCAGATGAAAATACATTGGATCTGGAAAAAGTAAGAGCACAGGTAATTGATCTTTTTTTTATGGGTTTTGCCCTCTTTTACTTTCACTTTACTCGAGGAAAATACCATAGACCTTGTTTGTGCAGATAGTTGAACCAGTGGCGCATCAAGTGACTCAAAACCACCAAAGCAGATAGTTGAATAAGTGGTGAATCAAGCGACTCAAAACCACCAAAACAACATATAGTTGAACTAGTGGCGCCTGACAAAGTAGCTGCACATGACAAAAGACAAGGCAGTAGTGTCTCTATGTCAAATGTCAAGAAATAGATGCACCCGTCAACAATATATATAACCACATACTTTTTAGAGAGGAAGGTTTTCTAGCATCTAATCAAGAACTTTATTCCGGTATGCTCATCTAGTTCTGTCATGTTGTGTGCTTTGACATGTTCTAGTTCTGCTCTCATCCTGATGTGATTATTGTTGATATGCAGCAGCCTACATTTTCAAGGCTTTTATATCCAGATGATGAGATTAGATCAATGGGAGAAAAACTTGTAAGTTTAACTGCAAATTTTATTATTATGTTCATTGTTTTGGATTAAAAGTTTTCATGATGTTGTTTGAATTACTGTAGCTCATGTTTGTGTTAATATTGCTTAGATGGATTTAGCGCTGCTCATGAACTTCAAAGAAAATATGCCAAGTATTTACTACTGCTAGTACAAAAGTTACTACTGCTAGTGACAGTTGGTACTGCTCAGAGATCAAGACGGCTCGAAGTTGCTAGCTAGTTGCTTCTGGAAAAGATTATAGATACTTAATTAGGAAACTATTGTAAGCCTACTAGGACTCCTTGGTGTATAAAAGGATGGCCAATTTTATATTTGGTTCAGTTATATACATTTCAGTTTTATTGTATTTGAATTTGTTTTGATATATATTGATCTTTTAAATGTGACTAAAAGATGCATATAGTCACACTTTTGGTCACTGTTTTCTTAATTCATTGTGTGACTAAATATTACAAAAGGTCACACAAACATAAAATTCATGTGACCATTGGATGATCAATAGACACACAAAATACACATTTGTCCACTTTAAACAGCATATGATCACACTTATTAACACTTTTGGCCACTGTTTGCTTAATGGTATGTGACTAAATACCCAAAACAATTATGCTTTGAGTGACTAAATATTACAAAAGGCCACGCAAACATAAACTTCATGTGGCCATTGGATGATCTATAGTCACACAAAATACACATTTCTTCACCTTAAACAGCATACGTCCACATTTATTAACACTTTTGGCCACTGTTTCTTAAATTGTATCATCTCAAATGTCACATATATTATATATTTATGTGGCCACAGGCTAAAAAATAGTTACTCTCAAAAAACATTCGCGTGACTATAAAGTGTTTACGGTCACTGATAATGACTAATCCAACAAAACTTGTGTCTAATTTGTCACACATATTCGGGGTTTTGGTCACTCTTTTTCGATGGAAAAGGCCACGAACTCAACAATGTGACCATATGCCACCTACGGTGGCGGGACCTGTGGTGACACACAACGAAAAAAACGTGTGTGACTATATGCATATCGTCACACATTTTTGGCGTGACCAATACAACTTTTTGTACCAGTGTGTGTAGTGGTGTGAGATTGGTTCTAGCTACTATTAGGACTCGACATTTAGCTTAGTGTCGTAAATTGGTGTAAGCAAAAGTTGTGTAAGGTTTTCTCCGCCATAAGGGAGCTTGTTGACGTAGTAAAGAAAACTCTCGAGTTAGGTGCTCGGGGAGTGGAGTAGGGCGAAGAGGTGCTTCGTAGCCGAACCACTATAAATCCTTTGTCTTGTGGTGCGATCTTTCCATCTCTAACTCTTTACTTATTTATTTATATTGTTGTCATTTTATTTCGTAAATATTAGTTTATATAAGTGTTGTTTATTGATCTCACATAAAAATAGAATCGATTATTTTGCAAACAAAGTTTTTATAAAATAAAAATTGACGTAAAACTATTCAACCCCTTATAGTTTTCCACATATGCGTAATTATTAAACTTTGGAGGGATATATATGCAAGTTTCCCAAAATATTATATATAATCATATAAAAAACTTTGACCCATTTCCACCTTTAAGTATTAATTTTGTTGTCATGAAAAATTGGGAATTAAACGGATTTTTAGTGAAGTTTAACTCTGATTTTTTTCGGTTAGTAGATTTAGTTTTCGATTATAATAGACAAACAATACCTACTACGTGAGCATCTATGCAACCAAGAAGTTAAAATGACTTGTAGGATTAGATTTGAGCAAAAGCATATCCTTATAAGCTGTTACAGTAATATAGTTTTCGACTGGTGTGCATGTACAATTTGTTTTCGATTTTGTATGTTAGTATGAGGGGTAAATACACAAAAAAGTCACTAAACTTTGCAAAAAAGTTCGCCTAAGTTACTCAAGTTTCAAATTGTTCAATTAAGTTACTGTTCTTTGCGTGACCGTTTATATACGTTACCGATCTTTTAATAACTCATGATAACCGGTATTCAGCTAACGTGGCATCAAAATATCTAATTTTTTTTTTATTTCTTTATTACACACACACAAATAAAAAACCATAAACTCACACACAGACAAATAAAAAACACGATCCCAGGCACAAAGTTAACCCTAATCTTCTCTCTAAAACATACATCACGAAATCTTGAAATTGAGTTCGATTTATGGTTGTCATCTTATAAAAAAGGTAATTTTCATTGTTTGATTGTTGATTACAATTGTTTATTAACAGTAAATTAGGTTTTAAAAATTAGGGTTTTGTTAAAAATTTAGGGTTTTTTGAAATTAACAATTTTTATTGCTTGATTTTGTTTCAGATGGCATCTTCCTCATCGTCCTCAACTTTTCTTATTAAATTTCATCGTAATGGCTTGTTTGTAAGAGACCCTTTTTCTTATGACTTTGAAATTCTGTCTGAAATTCATAATATTGATCTTGCTGAGTTGGGATTTGTTGGTTTAGTGAAACTATTAGTAAGTGAATGTGCAACTGATATCAAACAGATATTTTATGCAAAGCCTGGCTTAGATTTAGAGTTAGGATTGAAAGTCCTGAAAAATGATGATGACTTAGCTAAATGTGTTGAGTGTGGTGCTAAAAATGATAATGTGGTAGATATATATGTGTCTCATTGTGTGTTTGAATTACATGATGCAACTAGTCCTGAGAGTCTAGACAAAACTGCTAAAAAGGTAAGTGACAGTGACAGTGATAGTGAATTAGAGGATGATTATAATGTTTATGACTATGCTAGTTCTGAGGAGAGTGACACGACATCCATTGATCATTTGTCTGATGGTGAAGAAGAAGTGGTAGAAGCTAGGACTAAGAAAGCAGAGCCTAAACCTAAAAAAACAGCTAAAAGAATGTTTGATGTGAACTTTCTAACTAGCATATATAGTGGCTTAGTTGATGAGTATGTTGATAAAGAAGTTGATGTTAATGATCAAAATCCAGAAGATGTAGATAAGGTAGGTGATCACTGGCCAGTGCATGATCCAAACACCAAATCTACCCTATTGCATGGGCTGTTGTGAGCATTGAGAATAAAGAGAATTGGGGGTGGTTCATGCAGGGTTTGGTTGATGATTTGGATTTGGTAGCCGGTGATGGTCTTACCATCATTTCAGATCAACATAAGGTATTATTTTGAATATGATTGCTTATAATGTAAATAATCAATATAATGGGCTAACTGGTACTTTTTTAGGGTATTGTTGAGGCTGCAAAGGAGGTACTTCCCTTGGCTGAGCATAGGCAATGTGCTAGACACATATATGCCAACTTCAGGAAGAAATTCAGTGGGGTGCAGTATAGAAATTTATTTTGGAAAGCAGCAAAGGCAACCTATCCTGCAAGGTTTGAGAAAGTCATGAAGGAAATCCAAGATGTGAGCAAGGAAGCACACAAACACCTAATGGATAGACATCCAGAGAGCTGGAGCAGGGCATTCTTTACAACAGACAAAGCTTGTGATGCTGTGGAAAATGGTATAAGTGAATGTTTCAATGCACTTATTGTAGATGCTAGAAGGAAACCTATTATAAACATGTTGGAAGACATCAGAGTTTCTCTAATGCTAAGGATGCAAAGGATGAGAGAGAAGTCTCTAAAATGGACTGGTGAGCTTTGTCCTAATATCAGAAAGAAGTTGGAAGTGATTAAGGATAAGCATAGGTATAATCATAAACATTTACCTTATTTATAATTACTAAAGTTACACTTTGTTACTAATTAGTTATACTTTGTTGTTCTCATTTGTCTTGTAGGGGTTGGGAAGTCATACCTACAGGTCAGAGCAAGTTTGAAATCAGAGATGGGTTTGCAGCTTTCAAGGTTGATGAAAGATTAAAGACCTGCACTTGTAGGGGTTGGCAACTAACTGGAATCCCTTGTCAACATGGTGTTGCTGCCATTTACTTCTTACACAAAGAACCAGAGGATTATGTTTCAGATTGGTATAAGAAGGGTTTGTATGAATCTGCTTATAGCACTTACATTCAGTCCATGAATGGCATGGATCAATGGCCCAAAACCACTCATCAGAAACCACTGCCTCCCATCAAAAGGAGAATGCCTGGAAGGCCACCACACAAAAGAAAGATGGATCCTAGTGAAGGTGATGGTGCTAGATCCAGGTTGAGTAGAAAGGGTCAAGTGGTTCATTGCCAAATCTGTAACCAAGCAGGCCACAATAAAAGAGGTTGTCCAAAAAAACCAATTGAGGAAGAAACACAAACTAGTGTATCTGTTGGGTCTAGGGGAAGGGGTGTTAGGACTAGGGGAGGGTCTGCTAGTGGTTGTGTGAGTTCAAGGGGGGGGGGGTCTGCTAGTGCCAGAGGTGGTGTTAAGATAAGAGGAGGGTCTGTCAGTGGTGGTGTGAGTTCAAGGGGGGGTCTGCTAGTGCCAGGGGTGGTGTTAGGACTAGGGGAGGGTCTTCAAGTGATGGTGTGAGTTCAAGGAGTGGGTCTGCTAGTGGCAGTGGTGTTAGGACTAGGGGAGGGTATTCTAGGTCACCAATTGGATTTGGGATTTCTTGGGATTCAGTAACTAGAGAAGCAATGTTAGGGGTAAGATCAATGTTTAACTTAAGTTAACTTGTTATTTACCAAAATGTTTGTGTTTTCATTAATTTCATATTTGTGTTTATTTTGCAGAATATGCAAGGTTTGCCAGTACCTGCATGGCCTAATGAAACACCAGAAGAAATTCCAATTACTACTTCACAACCTCCAATTGAAGACCAACATGAAGAGCCTGCAATTGAAGATCAACATGAAGTTGCACCAGTGATAAGGAGACAATCAGAAAGGATCAAGCAGATTCTTTTCAACAAACCACCACCTCCTGGACCAGGTTTAACACCTGATGATGCTATGGTCTTAGAGTAACTTCAGTTAACTTTAAAATGGCATGCCAAATGTTAGGCAATTTTGTAAAACTGCCATTATGATCTTGTTTTGAATGGTATATATACCATTGCTACTTAACTCTTTAGTATGTAATTAACAACCTTAGGATGCTTTCTATGTAATTAACTTTTGAAGTACAAAGTTTCAATTGTTTATGGATAACCATTTATCCAAAAACTAAAGAAACTTAAGTACTTAACTCTGTTAACTTGCCCATCTTTTGGCTTCATTTGGGCAACTTTAATCTATGTATGGTGCTTTTGATATTGTTTCTGTGTTACAATTATATATGATGTGCATTTGATATTGTTCTTTGATAACATGTGTTAAACAACAAAAAATAAACCAACTAGTACATTAACATAAACTTCATTACAAATGGTCACCAAAATACATCATCACCATCATTTCATACCCTACTTTCATACATACTAACCAAAATACATCAACACCACACCTAACAAACCTAAACAACAACATGGACTTAAACAAACCTAAAGAGAAACATGCCCAACACCAACACCATCAAGATCTTGTTATATGTTGCAGTCCTTGAGTTTCGATTGTTCAACTGAACAATCTCATTTTGCACATTTGCCAAATTGAAATGAAGCTGATACATTTGATGTTGATACCATCGATTTGGTAACTCAACATCAACCCACCTAAAATAATTGCAATTCCTTGTAGGATCCATGTAATTTGGGCAACCAAGAAACCTTCGACCTGGGTTATTCTGTGTCCAAGAGGTTCGACATTTAGCTAACTTACCACAACCACAAACCATAGCCATTGATGCTAGTGAAAGAGTGTTTCAATTTGGGGAAGGAGGAAATAAAAAATAAGAACCCTAATTTAATTTTGGGGGAGAAGGGGTTTTAATAAAATGATGTGAGTGGGTGTTTATATAATAAAATTGTGTTTGACTTTTCAAACTATCCGTTGGAAACGGGTCATGGACTGAGTAGCCGGTAACCAGTCCATGGGGTGATGGGAATGACACTTTTTTAAAAGATCGGTAACGTATATAAACGGTCACGCAAAGAACAGTAACTTAATTGAACAATTTGAAACTTGAGTAACTTAGGCGAACTTTTTTGCAAAGTTTAGTGACTTTTTTGTGTATTTACCCTTAGTATGAGTGAAGTTCAAGTTTATGACCTTACCATCGACTGTAATTTCTATATAGTCTATTGGTCACAAAACTTGGAGGGACGATCACACGCATAGTGTGTCGCTGCCAAGCACCAAAAACAAAGGATTCAAAATCATAGTTCTTATTGGATTTATTGCCATATTATTCCAATTACGACATGAGAATTATCTAATTTATTACATGAAAAAGAGTAGAGAAAAGTTCAAAATACATCCATGAGGTATGCCAAATGATACGTTTACATCCTTTTTCTTTTTTCGTCTCAAATATCATCCCTCCGTTAGTAACTTTGGAACAAATACATCCCTAGGGACTAACGATGCAAAATTTTGCCCGTTAAGTACCCCACGTGTTAGTCACGTGAGGGGTATTTTTGTCTTTTTACACACCCCCACCTACCATTATCATCCCCTAATGTCTGCAACCAAATCACCACCAAACCACAACTACCAAACCACATCATCACCAAACCAATTCATATTACACACCGCCTGCAACCAAATCACCACCAAACCACAACTACCCACCATGATCTGTGTACGTGTCTGTAGGGTGACTGGATGGGGTTTGTTGAAAACAAGATGAGATTATCAAACTTTTTTACACAACCTCTTCACACAAAACATCATTCTTCGTTTCTCTCATATCTGGTGTTTGTTTGTATGTGTGTGCCGTCGACAACCCATCACAACCACCGCAGATCTAGTGTTTGGTATCAGCGATTAGTTATGTTGGGTTAAGACTTAAGAAGATAGAAAGAGATGTGTTTGAATGAAAGACTTTGATTGGGGTTTGGACGAGATTAGGAGCATGTGTTTAAGATAAAAGAGGTCGATGGTGGTGATGAGAAAAATGGTTATGGTTAAACAAGAAGATGGTATTTTGGTTTGAAATGTTTTGGGATTTGCTTATTCTTCTTCTAGTAGTTTTATTTTAAGAAAATAATAATACAGTAATAATGAAAGATGAAGGTGATAGATTTGTTTGAATTTAGGTTTTTGATGGTTGAAAATGAATTGGGTTTGTTGTTGTATGAATGACTTTGAAATAACATGAATTGGTATTATGATGCAAGATCTGGATGTACATCAGTACATGTGACAGTGGTTTTGGTTTTAGTTTTCGTTTTCTTTATTTATTTAGTGAATTGGTATTATGATGCAAGATCTGGATGTACATCAGTACATGTGTAAAAAGACAAAAATACCCCTCACGTGACTAACACGTGGGGTACTTAACGGGCAAAATTTTGCATCGTTAGTCCTTAGGGATGTATTTGTTCCAAAGTTACTAACGGAGGGATGATATTTGAGACGAAAAAAGAAAAAGGATGTAAACGTATCATTTGGCATACCTCAGGGATGTATTTTGGACTTTTCTCAAAAGAGTAAGTAAGGATACCAAATTATAGAACTTACGAATCTAAAATGTCCCGTCACATCATCTGTGGTGAACTTAACAAATTAGTTTGGCCATCTTCTTGTTGGGCAACATCAAATGCATCCCCCATTTAGAGGAGATCTAATGGCCACCCTACTTTGTCATCGAATTCATTAATGGCCTGATCATTAAGTAACCCATCGAAATACTCTGCAATCATATCATCAGATACTCCATTAAAGTCGTGACAAAGTACAACATCATCTAATGAACTTATTAAGTGACGGTCATCATGAGTTGCTATGGGTAGTGAGTTGTGATCTGCGATTGGTAGTGGGTTAACTATATTGAAATTTCTTTGCGCGTGGGGCTTAATAACGTTGTCCGTGGCATGTTGCGGGGAAGATTCATCAATTTTAGATTCATTCTTTTGTGTTTTGCAACGTGGTTAAATATATGTGTTCCAAAAGTTTTTTACGTCATTAGCAGTTCTTCCTGGTATTCTCCCCGCAATCAATGACCATCTAAAATCAAAATCAATTTAATCAAGGAATTAGTAAATGTTATTGGATTCAGAATTTATGTTACATTCCATTTGACATGCATTAGCCAACCTAATTAAGGGTATACATGTACGTATTTATCAGTTGCAATTTTACTAACCAGTTTCCTAGAAGCTTATGAAGCCTTATGTTATGTGTTAGTAGCAATACTTAGGAGGGTTAAATGTGACTTAGACAATAATAAGGGGATTAATTGTATTTAGTTTAAATAAAGTTTAGGATTGTACTTAGATTAGGAAACTAGTTACTTGAAGCTAAGGTTTTTACCCCCTCATCTCTATAAATAGAGATGAGGGGGGATGCTAGTTATTCATTCTTCTTCCTCAAATTGTAAGCTTTATTGGTATTAATAAAGGGGTGTTTGAGGGTATAACGTGTGCATATATTCTTGGTTCTTTTGTAGTGTATCGTGTTTGCTACTTGTGCTCGATACAACTCACGATCTAGTGTTCCGCGATTGAACTTCGGGATTGTTGTCGAGGTATTTTCCAACAAGTGGTATCAAGAGCCCAGGTTATTGTGGTCATCGAAGTTCGAGTGCTAGTTCGAGGTACCGAGTTGGTTTCAATGTTAATTAGTGATGACGTATAGCCTATATTTGGGCCACAAGCCCAAATGATAGACATTACTTACACCTAAGCCCATCACGAATGGGCTACCATGACAATGGTATGGGCCGTAGTATTATTGCTCTGAGCTCATGAAGCCCAAAGGCCCAATCTAACCCACCGGATAACGATAAGGATTATCTATTCAAGGAATAGATATCCTTACCTCGGATAAGCACCACGCGTGCGAAGAGTGAGGAGCAAGAAATACGGTTTCTTAGCCCCTATATATAGAATCACACGATTCTCATTCAAGGTACGATTTACATAATCCCTAACTCTTCAACTAAACCCTAAATCGATTACTTACTCTCACGCCGGAGTCTAATCGGGGGAGACAATCCCTCGATAAGCCTAACGGTGTTGTCTTATTTTCTTAGTGCGCAGGTGACGAAGAACTAAGAAGCTAATTGATATAAGAGCAAAAGCCCAACAACCCGGTACGCCCAACTTTTGTATCAACAAGTGGCGCCATCCGTGGGACCCTACTAAGAACTAGAATGACGAAACATAAGAATTCGAGCCAGCGGACTCCGCAGTCAGAAAAGCGTGACCATCAGAAGAAGAATCGACAAGATTCGACCTCTAGGCAGGTTGCTGGGACAACCAGCGCACCTGATCACCAAGAGGCGGGAACAACCCAGTCTCTTCAAGCGACGGAAATACCTATAATCTCTTCAGTGGTCCCAAGCGTTGAGGAACTCCAACGCACCCTCTTCACCACTCCTCATCAGGCTACACCCGCAGTGAACAACACTGTGCCGCCAGGCGCTCCTGAACGGAACAGGGCGCCTAACACCGAGGAAGAAATTCTTGCAACAACTGAGGACGCACCGGATCTAACTTTGGGGAACTTTGTATCCCAAAATTATGAAACATTAACTGCCCTCATGCAAGAAGAAGCAACAAGAAGAGCAAACACGAGCCTACAAGCACGACTCAATTTTGCTCTGGAACGTGAACCATCACCACCGCGTCCCCCACGAGGAAGACGCACAGAACGTACCACTATCCATGATAGGTTAGGTACAATATCTGATTCGCAGTACTCTGGAGACAACGAGAGGCGCACCAATGTCCACTCCAGACTTGGCAGTCGGGGAATACATGATCGATTAGGGCCTCAACATTCGCCAAGCCAAGGATCTTCAAAACCTGGGAGCAGGAGGATCCAAGATAGATTGGGAAGAAGAAGATCCCCAAGCAGAGATCCCTCAGGCTCCTCTTCTGAAAGAAGTAGGCGCAAGCGCCGAAAGAGAGACTACCCGTCTTCCAGTGACTCCTCGGACAACGAGGATAAAGAAACAAGACACTGGAAGTCAAGAGGAAGACGTCGTGAGGAGGAGAACGAAGATATGTCCCTCCCATGGCGACGTCAGAAAATTGACGCGTTTACGCGACGCATCAGCGATTACTCAGACCACAAACGCAGGCGCATGCCCGCTAACGTAAAAACATATGATGGAACGGGTGATCCTGACGATCACCTAAAAATTTTCGAGTCAGCCGCAACAATCGAAAATTGGCCACAACCTGTGTGGTGCCGCATGTTTAATTCCACGTTAGTAGGAAACGCGCGCACATGGTTTAGCAAACTCCCACATAGGAGCATCAGTGGATTTGAGGAATTACGGAAAGCATTCCGCCACAACTTCACCCAGCGAAAGAAGTGCGCTAAAAACCCTGTGGAGCTAGCAAGAGTGAAACAGCGCCAAGGGGAATCCACCAGCGCTTTTATGGAACGTTTCAAGGATGAGTGCATACAAGTCAAAGCATGTCCTGAAATTCTAAAAATTTCAGGGTTCATGAATGGGATCAATAACCCAGAACTCATCCGGAAGCTTAATGACAAAGTTCCACAATCCTTTGACGAGTTAACAAAGCGCACTAGATCCTTTATACAAGGAGAAGAAGCTGCTGCGGATAGCAAAAAAGGATATTCAAACTATAGGCAACAAGAACAGCCGTGGAGACAATCCAATGATCAGAACAACAACCGCAGCAGGAACTATCGCAGTGGAAGAGACAACGACAAATATACTCCTCTCACTAAAACTCCGAGAGAAATATTTGTAACAGAAGGTGCGAACTTCCCAAAACCACCACCAATGCGCACAGCAGAAGCAAAGCGCCTAGGTAGTGGATACTGCGAGTACCACGGCAAAAAAGGCCATGCAACTAACGAGTGTGTTCAACTAAAACAACTAATTGAAAATTTAGTTAGAGAAGGCAGGATGGACCACCTCGTGAAAAACATTAAGGAGGGAAAGGATAAGCAGAGAAACGGGGGCAAGAAAGAACCCCCAAAAGAAAAAGCTGATACTATCTACATGATACAATCATGGCAACGAAAGATAAAGCAAAAGGTCAGCCAGAAATTCTCTCCAGAAAAAGAGATATCCTTCCCTACCATAGCCGCGGACAACGCAGTCGTGGAACCTCTAACCATTGAGATACATACGGGGGGACATGACATCCACCGCATGTACATTGATGGTGGAGCATCCGCGGACATCCTGTACGATCACTGTTTCAAAAGGCTGCGACCTGAAATCCAAAGTCAGTTGATACCAGCTACAATGTCATTAACAGGATTCACAGGAGAAAAGATTTGGCCCATGGGGCAGTTACGCTTATTGGTGGTCGTAGGAGATGAACAATACTCAACCGCGACATGGATAAATTTCATGGTAATAAAGTCTCCTTCACCATACAATGGTATAATTGGAAGACCGGGAATATCATCCATGCGCGCGGTACCATCCACAGCGCACGGAATGCTTAAATTCCCAGTGGAAGGAGGGGTGGTCACTCTCTATAACACAACAGTACCACCAAGAGAATGCATCGCAGTAACAACTGAAGCGAAGACTATTCCAGAACAGCGCACGGAAAAAACGCCAAATTTAAAAGTCGCTATTCACCCAGATTATCCGGAACAACAAGTTTCGATTGGAGGATCTTTATCTGACAAAGGTAAAGCAGCCGTATGCGCACTCTTGCAAAAGAACCTAGATATCTTTGCATGGGAACCAAAGCATATGACGGGAGTACCGCGCTCTATTACAGAGCATAAGTTACAAATCCGACAAGGATACCCTCCAATACGACAAAAGAAGCGCGGCCAGGCCCCAGATCGTGCAAAGGCTATTTTGGAAGAACTACACAAGCTAGTAGATGCAGGAATCATGCGCGAAGTATACTATCATGACTGGCTTTCGAACCCAGTTATGGTAAAGAAGAGCGATGGCAGTTGGAGGATGTGCGTAGACTTCACTGACCTCAACAAAGCATGTCCGCAAGACTGCTACCCACTGCCAGAGATAGACTGGAAGGTCGAATCCTTGTGCGGATACCCCTTCAAATGCTTCCTGGATGCATATAAAGGGTATCACCAGATCCAGATGGCAGTGGAAGACGAAGAAAAAATAGCTTTCCACACCAGTCAAGGGGTATACTGCTACACAAAAATGCCTTTTGGCCTGAAAAACGCTGGCGCGACATACCAACGACTGGTGGATACAGCCTTCGAAAAACAAGTAGGCCGCAACTTGGAAGTCTGTGTTGACGACCTTGTCATCAAAAGCCATACAGAGGACGAATTGGTGCGCGACATCAAGGAAACATTCCGAACGTTGGGGAGGATAAACATGAAGTTGAATCCCAAGAAGTGCACCTTTGGCGCAACTGAAGGCATGTTCCTCGGATACTTGATAGAACCCGATGGAATCAAACCGTACCCAGAGAAGACAAAGGCTGTTATTGATCTCCCCTCCCCACGCACACTCAAAGAAGTCCAGTCACTAAATGGAAAGTTAGCAGGGCTGAATCGCTTCCTATCTAAGTCAGCGGACAAGTCCCTTCCCCTCTTTAAAACACTCACGAAGTGCACAAAAAAGGGAGACTTTCGCTGGACTCCCGAAGCAGAAGCAGCTTTCCAACAACTTAAACACCATCTGGCATCTCTTCCCAAACTCGTCGCACCGCGACCAGGGGAAAAACTAATCATGTACTTATCGGCAACCCACAGAGCAGTTAGCGCAGTACTATTGACAGACAGAGACTCCGTCCAGACACCCATATACTTTGTAAGCAAAGCCCTAAAGAAAACAGAGGTTAACTACAGTGCTATGGAAAAACTGGTCTTGGCTCTAGTGTTCGCATCCAAAAGACTGCGCAGATACTTTCAAGCGCATCCAATAGCGGTAATCACTGATCAGCCAATTAAACAAGTTATCTCTAAACCGGACGTATCAGGACGCTTACAAAAATGGAGTGTACTGCTAAGTGAGTATAACATCTCGTACAGGCCGCGCACTGCAATCAAAGGACAAGTCTTAGCCGATTTTATCGTGGAGAAGCCAGATAGCGACAGCCCGACCTCTGCAGCAAAAACAGACCTACAGGAACCGTGGACCTTGTTCACAGATGGATCCTCATGCGCAGATGGATCAGGCGCAGGCCTTATTCTCACAAATCCAGAAGGTATGGAATTCACCTACGCGCTACGCTTTGAGTTCACAGCCACAAACAATGAGGCAGAATACGAAGCCCTACTAGCCGGACTACGCATCGCAATCCAAATGGGTGTTCGCAACCTAGAAGCAAATGTAGATGCGCGTCTAGTCGCTAACCACGTGTTAGGGGAATACGAAGCCAAGGATGATCACATGATCCAATACCTGGAGAAGACAAAATCTTTGATTAAAAACTTTGATAGGTTCACAATTAAACAAGTACCTAGAGGAGATAACAGGAAGGCGGACGCACTCAGCAAGATTGCATCCACAAGCTTCGCACACCTTTCAAAACAGGTATTGGTAGAAACCCTAAAAAACAAGTCAATCTTGGATATGGAGATATCAACGGTGATAGAGGAACAAGATCCTACGTGGATGACACCTATCATCGAATTTATTAGCAAAGGAATCCTACCCCAAGATAATAAAGACGCTCGAAGAATACGGCGCACAGCGCAACGATTCGAATTACGCGACAACGTACTCTATCGGCGATCTTTCTTACAACCATGGCTCAGATGTGTTGGACCCCTCCAAGCAGACTACGTACTCCGCGAAATTCACGCTGGGTCATGTAGTATGCACTCAGGGCCACGATCCGTGGTGGCAAGCGCTCTAAGGTCAGGATACTATTGGCCAACAATGCACCGCGACGCACGCGATCTAATAAGAAAGTGCAGCAACTGCCAAGTACATAGGCCTATTCCGCGCCGACCACAGCACGAGCTAACACCAATCACCTCACCATGGCCATTTTACAAATGGGGTATTGACATCGCAGGACCTTTCCCCGTCGCAGCTGGAGGAATAAAGTTCCTCATCGTAGCCATAGACTACTTTACAAAGTGGATCGAAGCAAAAGCAGTGGTAAACATTACGGGAAACCAAGTCAAACGCTTTGTTTGGGACAATATTGTCTGTCGCTTCGGCCTACCAGGCGAGATCGTATCAGACAACGGAAAACAATTCTGTGATAACCCATTCAAAGATTGGTGCGCACAATTGAACATCACACAACACTTTGCTTCAGTCAAACACCCACAAACCAATGGCCTAGTTGAGCGCGCTAATCGCAGTCTAGGCGAAGGCATAAAAGCGCGCCTTGACAGACATAAAGGAAGATGGGTAGATGAGCTCTCGCACGTCTTGTGGGCGCATCGCACGACAATCAAAACCAGTACTGGCGACACGCCATTTTCCTTAGTCTATGGAACAGAAGCCGTCATACCAGCTGAAATAGGAATGCCAACTATACGCACAGCAGAGGTCAACGTCACAACAAATGACGAGGAACGGCGCATAGACTTAGATATACTAGAAGAAAGACGCGAACGTGCAGCTATACGAGAAGCAAAGGCTAAGGCAAAAATGAAGAAGTATTATGATGCAAAAGTCAAAGACACTTCATTCAGACCAGGAGACTTTGTTTACCGCGCCAATGACGCGAGCCACGCAGAAGACACAGGCAAGCTCGGACCCAAATGGGAAGGACCTTACGAGGTCACAGACGCGCTCGGCAACGGCGCATACAGGTTGCGCGATATGGAATGTCACGACCTAGCGCGCACTTGGAACATCTGTAATCTCAAAAAATGTTACTTTTAGGCTACGGCCCTTTCACAAACACACTTGCATCCTACGAGGTGCCCAATAAGTGTTTGTCTTTTTTCTTTCTAGGAATTGTATTTTCTATTTTTTCACTTACTTGCAAGTATTAATAAAATGTTATGGTTTCTAGCTAACTCCATAGCGCATTATTGCATATATGTCAATATTGTTTATTTTATATTTCTGCCTACATGGCGTGCATGCACCACTTAAAGACCCACGAAGGCATAAAGGATAAGTTAACCTACTAATTAACTTGTTGAATAAGAGGGTTGCAAACCCATCAACATTGGATCACGAATCCTTGCTAAGCGCCTTACTCTCGAGACGTTGAGGTAAGTTTCACATGCGCACCCCACGACGGAGGCGCATATACCAAGTACACCGTACGAGCTTAGCAATATAACGAGCCAAGACACTTGGTCAAAAATAAAACTTAGCAAACAATGCAAGTATACTTAAGTTACGCACTTAAAAGACTTAGTCAAAAATAAAACTTAGCAAACAATGCAAGTATACTTAAGTTACGCACTTAAAAGACTTAGTAAAATAATCAAACTTAGCAAACAATGCAAGTATATTTAAGTTACGAACTTATAACAAAATGTATCTTATTCCATATTTATTAAATTACAAGGGAAAATACATAAATTTACAAACAACCTATATGCTATGGCGATGATCATGGCTCTCTTCTGGAGCGGCGGAACTCCCCGCCTCCTTCAGCTTACTCAACGTTATAGCATCCTTGAGCGACACAGTTGGAACACTCACAGCAACGCCATCAGATCGAGGAAGGTGCGCAGCACCGATGCCGCACATCACAGCCTTGCCCTTAATACCCTTCTTTATGGCAACCCTTTGCTCGTGACGCTCTAGCACCTCCTTCAAGGGGACTTCCTTCTCCAGTGCAAAAGGCTTGAGGATATCACGGGGCCGCGCAAAAACTGGGACTTGAAGCTGCGAGACATCAGGTTTTAGATAATAATCTAACTCCTCTTCGGCATTCTCCCCAAGATGACGCTGCAACGTCAGACCCGCCATGAGCACATCTATGGGGTCATCTTGGTCGCGCTCCAACCTCCCTATATGCGGCAGCTCAAGAACCTTCAGCCCCGCCATCGCCTGCACCAGCTCGTCGTACGCCGTTGAGCTATAACCAGGAATTTCCGCCAAGTCCTTCTCCAACAACTTGGCCTCACGGAGCTCCTCCATGGCCTGCGAACGGCCACGCGCTATCGCGCAGTGAACAACCTTCCCAAAGGCTTCCACCACCTCCGCAGACTCTAAAGTACTTAGAGCTGCCAGACGAAGCCCATGGCTGATCAACCACCTGCATTCACAAAGTGATAATAAGGTAAGATACACAATAGGGCGAACAAGCAAATTTAAAAGACAAGGGTGTAAGAATACCTGCGCTCGGCTATCATAGACATCAGATGAGGATACAGCTCCTCGTCATACTCGATGCTGAGGGCGCGCAGCTTCTCCTCATACATCACGAGCGTCTTCTCCATGCGCTCCTTGAACTCTTGCAGGCTAGCATAATGCTCGGCCCTTTTTTCTTCAAGATACGATACAAACCACGATGTCTTTGCCTTTACCTGCTCAAGTTTCGCCCTCGCATACAGCAGGTCAGCCAAAATGCTCATCTTATCTTGAGCGATTTTCTCAGCATACGCCCTCGACTCCCCAAGCTCCACTTGCGCATCCGCCAACTGTGCGCGGAGTGTCACCAACTCCTCCTCCTTCTGGGCTAGAGCACGGCTCTCCCCAGCATACTTTCCCTTCAGCTGAGCAACAAGCTCAGCTTGGCGGGCAGTGGTCGCAGCCAGCTCATCCATCAGCTGCTGCGCCTCACCACCATCAACAGCCTCGGTATTCCCCTCCTTGTTTTTGTTCTGCGGAGAGGAAACCTCATCATCCTTCGCGGCGTCGTCCCTACGAAACAAAGTCAGTCAAAAAATTACAACAAGTAATTGCAAAAAAAAAAAAAAAAAAAAAAAAAAAAAAAAAGGAATGCACACTTACAGAAACGGAGAAGCATCAGCCTTAAACCGTGCGCCAGAGGTCGAAGTTTCTTCCGCATTCGACCCTGCGTCTTTGATGACGTGTCGACGCCTCTTGCTGGTGCCACTGGTTCCAGCCTCTCCCTTGCGCTTTAAGTTCTGCGCAACCTCTTCCCTCAGCACCTCCTCAGGTTTCAGGATCCGAATGCTGTCAGATGACCCTGAGCGCGCCTCCTCGTGCGCCACCTCCAAATCAGGCACCGCCTCCACAGTGGGAGCCACAACTACTCCAGGCGCAACACTCTGGACGGGCGTCACCACAAGTGGTGGCGTGTCCTCAGGGACCGTCGTAGGCAGAACAGTCAAGTGACCGGCAGTCGCATCAAGCAAGGGCTGCTCTCCTTCCCTCAGAGGACGCACCCCTATGGTTACCTGCTTTGGCGTATCCAGCTTGACCACCGCGAACAAATCCATTTCTGCACATCAAGGGAAACAAGAAAGACAAAAAGGGATCAGTTATTAAAAGCACGAAGACAAGAATAAAAAACTTACAAAGCATGAAGAATAAGGGATGAACACCCACCCCGACCATCCTCACTTAAAAAAGTGGGAACCTCATCTGCAGCACCAAAATAAGCGCGGCTCAACCCCACGTGTACCAAAAACTCCTCCGGATAGGGGTTAATGGCCAGTCGATTGGCATCTAACGTTTGCGCATCAGCGCGATTATAGGAACCGGGTGCGGGGCTCCCATCCCTTGGTAAGGTTTCCTGAGTATAAAACTCAAAGGGAGAGGGAAAGACTGCGTCATCCACCCAAAAGAAATACTCCCTCCAATTTTTGAGGGCGTCAACCTTTTCCATATAACACTGAAGCGCCCCCTGGCACTTCGCAAAGGAAACCCACCCATTTGACCACGTCGTGTGGTAAAAGGAGCGGAATAAATCTACAGTTGGTTCTATCGCAAGTAAACGATAGTTCACTTCAAAATTCGACACCTTCGCCGCACCTATACAGTGCAGCTGAGAGATGTGAAGGCGATAATGATTGAGCAAATCGCTCAGAAAAATGGAAATGGGTACGCGGTAATTCGCATACTCAAAAAATTTCGTGTATAGACCTATCTTCCCTTCGGGGAAGTCAGCTATACACGCATCGACATCTGGAGCCTCGGGATGTACATCCAAAGGCACAAAATAGTCGGAAGAAAACTGCGTGACGTCCTCAATAGACAACGCGGAGCGAAAGTCCTCTAATTGAGCAACCATTTTCATCTTAAAAATAAGTGGGACGCACACAAAGATTACCTACGAGAGTTAAAAGATTTTCTTGCAGAAAAATGCTCTAAAAAGAAGAAGAAGATGAATAGTGGTTGTATGTGTTTTACTGTGTGGTTAAAAAATGGGGCGGCACTCTTATATAGGGTGGTAAAACCCTAATTTCCCTCCACGTGGAACCCACTCACAGTAAATGGGTGGCTAGAAGATCAAAAGGTACATGCACTTTTTCCCGAATCCCAAGGACTACGTGGACACCACCCCCGACTTTCGAGGCATTCATTTCAAAATTATTAGGTGCATTGCACCTACAAAAAGGTGGTAAAATTAGTTTAACCCCCCGCCACGCTTACCGCTGATGGTATTAAGTCTAGTACCCACGGCTATGCGCCGCACGCACTAGACTGGGGGGACATGATGACGTATAGCCTATATTTGGGCCACAAGCCCAAATGATAGACATTACTTACACCTAAGCCCATCACGAATGGGCTACCATGACAATGGTATGGGCCGTAGTATTATTGCTCTGAGCTCATGAAGCCCAAAGGCCCAATCTAACCCACCGGGTAACGATAAGGATTATCTATTCAAGGAATAGATATCCTTACCTCGGATAAGCACCACGCGTGCGAAGAGTGAGGAGCAAGAAATACGGTTTCTTAGCCCCTATATATAGAATCACACGATTCTCATTCAAGGTACGATTTACATAATCCCTAACTCTTCAACTAAACCCTAAATCGATTACTTACTCTCACGCCGGAGTCTAATCGGGGGAGACAATCCCTCGATAAGCCTAACGGTGTTGTCTTATTTTCTTAGTGCGCAGGTGACGAAGAACTAAGAAGCTAATTGATATAAGAGCAAAAGCCCAACAACCCGGTACGCCCAACTTTTGTATCAACAATTAGAGCAATGAAAAGGTTTCGAAGTTCGGTTTTTCGAATCGTTTTTTTAGAGTAGCGATTGTCCGAGAAGAAAGATCAATTAAAAGGTTTGACTTTTTGGTTACTATTAATTCTACAAAGTGAGTACGTGAGGTAGTTTCTAAAACAAAGGTGAATACTATTAAATTCTATAAAGGGTATTACTTTGTATTTGTTTTAACTCCCACGTAGGGACAAAAAGGTTTTCGGTTTTTATATTTAAAACCGATTCACGATATTTTTTTTTTTGATCTTTTAAAAGTTGATTAAATCGAAGGTTCTTGTTGCGGGTTTTTCTTGTGGTTCAAGTTTCGATCGTGGTTTACTTGGGTTTCAAGTTAGCGATCGGGTTTGCTTGTTCGAGATCGAGGGTTTAGGGTTATTCTAATTAATTCGATTTGCAAGAAGGGTTTTAAGCAACAAGGGGGAATATTGCACACGGCTTGTGAGGCTTGTCGGTAAAGTTGGTTAAGAAACAACTTGACAAGGTTTTTAGCAAGGTATAAGAAGAATGGCTAGTTCTATAACTAGGTTTGACATCGAAAAATTCGATGGGAAAAATGACTTCGGATTATGGCAAATAAAGATGCGTGCTTTAATGGTACAACAAGGTTGTGATGCTGCATTAGAGACATTACCCGCGGACATGGAAGCAGGTGAAAAAGCTTCTTTGATGAAGAAGGCATACAGTACCTTGATTCTATGCTTGGGAGACCGGGTTTTACGGGAAGTTACCAAGGAAACATATGCTGCAGGAATTTGGACAAAACTGACTAGTCTTTATATGACTAAGTCCTTAGCAAATAGACTGTATCTGAAGAAGAAGTTGTACACATTCTATATGAGTCCAGGTACGAAACTGGGTGATCATATAGATGAGTTTAATAACTTGATACTTGATTTGGCGAGCATTGATATCGAGATTGAGGATGAAGATCAGGCACTTATGTTACTTACGTCGTTGCCATCGTCTTACGAATACTTTGTGGAGACATTGTTGTATGGGAGGGAATCCTTGACAATGGAGGATGTTCTGGCGACTCTGAATTCAAAAGAGTTGAAGAAAAGAATTGAAGGCACAAAGGAAGAAAATGGTGACGGGTTATATGTAAGGGGAGGATCAGATCATTCAAGGAAAGCTCAATCTGGTAGAAGTTCGCGGTTTAAGTCAAGGGGTGGAACTGATAAACTCAAGTGCTTCATATGTCATTCAGAGGATCATCTGAAAAGAGACTGTCCAAAGAAGAAGTCAAGTGGATTCTGATTCTTCTGATGACGAGGGTAACGCCTACTTTGGAGAAGCTTTGGCGGTGGTCGGGAATGATGAGATGACTGAATTGGTAATGGATTCAGGTGGGTCTTATCATATGACACCTAGGAGGGATTTCTTGTATGACTTCAAGGATATTGATAGTGGTTCGGTTCATTTAGGTGATAACAGGACATGCACTATCAAAGGGACAGGAAAGTGAAGATGCAGGTGCATGATGGTTCAAGCTTTATACTGGAAGATGTCAGGTATGTTCCAGGGTTAAAAAAAAGCTTGATTTCATTGGGTACTCTTGAAAAAGAGTGTTATACTGTGAAGATGCAAATGGGTAGAGTCAAGGTGATCAAAGGTTGTCGGGTTATGATGACTGGGATGAGGAAAGAGAACTGTATGTATACTCTTGAAGCAAAAGTGACGACTTTTGGTGTACAAAAGCATGGAGGTTCAAAACAAGTTGGATTCAAACAACTTGGTCATAAACAAGTTGGTCTCAAACAACTTGGTCATAAACAAGTTGGGTTCAAACAACTTGGTCCTGGTGTTAAAACAGGAGTCCATGGAGTACAGGTTGATAAACGTGTTTGGTTTGAGGTGGAACTGCAGGGAGCTCAGGAAAATCGTGAAGCTGAGGATGTTCAGGTTAGTAACGATGATGTTGCAGTGGCTCAAAGAAAGTTGGAGGACAAGCAACTTGAAGAAAAGACAAACACGGGCTGCTTGGTAAATGAGCAGAAGATACACCTTGGTATAAAGGTGGAGGCGGACATTACGGAAACCGGAGTACCTGATCAAGAGGGTGCAGAGGGTAATGCTGCTGAAAAAAAGAAAGTGAAGGAGTCTAAGAAAGCTAAATTTGGGAATTTACTAAAGTACAAGGCCTGGTTCTCAAGGCGGTCCCCGGTTTGAGGTTCCAACATTAGATGAAGATGTTGAGTATCGTTAATGCCTAAGTATTACTCCTAAGGTGGAAATTGTTATGTGTTAGTAGCAATACTTAGGAGGGTTAAATATGACTTAGACAATAATAAGGGGATTAATTGTATTTAGTTTAAATAAAGTTTAGGATTGTACTTAGATTAGGAAACTAGTTACTTGGCTTGCAAGCTAAGGTTTTTACCCCCTCATATCTATAAATAGAGATGAGGGGGGATGCTAGTTATTCATTCTTCTTCCTCAAATTGTAAGCTTTATTGGTATTAATAAAAGGGTGTTTGAGGGTATAACGTGTGCATATATTCTTGGTTCTTTTGTAGTCTATCGTGTTTACTACTTGTGCTCGATACAACTCACGATCTAGTGTTCTGCGATTGAACTTCGGGATTGTTGTCGAGGTATTTTCCAACACCTTAGCATGAGATCAACTTCATCGTCGCCAAAATCTCCTCTCTTTATATTCGGTCTTAGATAATTTAACCATCGCAACCTACAACTTTTTGTGCATCGGTTTAAGCTTGCATGCAACAATACATACAGAAATTATCATTCCAATGAATTATCAAAATAAAAAGTCATTCTTTTTTCGGTACGCCTATAAAGAATCGAGCTGCATATACTTGTATACTAAAAAGGAACAAAGAAATTAATTCGACATAAAATTTATGTTAATTTCTTTTTTATTTTTTTTATTGAAGTGGTTACAATATAAGAGAACACTCGCATGTTACGATAACATGTTATAATAAACTTTTTGATGATAAATGTTTTTCACTTTTATATTTTCCTTTACGATGACTATCAATAGCAAAATTTTTTGTTTTAGTAACTTTAATCAATATCAATATAATTCATATAAAAGTGTGGGTCGCCGATGTTAATTCAATATAGAGGCAGTAATTGTAGGTATGAAGTAAAATTTGTTGACAAAGTTTTATAGTCGCAAGTTGATAGAAGAGAGTGACATTTCATTACATTTATATGGAATAAAAATCTACTCCTTATAATCATGAAAATATGATATTTTATTTATTAAATTTTACAATAAATCGTATTTTAGAAAATACTTGAATGATGATAAGGATCGGATATTAATCTTACAAATATCACCATGTAAATTTTAAATTTTGTATTTGTATGACTTGTCAAACTTCTAACAATTTTGGCAAGATGCACATAAGTATTTGTGGCTCATGAGTGATGGTGATTGCAATTCATTTGAGCATGAGATAATTATATTACTGTGTCGACCATTTTGCTTTGTTATTTTACTCTTCAGTTGCCATGGTGTCTGACTCTTTTATAAGTCTTGTTGGAAGTAGGGTAACCGAATTTTTTATTTTTTATTATTATTTTTAAATAAAATAGAAAATGAATAGGGTATTTATAAAAGGTGAAGGGTTTAAATTTTAAAATATTATTATTATTATTATTGAAAATGAATAGGGTATTTATAAAAGGTAAAGGGTTTAAATTTTAAAAAATTATTATTATTATTAGTATTATTATTGTTATTGTTATTGTTATTATTATTATTATTAAAATATAGTAAACTGTCAAACTTTTTCATATTAAACCAACCTATGATCAAGGTTGAGTAGTCAACTGATTTCCATGCCGACCTAGTTGAGCAACCGATGAAAGCCACAACAAGGTGCCGACCCTCATCGATCAAGTGGTCGAACCCCTTTATTGTGCCTAGCTTTTATAAGTGTCAAATTGTATCTTCTTATTTTTTGTCTTTGTTTTCTCTCTCCATTCTATCTTGCTTCTCTTTATTGTTGCTTTACACTGTTTTCTCCAGTTGAGTAAAAAGGAGAAAAGAAAGTGAAAGTAATAAAAGTTGTGTTCTCAAGTTTTTCTTTAGAAAGTAAAGTGAAATTAAGTAAGTGAAAATGGTGAGATTTTGCTTATAAAACTTTCACCCTACTTTAAGGATGAAAGTCAACTTTACTTTCTATCTCTTCCAGAGAAAAACAAATGAATGAAAGTGAAATAAATAGGAAGTAAAGTAAGAGAGAGAAAGTAAAGTAACTTTCACATCAATAGTGGAGTGAAAGTTTTATAACTAAAATATAACCACTTTATTTCACTTTACCTCACTTTACTTTTTAAAAAAAACTGGACAACACAAACTTTTTCACTTTCACTTTACTTCCTACCTTTTATTCAACTCGAGAACACAGTTTTAGCGTCTTGTATTTCATTTGTATTTAATAAAATTTGTTGCTTCCTCTAATAATAACTATGAGTCCTAGATTTTTGATTTCGCTGTTTGTTTATTTTAAAATTCAAGAAGGTGTTTTAATTATCTCTTGAATACATTTATTTGATAAAATAATATTTGCTTAAAAGTTGTGTTTCTTAAACTGTTATCTTGCTTTAACATAATTTTAAATAGACAATATTTAGATTAAGGATTTTTTATTAACCTATATGAAGATTATTTAATTTTATTTTCTAACTCCCATAACCATTAATTTAAATTTAAGTTAGTAAGAAAATGGTTATGTGTCTTTAATTGTTTAATATTTTGTACTACTTAAATTCTCTTTTAATTTTACTATAAAGTATGATTTAAAATTATTTACGTACCAACTTTATTTGGATACTAAGGACCACATCCTTATCTTTCATCTCTATTTGATCTAATGGATAAAATTAAACACAAGATTTAAAAACCCACTTTTTATCATTTTTATTCAAATATTAATACTCTTAAAGGATTATTCGTTAAGCAAAAATAAAAATATACTATCACGACGAACATTTAATTATTTTATCTAGATTGGCACTTTGATTTACTTTTTGACAATTTTTATTTTCATTTTTTCACCCTTCTTCGTATTTTTTATGTTGTTGAAGTTTGCATGAAAAAATCACATATGATTAAACACTAATTTGAATATACTAATAAAATCACATGTGGTATTAGTGTTAAATCACATATAATTTTATTATATATCTTATGTGATTTAATACTAATATCACATGTGATTTTATTAGAATATTCAAATTAGTGTTTAATTATGTGTGATTTCTCATGTAAGTTCAACAGGAAAGAAAAAGACGAAAAATGTAAAAAAAAACAAAAAAAAAAGTGAAGAAAGAGTGTAAAAAAAGTTTGTCGAAAGTATATCAAAGTGCCCGTCTATAGAAAGATAATTAAATACTAGTCGTGACGTTATGATTTGTTATGTCTAATGATTAACGATTCATGAGATATTTAAATTATAAAAAGTAAGTGAAATATTAAAATCATTTTAATCTCAGTTATTGATTTCTTTTTAAACCGATGATATAGTTTTTAAGACAAAAATTGAGAGTAAGATAAAATAAGTTGATGCTTTCTAATACAATACAGAAATTTTAATAGTGGGAAATCTGTTTTTTTCTAGCTAATACATGCCTTTCCGTATATATTCCATGATCGACGCGGAAACATGTGCATAGCACAAAGAACTAGGCCTTGTTTCTTCTATTTTCTTTTTAAATGATTGTCTTGTTAAGGGGTTGACAATGCACCCCTTACCCCATTACCCTTCACTCACAAACAACCAATCCTCTTATGCCACATCACCCTCCCACTTTTTCCTTCACTCACTCATTTTTTGTTGGCGGCACACCCCTCACCCTTCACTCACTTCTTTTTTTATCCTTTTTCTTTTTTCTTTTTTAAATTCTATTAAAATTTATTAAAAACTAAATTTCATTAAAATTAAAATAAACATTACATAATATTATTAAAAAACATAAAATACCATTACATAATACTAAAAAACTAAACTTCATCGTCCACCTCGATGTATGGTAATTGTTGAGCGTGAACATGCTCCATAAGATCAAATCTGACACGAAAATGTGTATCCTCATCCCGTATCTCGCCTAAAGCTGCTTCGTCAAACACCGGTTCAATCGGAGGATCCCGAATATGAACTGGCGAGATTGCGTTACCGGCGTTATGTATAATCATGTTATGCAATATGACACACGTATAAACTATTTTTCTAATTCTTTCTATCGTGTGTGGCCGTAAGGGTCGTTGCAGTATACTCCATTTACCCTTAAGAACACCAAATGCCCGTTCAACATCCTTTCGAGCCGACTCTTGTAATTTCTTGAACTTTTTTTCCTTCGGGTCGGTTGGAAATTTGAACGCTTTAACAAACGTAGACCATGCCGGATATATGCCATCACAAAGATAGTAGCCACGCTTGTACGTATGGCCGTTCACAACAAATGGGCACTTAGGTGCCGTACCATTACGCTCGGTGAGGAATAGCGGAGATTGCATCACAACGTTTATATCGTTGTTTGAACCCGGCGGTCAAAAGAACGCGTGCCATATCCACAAATCTTGAGACGCCACTGCCTCCATCATAATCGTGGGGTATTGATGGTCACCCCTTTTATATTGACCCCTCAATTCTATTGGACAATTCCTCCAAACAAAATGTGTGCAATCTAGGCTACCGAGCATACCCGGAATGTGATGTCGGTCTTCGTGCGCTTCGTACAAACATGCAACATCATGACTTGTTGGCCTACGTAGAAAATCTCGAGCATATAACTCAATAATAGCATCACAAAAAAATTGAAGGCATTCACGTGAAGTTCTTTGCGCCATTTCCAAATATTCGTCAAACTCATCCGGTGGTGCACCGGTTGCGAGTTGTTTAATGGCAGACAAACATTTTTGTATGGCTGTGAAACTTTTTTTCATTCTAGCATCGTAACCTTCCTGAAAATACTCGAATCTAGCCTCAATAGCTTGCGTTATTTTTAAAAATAAACTTTTAGGCATACGATACCTATCTTCAAAAAATTCTTCGTCGAATTTTGGATCTTCACAAAAATAATCACGATGCAATCTTTGTGCCGCAGAGATCCGATTGCGTTTCACTGATTTTCGTGACGACCCAGCCGTATCTTCTTCATCTTCGTCAATTGTGTCGGCAAAAAATTCGAGACTAGTATCGTTAGACCACTCGAACGGCTCATCTAGAAAAAAAGTAGAACCAATTTTTTTGTGCTCCATATTATTTTTCAATCGGAATGTTTTTTTTTTTAACCGGAATTTTTTTTTTACGCTCGGTGGTGTTTGTTTGTTTTTTTTTTTTTTTTTTAATGTTTCGTCAATGTTACCAAGTATATATATACACAACAAAAGAAACTAGCCGTTGCTCCCAACGTCCCTTTTTTGATTTCCAACGTTCCAATTTAAGCTCGGTAAGCTTCACCGATTTTGGGTGCTCCCGTGCGGTAGGATGGGGAGGGCGGCGGTGTTCCCGTGCGGTGGGGATGCCGCACCGTGCCTCCCCATACCCATTGCCAACCCCCTAAGAAAGTTATGGACCTAAAAAAAAGATTACAAAAACATATTTTAATTAAAAAAGAGTACCTTATGTGTGGGTCCATGAATTATTTTGTGGAGGTCCATGCCTTCAAAACCGATGCCCATGGGTTAGACAATCCCTTTTTTGAATTAATTGAGGTGGCCCCTTTCTATTGTTTGCTCTAGTTGGGGATGAGTGAAATTTTGTCCCCCTCTATAGCGAGACCATTTAAGGAAAGATTCAACAAATGAAACGTCAAGTTTTAATTTGATGGGACCAATTCTTCTACTTATGGGTCCATTCAGCAAAAAAGAAACCGCCCCCTTTCTCCTGTTATAATTAAACCTATCACGATCATATTGGCACCGCTTATCTTGATTTTATTGCTCCTACTCTAGAACTTACGAACTAAGATATTGGAGCTAAGAGTACTACTATTATGGAGGTTTAATTACTATATATATTATAGAGCATTCAAAACTACGTCGTTCTATGAACAATATTCAATGTTGGATCCTTTTTTTTTTCCGCAGCCCATAAAGTGATCCAAAGCCCATTTGTTTCTTTCCATTGATATAGCGTAGGTTATCCAGAAAACGATAACTTTCTGACACACAAAAACTCCAGAACCCTTTTCTCCATTAAATCTGACTAATTAATCTCGATAGTTCCCATTGACTTCGTCTTCGTCTCATATTGTGGCACGATATTGATCAACCTTGGGTCGTGGTTGATAGAAGTAAGTTAGCAAGTGAATTTAGTTTGATGAAAAAAAGAACTATCAGCGTAGGCACGCATAATATCAAGATTTTTCTCAACTTTTCCGTTATTTATAGTATGCAACATGAAACCCTAATTTTTTTTTTCAGATCTTTACAGGAATTGAATGTCTCAAGGCCGGAATTACTTGGATGGATTATTAGTCGGGATTTGTTAATGTTTCCAAGTAAGTTATTATTTTTTTTCTGCGTTTTTCGGATCTAATTTCTGTTTTGGTGTGCTGGGAAAATGATTAACGGGGTGTCTGGATTAGTTTATTTTACCGGCTTACGGACACATTTGTTTTTGGAAAAGCCCATGAGGATAGAACTTAGGTTGCCTAATTATATTCATTACCTATGACATTGATATGCAATGATCAAAACTACAATCTATAAATCACAATGGCAGGTTACAGTATTCAGGCCGTACACTCATATACATGCGAGTATCAAGCCCAAACATTACTTCCACATGCTGTTAGTAGGTGTTATTTAATAATTAATTATAATAATTATTATTATTTCAAAAAAAATTGTGCTTAACTGCTAATTCACTTATGAGTGTATGACTGTATAGTTCTTTTTAGATAAGCGTTTGTATCGTGACTTTTTATAGAACAACTTATCGGGGCCGAATGAGCCGACAATCCTCCTTATAAGCTAGTTGGCTGTTTAGATATTCTTAACAAATCTAAAGTCATAAATTGCATTACTAAGCTTACCAAAACACCTCCTTAAAGCAACATAGGCCTATAAGTCGTTTTGTAGATAAGCATGACCTGTTCAGAATATTTTCCTAAATGCCTCTTTAAGAGTCTTTATCGCAATTTGTTACAACAGACAAACGGTTTGTAAGTTTGAGCTTACATAAACTATTGACTGTTAGATATATGATCAGCTACAAATGACCAGGTTGTTCTGAATAAGCTATTCATAGAACTCTCATTTTTAAATAGCAGTATGTACAAGGAAGACACCTTTCTTTTTGGTTTGGTATTGCTCATTAAAGGTTGAATTTCTATGCAATAGATAATCGCTTTGCATTTATAAAGATATTTATAATATTTTGCTATTTAGTGTGGAGCGAAACAACTTACTCATGTTGTTTAAGTAGTTTAAAAGGCAATTTGAATAGAGATATTTGAATATTTGCATTATTTATTTGTACCAGTAGTTTTAATGAATACTGTCAACTATTCGATTTGTGCATAATTTTACTTACATTCACTTTTTTGGAATTTCGTTTGTATTGCAGCCACTGATGACATTAATATGTGTATAAATAAATGGCTATCTACGGGTCGATAGGAATGCATGTGCACATTCTGTATTTGTCACAAATGGATATGATTTGGTTGAAGAGAGAGGAGGGAAAACCTGGATATCAACATATGCGGTTGTATACGATGTGTGGTGTTCTGATTATATTCGTGTATGTCCTAGCTGTTTTAAAAATTGACTTTGGCAAGAAGCTGTCAATGTGCTCAAGGTATGTGGTTCTTTTTTACGTTAGTATTTGTTAAGTTAATGGCTGCCAGTAGCTTCCTTGATTCATTGTCCAAAAGTGCAGCAAGATGATAGCCATTGAACATGATGTTGTTGCGCAGGTAAAACCTACAGACGTTAACAAGCCCATCGAGGTTAAAGTTTATCAAAAATGGACTACCAGAAATGTGCGCAATGCCGCAATCACATCCCCATTCGACTACGCTGCATACTCTTAGACGAAAAAGTAAGCCAAACAAACATGTTTCATAAACCAATAATTGTCTTATAGTAAAATGCTTTTATTTCTTCCTTAACAATAACTGTCACTTTCTCATTACATGGCCACAGCTACATTCAACATATCAGGTTTGAGGGTTCGGTTGTCGGAAAACAGAGAGATGGCAGCAGACACTTGATGACGAAATGACCCAGTTAACCCTGTTGGCCTTTGAATACCTGCAACTTTAACTTTGCCAATGTACTGATTACGTGTAATTAGCATGCTATCTGAACCTTGCGAGGACTTGATAATTTTGATGAACATAAGCTGTAAGTATATTGCCTTTGATACATATTTTTTTACAACTAAAAGTGTTTACTGTTTTTCTTTTGTAAACCCGAATATCGTGCATTTACGTCTTTATGCTATTTTTCAGAAAAGGTAGCAGAGGTGGTAGTACTTCCTGATGTGGCTCATGGTTGCAAGCTCAAGTTGACTTCTCAACTTCCATTTGTTGTTGATTTAGTCAGTATCTGTTCGCCCATAATTATGACACTAACCTTGACCTATTGTGAATATATATATATATATATATATATATATATATATATATATATATATATGAGATTACGGGTCTGTATGGTGTTGACTTGTGAATATTGACTTTCATATTCATTTTGGTTAATTTGCAGATGTTAAAAGTGGCGGATTCAATGGTAAATCTAAGGGATAAATTAGCATGGATTGATTCATTGCAATGGTGAGAAAGACGTACCAGTCATCTTACAAAGGTAAAAAATTAGGCATTTTTCAATTTTTATGTTTAGTCTTAGGAGGGATAATAATGCTCATTATTTCGACCTTTGACAAGTACTTCTATAACTTTGGTCTCACAGATTTCGGCCGTTGATGCTTTTACTATTTCTGCTTATGCGAGTATGTGTACGATTAAAGATACTGATTTACAATCAAGTGTTGCTACCAATAGAAATGCTAAGCATTCTTGTTTTGATGTGAAAGGCCACTCTTCTTAGAGCAGTAGAGGCTGAGTGTGAAAAAAAAATTGAGGTATTTTTTGTCATTTGCTATAAAAATGATGATTGTTTCTCTATTATATGATCAAGCTTACTGAACTATGTACTTATGCAGTGTGCATCTGCTGCACCAAAGACTGTCAAGGAAACTAATTCGGTAGGAGGGCTGGACAGAGTTTGTGAGAGGTGACGAGATGATACCTTGGATGCAAGCAGGTGCGTGAAGCCTTGGGTCTTTTTAAGTTACAAATTATTCTGTGTAAACAATTAACCCTATTGAATTGCAAACAAACAATATGCAAATCATTATCTATTAAGCCTAATATTTGAACGTACTAAAGAATAGACTTTGGGTGATTTTAATCTCTTCGACCCGGTTGCTCCTTAAGCTAAATTTAAAGTGTAAAAAGCAATTACAACCGTTGGCAAATCATTGAAATGCTAATTTCTACGACGGTTTGGAAATAGCGTTTCATCATCTATTTAGTTTTTTTTTTTTTTTTTTTTTTTTTACCTGTGTAGGACTTTTGTTGCACAGAAATAGGTTGGCGAATAATGTAATTGTTCCCCTGTGTGGTCAAGATAATTGGATACGATCATCAGTTGCAGGCAAGTGGTTACATACCTTGCGCTGCTCTTAAGCTAATGCTACTTTAACTGTATTTTTTCCTTCAGTCCAGTTGGCGACCAGATTGTTTCCGCTGCAGAAAGTTGTCCAACAGAAACCACACCAGGTAATCCACAAACGGCTGCTGTATTTGGCTAAAATATGATGTGCTTATTTACTAAAACATTTAATATTGGTTTGCAGGAAAACGATATTCATTCGGGATTGAAAACGTTACATCTGTGCCCCCAGATTCGCTAGCCAATCAAAAACATATGGCAGATACCAAGGGCAAAAGATAACTGTTTTGATGACAGATTGGTAGTGTGGTTTTGTTTAGCAAAAAAATTACATTCAAAAAACCTGCGAGGCCGCAACGCGGCCGACCGTCGCCCGACTCGTTTATGTAAAGAGGTGATTGATGGATTCACGTACCGCTATTGATCGATGTATCAATGGTAATTACGCATATGATAGTGAAACTCGATCTCTCAAAACCAAAAACATGAAGTCCAAAGTTTATGATTTATTGTTTTTCAACTGTTTTTCATATTACAATTTTTTTGACCAATAATGAAACCAGAAACGGAGAATTCATATGGTCGTGGATATATGATTTTGATCTACTGCTATAACATTTGATCTATAATAAGTTGCATGTCTCTACACAGTTTAAGTTGATCGCAAATAACATGTAATGTTAGCATTTGATGATTTGATCACAAATAAATTGCATGTCCCACAGTTACTATACGACCGAATGTATTTCGCATGTTATGTTGGCATGATGAAGATTAACAATTGAAGTGGTCCAACTTACTCATTTACTTAATTTACCTCTAGTTAATAAAAATAAAATTACATCATAGTTTCCTCAAATGCAGTTTATCGGCTTTTTTTTATCGAACTTTATATTTTTTCTTGAGTTAAAGCCTTATAGGTAACGGCAATTCAAGCCAACCACCATAAGACCCAAAGAATTGTGTTAACGACCATATCTAAAAACTTCATCTTTTCTTTGTTTACATGCATTAAAGTTACAGTGAAGCTACGAGCATCTACTATGATAGTTTAATAATAGGTGTAAGAAATTATGACGATGTTCAAATATTTGTGTGTCATAGGTGCCATGAAAAGATCAAGCGTCTATAAGAGAGGTTTATAGATTAATAACATTGCATGAAGTGACAATTTTATAAACATACTAAAAGCTTTATTTATAGAGAGTATGTTTATTGTTGGAAAATACCTCGACAATAACCCGAAGCTCGATCACGGAACACTAGATCGCGAGTTGTGTTGAGCACCCGTAGCAAACACGAGAGACTACAAAAGAACGACAAGAATATGCACACGATATACCCTCAACAAACCCTTTATTAAAAACCTAATAAAGCTTTTACAATTGAGGAAGAAGAATGAATAACTAGCATCCCCTCATCTCTATTTATATAGAGATGAGGAGGTGAAAACCTAGCTTGCCTTGCACTCCAAGCTACCTAATCCTAGTTTATGTCTAACACCTAATCTAATTACAAAGTACACTTAAACCCCTAAACTATGTTTAAGTTACTACTAATATTCTAACAATTTCCACCTTAGGAGTAACACTTAAATATAACCGATACTCAGCATCTTTTCCTCGTGCCGGAACCTCGGACCGGGGACCAACTTGTCGACCAGACATTGTACTTCAATAATTTTCCAAGATTAGCTTCCGTAGACTCCTTCACTTTCTTCTTTTCAGCAACATTACCCTCTGCACCCTCTTGACCAGGTACTCCGGTTACCATAATGTCTGCCCCCACCTTTATACCAAGGTGTACCTTTTCCTGCTCATTTACCAAGCAGCCCGTGTTTGTCTTTTCTTCAAGTTGCTTGTCCTCCAACTTTCTTTGAGCCACTGCAGCATCATCGTTACTATCCTGAACAACCTCAGCTTCACGATTTTCCTGAGCTCCCTGCAGTTCCACCTCAAACCAAACACGTTTATCAACCTGTACTCCATGGACTCCTGTTTTAACACCAGGACCAAGTTGTTTGAACCCAACTTGTTTATGACCAAGTTGTTTGAACCCAACTTGTTTATGACCAAGTTGCTTGAATCCAACTTGTTTTGAACCTCCATGATTTTGTACACCAAAAGTCTTCACTTTTGCTTCAAGAGTATACACACAGTTCTCTTTCCTGATCCCGGTCATCATAACCCGACAACCTTTGATCACCTTGACTCTACCCAACTGCATCTTCACAGTATAACCCTCTTTTTCAAGAGTACCCAATGAAATCAAGCTTTTTCTTAACCCTGGAACATACCTGACATCTTCCAGTATAAAGCTTGAACCATCATGCAACTGTATCTTCACTTTTCCTGTCCCTTTGATAGTGCATGTCCTGTTATCACCTAACTGAACCGAACCACCATCAATATCCTTGAAGTCATACAAGAAATCCCTCCTAGGTGTCATATGATAAGACCCACCTGAATCCATTACCAATTCAATCATCTCATCATTCCCGACCACCGCCAAGGCTTCTCCAAAGTAGGCGTTACCCTCGTCATCAGAAGAATCAGAATCCTGATCATGCTTACCCTTCCTGACGAACCCACTTGACTTCTTCTTTGGACAGTCTCTTTTCAGATGATCCTCTGAATGACATATGAAGCACTTGAGTTTACCAGTTCCACCCCTTGACTTAAACCGCGAACTTCTACCAGAATGAGCTTTCCTTGAATTATCTGACCTTCCCCTTACATACAACCCGTCACCAGTTTCTTCCTTTGTGCCTTCAGTTCTTTTCTTTAACTCCCTTGAATTCAGAGTCGCCAGAACATCATCCATTGTCAAGGATTCCCTCCCATACAACAATGTCTCCACAAAGTTTTCGTAAGACGATGGCAACGACGTAAGTAACATAAGTGCCTGATCTTCATCCTCAATCTCTATATCAATATTCGCCAAATCAAGTATCAACTTATTAAACTCATCTATATGATCACCCAGTTTCGTACCTGGACTTATATAGAATGTGTACAGCTTCTTCTTCAGATACAGTCTATTTGCTAAGGACTTAGTCATATATAGACTAGTTAACTTCGCCCATATTCCTGCAGCAGATGTTTCCTTGGTAACTTCCCGTAAAATCCGGTCTCCCAAGCATAGAATCAAGGTACTGTATGCCTTCTTCATCAAAGCAGCCTTTTCACCTGCTTCCATGTCCGCGGGTAATGTCTCTAATGCAGCATCACATCCGAGCTGTACCATTAAAGCACGCATCTTTATTTGTCATAATCCGAAGTCATTCTTCCCATCGAATTTTTCGATGTCAAACCTAGTTATAGAACTAGCCATTCTTCTTATACCTTGCTAAAAACCTTGTCAAGTTGTTTCTTAACCAACTTTACCGACAAGCCTTACAAGCCGTGTGCAATATTCCCCCCTTGTTGCTATAAACCCTTCTTGCAAATCGAATTAATTAGAATAACCTTTAACCTTCGATCTCGAACAAGCAAACCCGATCGTAAACTTGAACCCCAAGCAAACCACGATCAAAACTTGTACCACAAGAAAACCCGCAACAAGAAACCTTCAAACTTAATCGATAGTAAACATCGAACCTGTTTGAAGTCGTTTTTGTTACCAAAAAACGAAAAAAAAAAAAAAAATCACCTTTAGATATTAACTATTATTATAAAAGATGAAATCTCTTGTCAAGTTTTGTAGTAGTCTTATCAACTACCATGTGGTCCAGTGGTGAGTGCTTAACTTGTTAAGCGAGCCATAGAGAGAGTAGTACCGGATGGGTGACCATCCGGGAAGTTCTCTTTGACCACAAGGTTTGTTGATACCAGGCTTTCAAAGTCCTTCAATGAAGGTTTCAACCAATTAGGGTTCGAATCTGGAGAAGGCAGGGTTTACTTCAAATTAAGTGTCGTGCCTTCGGGCGGCTTAAGTTGAAGGTTTTCCCTCCATCGGGTTTCATTGGTCAAGGATTTCTCCGAAAGAACCGTTTCAAAAAAAAAAAAAAAAAAAGTTTTGTAGTAGTCTTAAACCACGTGATCGATATAAATATATCAAATAATAGCCAAAACCTTTTAATATATTATATTCTTTGTTTCTGAAAAACAAACAATCACGTATGTGACTTTGATTACATGCGCTTCGCACTTCGTCTTCTCCTACTATACCTCTCGTCTGTCGATCGCTACTACTTGCCGAAATCAAACCTCGATACCTCGAATAAACTCGGAACCTTGATCTAGCACTCGAACTTCGATGACCACAATAACCGCGGCTCTTGATACCACTTGTTGGAAAATACCTCGACAACAACCCGAAGCTCGATCGCGGAACACTAGATCGCGAGTTGTATTGAGCACCCGTAGCAAACACGAGAGACTACAAAAGAACGACAAGAATATGCACACGATATACCCTCAACAAACCCTTTATTAAAAACCTAATAAAGCTTTTACAATTGAGGAAGAAGAATGAATATATAACTAGCATCCCCTCATCTCTATTTATATAGAGATGAGGAGGTGGAAACCTAGCTTGCCTTGCACTCCAAGCTACCTAATCCTAGTTTATGTCTAACACCTAATCTAATTACAAAGTACACTTAAACCCCTAAACTATGTTTAAGTTACTACTAATATTCTAACATTTATAATATGAAATTGTATCGGTGGCAATTTAAGGTGTTTTTTTTTTTTTTTTTTTTTTTTTTTTTTTTTTTTTTTAAGTTTAGTTTAGTAGTATAATAGATGCCTTAAAATATTGCATCAACACATGCGTGTGACGTCTTTTACCATGTTTTATGCAAATTAAATCCTATGATTAATAAATTTCACCAAATGACCAAAGGTATTTGATGTATGGTTGATCATGACCAAAAGGTATTACAAAAAAAATAGATTTAATTCATACTAAAAATATTATACATTATCATATCAAAAACTCTAACCCATTTCCATCTTTAAGTATCAGTTTTGTTGTCATGAAAAACTAGGAATTAAACGGATTTTTTGTGAAGTTTAACTCTGAATGTTTTTCGATTAGTGGATTTAGTCTTCGATTATATTAGACAAACAATAAATACTACGTGAGCATCTATGCAACCTAGAAGTTAAAATGACTTGTAGGATTAGATTTGAACAAGAGCACATCCTTATAAGTTCTTACTGTAATACAATTTTCGGCTAGTGTACATATACAATTTGTTTTCGATTATATATGTTAGTATGAGAGAAGTTCAAGTTTATGACCTTACTATCGACCGTAATTTCTATATATTCTATTAGTCACAAAACTTGGAGGGACGATCACACGCATGGTGTGTGCGTTGCCAAGCACCGAAAATAAAGGATTCAAAATCATAGTCTTTATTTGATTTATTGCCATATTATTTCAATTACTACATGAGAATTATTTGATAAATTACATGGAAAAGAGTAAGTAAGGATACCAAATTATAGAACTTATGAATCTAAAATGTCCCATATCACATCATCTGTGGTGAACTAAACAAACTAGTTCGGCGATCTTCTTGTTGGGCAACATCAAAAGCATCTCCATTTAGAGGAGAAGAATCTAATGGCCACCCTACTTTGTCATCGAATTCATTAATGGCCGGATCATCAAGTAACCCATCGAAATACTCTATAATCATATCATCGGATACTCCTTTAAAGTCGTGACAAAGTACACCATCATGTAATGATCTTATTAAGTGACTGTCATCATGAGCTGCTATGGGCATTGTATTGTAATCTGCGATGGGTAGTGGGTTATCTATATTGAATTTTTTTTGCGCGTGGGGCTTAATAACGTTGCCCATGGCATGTTGCTGTGAAGATTCATCTGTTTTAGATTCATTCTTTTGTGTTTTGCGACGTGGTTGAATATATGTGTTCCAAAAGTTTTTTATGTCATTAGCAGTTCTTCCTGGTATTCTCCCCGCAATCAATGACCATCTAAAATTAAAAGCAATTTAATCAAGGAATCAGTAAATATTATTGGATTTAGAATATATGTACATTACATTTGACATTCATTAGTCGACCTAATTAAGGGTATACATGTGCGTATTTAATCAGTTGCAATTTTAACTAACCTGTTTCCTAGAAGCTTGTGAAGCCTTAGCATGAGATCAACTTCATCTTCGCCAAAATCTCCTCTCTTTATATTTGGTCTTAGATAATCTAACCATCGTAATCTACAACTTTTCCTGCATCGGTTTAAGCCTGCATGCAACAATACATACAAAATATATCATTCCGATAAATTATCAAAACAAACAAGTCATTCTTTTTTCGGTAACGCCCATAGAGAATCGAGCTACATACATTTGTATACTGAAAAGGAACTAAATTAAAGGTTTATATGCATATATGTATAGATATTTGTTACCTGTTTTTAGTGGAATAAGGTGCCATTTCCCTTCACCGTATTTCTCGATATAGTTCTTAAGACGCATGTCTTCTTCAGCAGTCCATGCACCTTTCTTCAACCCTATACCCTTACTACTACTGCTACCACGCTGTTTCATTCGTCCATAATCTGAGAAAGATTTGTTTTGCATCTTCTTATAGAATGAAGTTAAAATTCTTTCACATTAGAAACATGAAGCTCACTTGTTCTTTACACATATATAAGTAACTAATCGACATCCCTTTTATAGACATAGTTGGGAAACTTGGAACTACCTATACCCATTCCCTCTTTGTAATATACGTGCATACTTATGTTTCCACACAAAACATTTACTTTGCACTTATAGTGACTAACCACTTACGGAGTATATAATAAAGAAATATGTCATTTTGAGAAAAGTAAATATTTGGAATAGCTATATCTTTAACATATCGAAAAAGCTATAAAAACATGTGTTTAAATTGCAAAGAAAAGAAGAAGAAAAAACAAAACTTTAATTTA
This sequence comes from Artemisia argyi, assembly GCA_030686995.1. NCBI lineage: Eukaryota > Viridiplantae > Streptophyta > Magnoliopsida > Asterales > Asteraceae > Artemisia > Artemisia argyi. Next base: position 100,659,317 of record CM060696.1, on the reverse strand, counting down.
TAAACTAGTACGTAGGGTTGAATGTGAACTAGTCGGATTAAAATTTAAGGATAATAGACCATAAATGTATCTTAATTGTCATCATATTCTTTTATATGTATCGAATTAATTTTGTTGATATTATATGTATTCAACTTGCATTTTGCATTACTATGTGTATTTTGTGATTTTTTTGCTCTTCAATTTATTAATACTCCTAAGGTGCAAAAAGTCACAAAATACTCACAAGTGACGCAAAATGTAAGTTGAGTACATAGAATAGCAAAAAAATTAATTTGATACCTATAAAAGGATAAAGTGACAAGTAAGATATATTTATAGGCCACTATCCCTACAATTTACATTCATGCATAAAACATTTTAAAACATTGTAATCTATACTACCTTATATGGAGGAAGACACTTCGTTTCTATTTATTATTTTAAGACCACTATAAATAGAACTTTAAGCAAATACTACCTTATAAGCATTATTTACAAGTATCTAAAGCACACATAAACCTAAAAACACATTACTCATATAATACAATTAATACGCTATTAAAAACACTCCTTCATCAAAAAATACAACTTTTTAACCACAAAGTATAATGATTAAGTTTCCACACATAAATAAACTAAAAATAGATTTTTAAACAAATACAAGTAAATAAACATAATTTACAATTATTTAAAGCACAAATAAAACTAAAAAACACACTATTCAACACATACGATTAATACACTATTAAAAATACCCTTCACCAAAATGTATAACTATTTAACCACAATGTACAATTTAATTAAGCTTCCAAAACATAAATCTGAAATCCAGCAGCCCAAAACAAAATGACATTTGTTCGCCGAAAAATTTAGTCACAGGGTACCTAACGCCGCATTGCACGGGTAACCTGCTAGTATTAAATAAGTTTTGTGAATTTAAGTCTAAAGTTCTCGGTTTTCATACTTTGGTTTATTATACAAAGAAGTCACTAAAGTTTGCGCGAAAGTTGTCCAAAGTCACCAAAGTTTCAAAGTTGCCATCCAGGTTACTGAACCTATGAAACAGTCATTTTGAGGTTGGGGAACCTATAAAAATTATACGTAAACATCATTGAACTTGTAAAAACACGACATTTTGTGTTACTTAACATATAAAAAAAGTGCGCTCAAGTTACTCAATTAAAACTGAAATTATAGAAGGGTATGCTTCATAAATTCAGTAAGCTGGATGACAACTTTAAAACTTTAATGACTTAAGACAACTTTCGCACAAATTTTAGTGACTTCTTTATATAATCACCCTCATACTTTTAATAAGTATACAAATTTTACATGTACCCCATAGAAGTTAATTCTTGTAAATACAATAACATTTATGACTGTTACTTATTTATAACATTGTTATCATATATAAGTGTTATATTAGATTTAAGTATTGATACATGGACCTAACTAAATAGACCTAAAAGTGGATCTAATGCATAAATGACTTGTACAGTGACGTTATTGTACAAATTATTTATGCATTAGGTCTACTTTTAGGTCCATTTAGTTATGCCTATTTATCATTTTTCTTAGATTTATCATAATACCAACAAGTTTATAATAACAACATTTAAAGTAAGTGCATGTACGGCTTCAAAAATTGTATACAGCTAAAATTGTTACAGGTCTTGTACGTTAAAGTAAATTTGATTAGCGTCTGAATCATATATGCATGTTCGAAACTTATAGCATTTTTCTGAATGACGCATGAAACTTATATCTAGTAGATATATAAATAAAAAGAGTGTTGACAACATAAACTTTATTGAAGTAGTTACCATATAGGAGGACACTCGCATGTAAAGATGACAAGTACTTTATAATAAACTTTTTGACGATAAATGTTTTTCACTTTTATATTTTCCATTATGATGACTTTATCAATAGCGAAATTTTTTGTTTTAGTAACTTTAATCAATATCAAAATAATTCATATAAAAGTGTAGGTCGCCGATGTTAATTCGATACAGAGGCGGTAATTGGCCTGGTAGATATGAAGTAAAATTGGTTGACAAAGTTTTATAGTCGCAAATTGATAGAAGAGAGTAAAACTTCATTACATTTATATGGAATAAAAATCTACTTCTTATAATCACGCAAATATGATATTTTATTTATAAAATTTTACAATATACCGTATTTTAGAAAATACTTGCACAATCATGGTATTTAATTTTACAAATATCACCATGTAAATTTTGTATAATTTGTTGAACTCTTAACAATTTTGGCAAGATGCACATAAGTGCTTGTGGCCCATGAGTAATGGTGATTGCATTCGATTTGAGCATCGATAATTATATCACTATATCGACCATTTTGTTTTGTTGTTAAATATATCCTGTTTGTCGCGCAAACGACGTGTTGCAACAACAGTAACCTGCGGTGCAAAATAATGGACCATTTAATGCTCTTGCATTTAATGCTCTTCTTCTACATTCCGGTTTGTATCTAGTATCTACACTTTCCGTCCACCTACAGCCCAGTTTTAGCCCGGTTATTTATGCGGGTATCTCTCTCGATTCTTCACACACATACATGCTGTCAGATTTGTGGTTTGATTTTTTTTTTTTTTTTTTTTTTTTTTCGCCTGAAGATTTGGTTAAATAAGAGTTAGGGTTTCAATTTTGGGGCTGTCGCCTTCTTATCTTTAAAGGGCATTGATATATGAGTAAATTACTTAAATCTACCTTTTGTAGAACTAGTTTACGAATCTAAACATCGCTCAGAAAATTATCAAAAATGAACGTTTACATATTATCCGTTAGATCTATAACTAAACTACTAGTTTGTAACCGTACATGTGTCTAAGAAAGAATACAGGCGAAAGATGGGTGAGGCTATGTGAGTCGTGAAAGATGAGCGAGGCGCAGGCGAGTGATGGGTGAGAGTGAGGGCGTGGGCGAGGTGAGAATGTGAGGGCGAGGTCGAGGCGAGGGCGATGTGAGGTGCTTGGGATCGCGAGGGCGAGATGAGGATGTGAGGGCGAGGACGAGAGCGAGGTGAGAATGTGAAGGCGAAGGTGAGGGCGAGGTCAAATTATCTGAGGCGAGGTGGTGGGGCGAGGTGCTTGCAAAGTCGTAGGTCAGAATTGTGCTAATGATTTACCTGTGTTTAAGTTTGCTGAGCTGAAAGCAGCTACTAAAGGGTTTAGTAGATCGCTTGTGACTGGTGAAGGTGGGTTTAATTGTGTTTATAAAGGTGTTGTTAGCTGATGAAGATGATGCGTCAATGAAGATGAAAAACAATAATAAAATATCATAAAGTTGCTTTTGTTGGGTGAAGTGTTCTTTTCATGCTCAATACAAATTTAGATATTATTTAATTTATCCATATATTTAAAAATATAATTTGTACTCTTTGTTTGGTCAACTGGTAACTCAATTAAAAGGAGAAGATATATGCGCGAATATTTATTGATTTGGGCGATTATTTGGGCGAACGGAAAATGAAAAAGGCTAATTGTGACGTATTCTTATCATTTTGGTAAAGTATGTTAAAAGTGTTTATTCTCGTAAATTTACTATGTATAAGGTCTCGTAATTAGTTTTTGATATATTCACGGAACATTTTGATACATCTACGGAATTTGCATGTAAAGTTACAGTGCCCTTTATAACTCTTTGACCTATTTTCACGTAGTGCCCTTCCCATTAATGATGTCTATACTCACAATTATTTCCAGTTTGTTTCATCCACCCGTTATTGGCCAATCGCATAAATTTAAAGGCTACATTGCAACCTATCTAACTAAGAACACTCATTAATTGATGAAATGACAAAGAATATGAAATTATTACGTAGTATTTTTTAAGGGCACTATTATATTTTGCGAAACTAGAACCCACGTTAAAATTTTGGGTTTTTGATTGATGAGTGTAATCAAGATTTGATATAGTTAATATGTGATGGTGTTTGTTTTATTGAACGAATGGTGTCTAGTCATCGACTAATGATTCATGTAAGCTTCGATGTGAGAACTGAATTACAAATTTCAACAACTTTATATATTCAAGAATGAAACATATTTCAGTGACTAGCTAAATTTTTTTTTGGTATGACTAAATGTTTGTTATTTCTAATTCGTTACACAGTCGATATGGTTGTTAGCTTGCGATTATTCCCATTCGATTGGATTTAGCATTTGCTCCTAGTTTCTAAAAAAACAAATTTTAGAGTTAATTGATTCGCGATCGATATACAGTGGGAGTTAGGCGATGAACATTAGCAATAAATCTGAATCAGGGATGTAATAATGGTGGAAAAACACAGAGAGTACCATTTAGTGATTTAGGGATATGGAAACATGAATATGAGGATGCATAAGGTGGAAAACAGGTAAAGAATGGAGGGTATCAATGTAATTTTGCATGCAATCTCCGTAGATGAATCAAAACAAGATGGTTGGGTTCATATACAGAGCACGTGCCAAAGTAATTCGCATTGTCCAACCACCAGAGAAGTCGCTGGTCTTGTTTGCTTGCACCTGCTAGTTAAAACCGAGACCATTAAAAAACGCAGCTGTACATTTTCCAGCAGTAGATGTATCCATAGCATCGCTCATAGATACGATTGAGCGCTATCCTAAATCCACAACCAATGTAAGATAACTCTTAAATATAATATATGCTACCAATTAGATGTAAACTCTATAACTAAATTTTTAAAGTTAGACTCAGTACCTGTCCAACCATAGAATCAGATTCAACTTCTAATTGTAGCCTTTCTTTATGACAATTCATGAAGCCCTCAAGTGAGGACATGTCAGAAGCCTCAATTTTTTTGTGGTGAGATAGAACATATCCATGTGTTTAGGGATGGGAAGATCTCGTATTCCAACTTCTGTATTCTCGTCAACCAAGTTCACATCCCAAGCTTCTGTATCATAGGGAAATTGTAAGGTTGCTTTCGCCTGGATCATAAAGAAGATCTCTCACATATATTTCACAATAGGTCAAGGTTAGTGTCATAAATATGGGTGAACAGGTACTGACCAAATCAACAACAGATGGAAGTTGAGAAGTCAACTTGAAATTGCAACCATGAGGCACATCAGCAGGTATCACCACCTCCGCTACCTTTTCTGAAAAATAGCATCAAATTCAGTGAGCCAAGCATATCCTAATCATGATCAGCGAATACGTGTAATTTCAATTAGAAGAAAAAGAGTAGATAGCAGTAGTAAAGCCAGCAGTCGTACCAAATTTCTTGTTTTTCCTGTGTCTGATTCTTTTATTCAGAAGCATGTTGTTTTTTCCATATAGCATGAAAACGGGCTAATTTGAACAATAAAATATAATCATCCACGTACCTTAAAAGCAGCGAAAGCACGAAGTATACAAATGATAGCGAAAAGTGATACGGTGAGCAATGACAATCAATGAACGGTAAATTTCACCTACTCCAGCCTGATTTCAACACCGAATTCACATCTCTCCATCATACAATGGGCTTATTTTTTCACTGAATTAAGATCAAATAAAAAAAAGTATAAGCAATAAGATAATACGTTAAAAGTTAAACTAAAAGCTGAAAAATTTAAGGATAGGATAAGCAGTTTGTATAAGAAGTTTTATACCTTGTGCTATAATAGTATAAATTGTATAATGCAATAACCACATTACGTAATGGGTCCTACATATAAAAGTTATAAACAAATATAACATGTATTTTATAAAATCACCTAAGAAAGTTGTCCATTATCCGTCAGCGCGATCTGTCTGTAACCTCTTGTTGATGATAGCCTGCAAAATGTACATACACCACATTATTCAAACAGAAAAAGTAAAACGATAAGAGTATAGAGTATAAGTAAATGTTGGCACCTATTAAAAAAAGTACAACGCTTTATTTCAAACTCCTTATCACAACTTTCCATCTTGGTAAAACGCTTTTCAAGGCATGAAAAATTTCATTTATGTGTTATCAACATAATGATAGATCAAAGGAACAAAAGTTTTGCTCTTTGTTTAGTGACATCACCAAGCAGTTCATGTACATAAGACCTCATAACTTACATGTATTTTTATTTGATTGTTGATTTCATAAGTTCGTTCTCATCACCTGAAAAAACAGGACAGTTTATCAAATAGCAAAAAATATTGGAAAAAGGCAATTAGAAATTATCATGACTAAAAAGGCAAAAAATACAAAACACTAAACTTTATACTTTTTAAACACACTTACCCTTAATCAGTTAAAGAGTATAAAGGCAGATACGACACCATAGATCAAGGGCAAAACATAAAACCTATTCAACGGATTAATTTCAGAATAAAAAAAACGTATACTAACCAAGCTAACCAAATAAGGTAATACAAACACGCCCTTAAGCAGTTTATCAGTTGTCCTCTATAAGCATAAGCATAAGCAACCCTCAAAACCTTAAAGATTACCTTTACTTTTAACAAACTATATGGATCCACGACACCATGACACCACCGCCGTGGTTCTTCATCGGCTAAATTAACCTACAACAGAATTCAGCAAAACCCCAAAAAATTAATTCAAACGGCAAAGAAAAAAGTATACCTTTAAGGAGAACCAAAGCTAACCAAGTTATGAAATAACAAAGTCAGTCCAAAAAGTATTTTTGTTAACCAAAAATGAAAAATCTTATATTTTTATCCAAACATTTAGTAAATCCAAATTTCTTTAAAAAAAAAAAAAAAGAAAGAAAAATTGTATACCTGAATATGAGGGAACACAAAACAGCATAAACAATTGGAATCAACAACCAAACCCTAATTCAGGGTTATCAAGAAACCACAGAAACCGAAACCACTGATCCCCCCCCCCCCCCCCCCCCCCCCCTCTTATTTATCTACATCATAAACGCCGTTCAAAAATGCTTAAGCACAACATACTACCAAAAATCGTAAACCCACCATCGAAGGAAACCGACCTACGAGAACAGTGCGAAGATGAATATCCAAAGACGGTGTAGCTTAACATAGATTAGAGAGAGGCGGTGAGGTAAGTCGGTGGAGTCGTTATTATCAAGGAGCGTGTGAGAAAAAAAAAGAAAAAAAAGCGAAACAGGCCTAGAAACTGGGCTTAGACAACTTAAATGGGCTGTGCAAGAATTGTAAATGATCAAAACGACAGTGGTGTCGTCGTTTAACGACGCCAAATTACTATATATATAATGTGCCGTGAATTTATCAGCACCCATCTTTAAAAAAAGGTTTGTTTATTTATGTTCTAGATATGTCTTAGATTTGTTTAATTAAGATGTTTTGGATGATTCTTGATTTTATGTCATTATGTGGTTATGTTACTATTTCATATGATTTCTTTACTTGTATTAAGTATTGGATTGGAAGATTGACATATAATTTATGAGATGGGTTTTGTTGGTTTTTGATTTGCTTAATGGGTTAGTGAGATTGGTCAGGTGTTAAGTGTTTGCTTTCTTTCTTTCAGCAATTGTGGCTTTGAGATAGGAGTTAATGGTGTTTAGGAGGTCGGTAAATGAGCCAGCGATTCAAGAGTTTATGCCGCTAATTAAAAAAAGGATTTGATGATGAGGTATCGATAGTCGAATTGTGTCTTTTGCTTTTGATTTTGGGTTGTTATAATTTTGAGCGTTTACATACAACTGTTTGTGTATCAATAAGTACTTTAAGCTAAGCATTTTGGTACCCAATAGTTTTTTAATGTAGCTAAGGTGTTTATAGAGTGTGCTATATATATTTGAAATGTGTGTGTTTATGGTTTAAGAGATGTTTAATGTGCAGTGAAAGTTGTGGGGTTGCGGTATCCGTTGCATCGGTCGATGAAGACTCATAACAGGTTCATGTTGAATTAGAACAGTTTTCGAATATGTGTCGATGACGACTCATAACAGGTTCATGTTGAATTAGAACAGGTTTCGAATATGTGTCGTAAATAACCAAAGTTCTTGAATTTATGTTGGTTTTGGTCGTGTAAGTAAAACAATGTTTGGTCTTATTTTCAGGCTAGAGCCATGGTGTTCAAGGATCATGAGATTTTGTTCAGGGAGTTGGAGTAACAACTTCGGTGCATGGTCGCGAGACTTAACGCAAACTGTTTTTGGGTGAATGTGTTGATTTCGGAGATAGGTATAATTTTTATTTAATTTATGTTGTTTTGATAGTTGTTACTTTTGTGTGCATTTAATATACATGATGAACCGTGTTGCGTTGATATGTTACGGTTTTTTTATTGTAGTTGGTCCAAGTGCGCCTGTTTATATAGTATGCTACTAGCTATCATCAGTATACCTTGCATAGTTCCTTGCAATTATCAAGTGTTTACGGGCTTATGGCTATATAAAACACGGTCATGGTGTCCCTCAGTATCTTGATAAATTGCAGGTATATATATGTGCTGTTATGGTTTTCTCACGGTTTCGTTTGTGTTTCAGTTCTGTTTTTGTCTTTCTTTTCTAATGTTATTGGTAGTGTTTTTATCTTATTGATGACAATGTTCTGAAATGTGTTTTTGATGTTTATGATTAGCATAATTGACTTCTAAAGTGAACATTTTAAATTTAATGTCCTTACCTGAAAGCATAGAAATGTTATCATGTATGATCAATTGCTAAAGAGGTTGATCAGTTAAAATTCAAGAAGGTGTTTTAATTATCTCTCGAAGGCATTTTTTTGATTTAATAATATTTGCATAAAAATTGTGTTTCTTAAACTGTTATTTTACATTAACATAATTTTAAATAGACAATACTTAGGCTGCATGCAATAACGACCGAGACCGACTCGGTCTCAATCGGTCGAGTCGGTCGGCACTAGTGTGGGGAGAAGGTCGCGACCCAGAAACAAGCGAAAATGAGTTGGAGTCGGTCTCAAGCTTGACCGACTTTTTTTTTTTTTTTTTTTTTTTTTTTTTTTTTTTGATCCACACCTCCCACACATTTAATGTTTAGACCGTTTGTGACTAAAAAAAATAAAAATAAAAAAAATAAAAAAAATCAATCAAAAATCCCCTATAAATACACAACTAAACAACACTTCAATTCACACAATCTCACACTTCTTTCTATTAAAAACGTCTAAGAAAACACCACAACAACAACAAGCAAAAGGCCGGAAATCCCGTTTACCACAACAAAACATCCCGCGAGTATCACCGGATTCGACTTTCCGGTTAACCGGTGTGTCACCAACCATCAATTTCCGACCTCGTTCTCTTGATTACAAATCTCAACGACCTCCACAACAACAAACATTCAATCCATTTGCTATGCATCGTAATATTAATCGTCCATTTGTTCCCCCGTATCAAATCAACCAACAACCACAACAAAACTTCCAACAATCACAACAAAGCAACTCTCGTCGAAGTCAACAATCTATGTATGGCTCCCCCGAATCGTGCTATCGTCCAACAATGGGCTCATCAATGTCTTCCTAGTCTAATTATCAAAATTATTCTCCGGTAAACAACATCAATCTTGATGATTGTGATTTTATAGAACAATTAGAAAACAATCCGGATTTTTATGTTGGAATCGGTTCAGGTTATCCGAGTCAACAAATGTCACCGGGTTATCCAGGTTCGGGTCACGGATCGTATCACGATTCGGTTCCAAATGATGATCTTGTTGATGACGACGACAACACTATTTCTGAAGAGATGTCACCGGTCAAACTAAAGAAGCGTGCTACAAAGGCTAAGAAGAAGGCGGTTGAGAAAGAGGTTGAGGAAAAGGTTGACAAAGACATCTCGAATTGGTCAAAAGAGGAAGAAATCACGTTGTGCATGGCTTGGTGTGATTCGTCGGAGGATAGCATAGTTGGAACCAACCAAAATTCTAAGGGATTTTGGAAGAAAGTGATTACATACTTTGAAAAGGAGGTCGGTGAAGGGAGATCGTACAACTCAATTACTATCAAGTGGAAAAATAGGATTCGTCCTAGAGTTGGTGCATTTTGTGCCATTTATGACAATTGTTATGAGAGTTTTGAAAGTGGTGCGAAAAAATGATCTCAATATTTACCAAAGAGCGTGTGACGAATATGCAATAATAATGAGGCACACGTTTCATTTGGATCATTGTTGGGAGATTTTGAGGGACCATCAGATTTGGAAGAAAAATGAGATGCCGCATTTTTTAAACCAAAATGCGGGTCGAAAAAAACCAATGACTTCCAACACGGGCTCGGATGTGCCTAGTAATGAAGAGCCTCGAAATAAGCGACCGGTTGGGCGTGATGCAGCTAAGAAAAATAAGGCTACTAAGAAGAAATCGTCGGGGTTTAGTTTGGATGAGGTAGCCGAAAAATGGCAAGCAATTACGTCAAAGGCATGGGGTAAGAAGCAGGAGCTTGCAGATGGATACTACAAATTGAAGGAAAAAGAGCTGGAGCATTTTGTGCTAGAGTAGGTGCATTTTGTGCCATTTATGACAATTGTTATGAGAATTTTGAAAGTGATGCGAAAAAATGATCTCAATATTTACCAAAGAGCGTGTGACGAATATGCAATAATGATGAGGCACACGTTTCATTTGGATCATTGTTGGGAGATTTTGAGGGACCATCAGATTTGGAAGAAAAATGAGATGCCGCATTTTTTAAACCAAAATGCGGGTCGAAAAGAACTAAGGCTTTTTTGACACGGGCTCGAATGTGCCTAGTAATGAAGAGCCTCGAAATGAGTGACCGGTTGGGCGTGATGCAACTAAGAAAAATAAAGCTACTAAGAAGAAATCGTCAGGGTTTAGTTTGGATGAGGTAGCCAAAAAATGGCAAGCAATTACATCAAAGGCATGGGGTAAGAAGCAGGAGCTTGCAGATAGATACTACAAATTGAAGGAAAAAGAGCTGGAGCAAAGGGATAAGGAGTTGGCGCTGCAGCAAAAGAAAGCAGAGCAAGAAGACAGAAGATTGGCAATGGAAGAACAAAAGCTTGAATTTGAGCGTCAAAAGAAATATCAAAAAGACCTCATCTTCTATTTCAAACCAATCGACCCATCTATGCCCACATTTCAACGACAAAAAATGCAAGAACTCAAAGACTCGATCAAGGAACAATACAACCTAGATGATTAGTTTTTATGTTGTAATGTTTTAATAAGTGTTGTAATGTTTTTATTTTAGTTGAATTATATGTAACGTTTTAATTATGAATGAAATTTTAGTTTGTGTTAAAAATGTTTTTTATTAAAAAAAATGAACTTGGTCGCCCTTACTGTGACACTGAATCGCCTGAGGTCGCTGCAGAGAGAAAACTGACGTTGCAGAAAAAGTAAGAGGATTGACCCTTATTAGTAGTCCTTATTGCATTCAGCCTTAGATTAAGGGTTTTCTATTAACCTATATATGTAGATTATTTAATTTCATTTTCTAACTCACATAACCATTAATTTAAATTTAAGTTAGTAAAAAAATGGTTATGTGTCTTTAATTGTTTAATATTTTATACTACTTAAAATCTCTTTTAACTTTTACCATAAAATAGGTATTCAGACCCGTGCGATGCACACGAGCTCGATCTACATGTTCATAGCGTATTGTTCAGTACTAATTTTTGTCATTTTGATCATGGATGGATTTTATTGATCAATAAGTTTCTAAGTTGTGTTTGTTAGCATGACATGAAAATTGTTGATGCCGTTATTTCGTTACTTTTAATTGAGGTCGAGTCAAACACTCAAAATACAATATATAACTCGGGCTGCCTCATGACCCGTGCAATGCACACAGCTTTTTTATTTGTTATTATAATTTATAAATGACTGCGAGCCAATTTTTCCATTCTATTCATTATTCAAGTTGATATTTTTAATATGTCATATTTTGTTATTTTGGCAAACTCTGAAAGCCCATGCAATGCACATGAGCTATATAGAAGTTTTCAAAGTTTAATATCCGTCTTTTATTTTCGTCATTTTATATTCGAGACGTGTTTTTGTCATTATATATATAAGTTATCATGGTAGCATACATTTTGTAAGCATGATACGTATTTAAAATAATTTATTGACATGTAATCTTTTAAGATGTATTTTTTACATAATATTTTTTTGTCCATTTATTTTGATATTGACTCTATCGTTTTTTATTAAAACTAACTAATATTAATACATCCGGCTAAGTTATAACTATTTCTTATGATAGTCAACAATGCCCTCGCGATGCACATGAGCTGTATAAAAGTTTTTTTCGTAATATTCGGGACTAATTTTCGGTTCATGTTTGAAACTCTCATTTTTTGTGAAAGACAGACTTCGTTGTTCAAATAAATTATATTATTAAAAGCGAACTATAAAACAAATTTCCTTTTTAACAAAACTATAAAAACATAAAATATTAAAGTAATTAGTATATTTAAGAGTATAAATTATAATTCGTATAATAAATTATAATTCGTATAGTAAAATATTGCATGTTTAATTTGTAACATACTATTAATATGAATGCTAAGTATTCATCTATATTGACACCGGTAGCCATGACATTGTTCTTGTTGTTGTTCTTCTTGTTGTTGTTCATTGGCATTTTGCATGTTTTGTTCTTGATACAATTTTCGTGACTTCTCGATCACTTTCTTTAATGTGAAAAGGTTTTTTTTTTTTTTTTTTTTTTTTTTTTTTTTTAGTAAAATGTTATATTTAAATGAGGCTTTTCATATGTAATCTTTTAATATGAGTAAGTTACATAAATTATTTTTTAATTAATGCATTATTACAACATTTTTCCAAAAACTATAATGTCGAATTTGGAGCATTCATTAGTAACTCACTCTAAGTATTTACAGTATGACGACATGAATCACATGATCTCAAACTCAAACGAATAATGCTTACCTCGTGATAGGTGTAGGATAACATTTGAAATACAATTTTCTTCTCCTTTATATACTTCTTCAATTTAGAAGATTCTTATTGTTAAGATTATAGTGTGAAAATATTTTTATTATATATTACCATTTTCAATATGTAACATCGACATAATTTACACAGTCATATCAAATATCAAAGTCATGCAATATTCTAAGACGTTTAATTAAGAAAGTGACATTAACACACCACAAGACAAAAAACTACATTAAGAGCAAAAATATTGAAATGCACCAACAAAGTGTAGTAATAATTATTCTAAAAATTGAATGCTCGTCACATTATTTTCAATAATCTTACTTGCTAACGAATAAATAGTATTAGCCCATTTAGCGGTATTACATAAAGTAAAATATTGCATGTTTTATTTGTAACGTACTATTAATATAAATGCTAAGTATTCATCCCACCGGTGGCCGTGGCGTTGTTGTTGTTGTTGTTGTTGTTGTTGTTGTTGTTGTCTTTGTCGTTGTTGTTCATTGGCCTTTTGCATGTTTTGTTCCTGACACAATTTTTGTGACTTCTCGATCTCTTTCTTTAATACTTCTTGGCGCGCTACAAAAAACAATTAGATATAGTTGATCATTAGTAACTTAAATACAGTTAATCAATATATTGTATTTTCGATCAAAGTAAAAATGTTCGTGCATGTTTCACTTAATTGATAAGACAACAATGTGTAGGATCCCTTAAACAATTAGAGAAGATGATGTTACTACCAAATCTCCAAAGCACCATCTTTATGTCCTACATTCTTGCACATACAAAACACACATGAAATTTACATAAAATAATATAAATCAATATGCTAAATAAGTAAGATGATATGATGCTTACTTTACCAGCATAATAAGTTGTAGCCCAATGTGCACGCGGTGTGGAGGAAGTTGTGGTTTGTTGTATGTGATTTTTGACACATTATATAGTTGATAAAATATTTGTAACTCATGGACGGAAAGGTAAAAAGACTAACAGCTAATTGATGTATTTAATTTATGCATTCATAGCATTTTTGGTTTGTATTCTTTGAGGTTTAGAGATGGCTTGAAACATATTGTATCGTACAAAAATTTTTGTGCACGATTCCTCATGCAAAACATTTTGTATCATACAAACTTTTGTGCACAATGCCTCTTGCGCATTAAATGAAGAACTCCAATCTATAGATAGTATACAAGATATATTTTTCATTTTGCTTAAACTACCTTGTACCGTACTACAATTTGTTTACAAATCCTCTTGCACATTTAATTAAGTCACCGAATATTGTGTAATTGATATAATTTTGATGTTGCTTAAACTACCTTGTACCGTACAAATTTTTTCAATTACTCGAATCACTAATCTTATGTACTTACTCTTATGCATGACTATTAAATCAATGTATTAACACATGAAGCATCCACATTTCACTTTTAATTCATGAAACATTTATTGTGAGTACTTTGCATTTATAAGACAATTTAAGTTTTTAGTATATAAGATATTGTGCATCATTCATAGTTAATACGAGTAGTATTTAAGACAAAAATTAAGAGTAAGATAAAATAATTTGATGCTCTAATACAACATACAAATTTTAATACTGGAAAATCTCTTTTTTTTTTTTTTTTTTTTTTTTTTTTTTTTCTTTTTTTTAGCTAATACATGCCTTTTTGTATATTCCATGATCGACGCAGAAACTTGTGCATAGCACTAAGAACTAAGTTCTCCTGTTATAATTAAGGATGGAGATCCTTTCATATTTTATTTGAACATTAGAGGTCATGTTAGTTACTTTTTTCTTTACAATAATTAATATATAAAACAATGATCCCACAATGATTAATTAATTATTTTTTCACTAACATAAATTTTAACATGACCTCGCATGAACATGAGAGGATCTCAATCCTATAATTAAACCTATCATGATCATATTAGCACCGCTTATCTTGATTTATTGCTCCTACTCTAGAAATTAATAACTAAGAAATTGTAGTTAAGAGTACTACTACTATTATGGAGGTTTAATTTATGTAAAGAGGTGATTGATGGATTCACGTACAGCTGTTGATCGATGTATCAATCGTAATTAAGTACTCCAAAGTATATGACCGTCAAACTCGATCTCTCAAAACCAAAAGCATGAATTCCAAAGGATTTATTTATGATTATTGATTTTCTACTGCTATAACATTTGATCTATAATAAGTTGCATGTCTCCTACATAGTTTAAGTTGATGGCAAATAACATGTCATGTTGGCATTTGATGATTTGATCACAAATAAATTGCATGTCCTACACAATTACTATACCACCAAATGTATTTCGCATGTTATGTTGCCACGATGAAGATTAACAATTGAAGTGGTCCAACTTACTCTTTTACTTAATTTACTTCTAGTTAATGAGCATAAAATTACATCATAGTTTCCTCAAGTGCAGTTTACCGGCTTTTTTTTTTATGGAACTTTATATGTTTTCTTGCGTTAAAGCCTCATAGGTAACGGCAATTCAAGCCAACCACCATAAAACCCAAAGAATTGTGTTAACGACCATATCGAAAAACTTCATCTTTTCTTTGTTTACATGCATTAAAATTACAGTGGAGCTACATGCATCCACTATGTAGTTTAATAATAGGTTTAAGAAATTATGACGATGTTGAAAAATTTGTGTATCATAGGTGCCATGAAAAGATCAAGCTTCTTGAAGAGAGGTTTATAGATTAATAACATTACACGAAGTGACAATTTTATAAACATACTAAAAGTTTTATTTATAGAGAGAATATGTTTATAATATGAAATTGTATCGGTGTAAAGTTTATGAAACTTTTTTTAATTTAAATAGTTTAGTATAAGTTCTTACATTAATACAGTTTTCTACTGGTGTACATGTACAATTTGTTTTCGATTATATATGTTAGTATGACCTTACCATCGACTGTAATTTCTATATATTATATTAGTTACAAAACTTGGAGGGACGATCACACGCATGGTGTGTACGTTGCCAAGCACCACAAACAAAGGATTGAAAATCATAGTCCTTATTTCATTTATTGCCATATTATTTCAATTACTACATGAGAATTATTTGGTTTATTACATGGAAAAGAGTAAGTAAGGATACCAAATTATAGAACTTACGAATCTAAAATGTCCCATATCACATCATCTGTGGTGAACTAAACAAACTAGTTTGGCCATCTTCTTGCTGGGTAAATTTAGAGGAGAAGAATCGAATGACCCCCCTACTTTGTCATCGAATTCATTAATGGCATGATCATCAAGTAACCCATCGAGAAATATTTTCTTAGATGTTTAAAGATTGAAAAGTTTATGAAGAAAAGTAGTATGTTGGAATAATTTAAAGTAAAGAATGGTGTAACACGTTGATATTGCTGATCAACAGATGATCTTTATTAGCATAAGCAGGACCTCTTAAATAGGCCAAAGTACAACGGATAGTAAACTAAAGAGTGCTAAAAATACTCAACTACTTGACCCACTATGCTGAAAAACAGGGAGATATTAGAGGCCATATCAATGACTAAATCTCCACAATTATTGACTCTAACAGAATATTGACTAACAATTCGAATTAACATAACTTCTAACACTCCCCCGTCATTCGAACTTGGACAATCCCAGCTGCAAACAGAATTGATCATGCTTCGAAAGTGGGAGACTCTTAGTCATAAGATCAGCAACTTGTTCTTCAGTTCTGCAACTTTCTAACACAACTTCCCCTTTTTCAATCAGCTCTCTCACAAAATGGTGCTTAATCTCAATGTGTTTAGTTCGACAATGGAATACCGGATTCCTGGATAGTTGGACAGCAGACCTGCTATCACATAATATGCTCGTAGCATGTTCTTGTTCTTCCCCGAGATCAGACAACAACCTTCGAAGCCATACAGCTTGACATGCTGAAGTTGTTGCTGCAATATACTCTGCTTCAGTTGAAGAAAGAGCTACTGTAGCCTGTTTCTTCGAGCTCCAAGACACGGCAGCTGTACCAATAAGAAAACAATGACCCGAAGTGCTTCTCCTGTCATCAACTGAACCTGCCCAATCACTATCGGTGTACCCTTTCAAGCAGAACTTCTCATCTTTTCGGAACCATATTCCATACTCTTTGCTTCCTCCAAGATAACGTAAGATCCTTCGAGCTGCTCCTAAGTGATGTTTGCTCGGTTTATGCATAAACCGTGATAGAACACCCACTGCATAAGTAATATCTGGACGTGAGTGAGTCAAATAAATAAGTCGCCCAATTAGACTTTTGTACACGATTGCATTCGCCATTTCTGTTTCATCATTCACACTGAATTTTTCATTCAGGTTCATCGGAGTGCTCATCATCTTGCAACCTGACATATTAAACTTCTTCAAGGTGTCTTCAATATACTTCTTTTGCGACATGAAAATTCCGGTCTCGTTTTGAACAATCTCCAAACCCAAGAAATATTTAAGCTCTCCAAGATCAGTCATGTCAAACATATTCATCATTGAATCTCTGAACTTTGATATAAGAGCAAGAGATGAACCTGTATATATCATGTCATCAACATATAAACTTACTATAACAAGTCCATTCATACCTTCCTTTTTCACGTACAAAGTTGGCTCGTTCATACTTCTTTCAAATCCATTCTCTTGAAAAAATTTGTCTATTTTACTATACCAAGCTCTCGGTGCCTGCTTCAACCCGTATAATGCCTTTTTTAGCTTGTACACCTTGTTCTTCTCATTTTCCATTTCGAATCCAGATGGCTGATCTACGTAGACTTCCTCATGCAGCTCGCCATTTAAGAAAGCCGACTTAACATCAAATTGGAATACTTTCCACTGCTTTTGAGCAGCTAGTGCCAAAACAACTCGAACAGTTTCAAAACGTGCCACAGGTGTGAAAGTTTCTTCATAGTCGATTCCTTGTTGTTGTGCATATCCCTTCACAACAAGTCTCGCCTTATGTCTTTGTACACTACCATCTGCAAAGAACTTTGTTTTGAAAATCCATTTTACTCCAATTGGCGTTTTTCCAGCCGGTAAGTCAACCAGGTTCCATGTCTGATTTCTCTCAATAGCTTCAAGTTCTTCTACCATTGCTCGTCGCCATTCATCACACTTCAAAGCTTCATCAACACTAGAGGGATCTTCAACAAACAGTGCTAATTGTGAAGATTCTCCTTCACATTCAAATCGTCTGTGAGGAATTCTTCCGCGCTCACTCTTACGTAACTGAGGCGACTCCAATGCCTCATTTGGAGATGATTCTTTAGATGAAAATGTTGAGCTTGATTTTTCTGGTGTCGACTGTTGTGAGTTGTTGGGTGTGCATATGCTTTCTATTTCCTCTTCTTCCTGGGTATGCTCTTCATCCTCTTCACCTGTACTCTGTTGCACATTTGAGTCTATGGAGCTTGATCCCCAATTCCAGCTTGCTTGTTCATCAAATATAACATTTCGACTCACTACAAATTTATCACTTGTAGGATCATAAAGTCTATAAGCTTTTGAATTCGAGCAATAACCAATAAATATGTATTTTTGAGATTTTTCATTAAGTTTGTGCTTCCCTGTTGTATGTAGAGCATAGCAAATAGAACCGAAAACACGAAGATGACTCACCGAAGGCTTGTTTCCATGCCATGCTTCATATGGAGTCTGCTCCCAAACCGCCTTAGTAGGCGATATATTAAGAAGATAGACTGATGTAGCTGCTCCTTCTGCCCAAAATGAGTCCGGTAGCCCCTTTTGCTTCATCATAGATCGTGTCATATCAACTACCGTGCGATTCTTTCGTTCAACTACACCGTTTTGCTCTGGTGAATAAGGAGCTGTGAGTTCTCTTTTGATTCCATGCTCCTCACAAAATGCAACAAATTCATTTGAAAGAAACTCACCACCTCGATCAGTTCGTAACACTTTCAAGCTTTTCCCGCTTTGTTTTTCAGTCAATGCCTTAAAACATTTGAAGTGATCAAACGCTTCTGATTTTTGTTGCAAGAAGTAGATCCAACTCATCCTACTATAGTCATCAGTGAACAACAGAAAATATTTGCTCCCACCAAGTGATTCGGTTCTCATTGGACCACATAAGTCAGCATGTACAAGCTCAAGTATTTCATTAGCTCGTTTAGCTTTTCCAACTGGAAATGCCTGCTTGGTTTGTTTCCCAAGAACACAACTTTCACATACTTTATCACTAGAAATGATGGTAGGAAGATTGGTGACCATTTCTTTCTTCTTCAGTAATTGCAACCCTTGAAAATTTAAATGGCCATATCGAAGGTGCCATAATTCGCTTTCTTTCTCGACTTTGCTCATAAATGCAGTTTCTGTTTTGTCTGAAAAAATGAGAGGGAACATTCGATTTGAAGTCATGTGAGCACAAGCAATAACTTTATTTATGGAGTTGTTTCTCACCATGCACTTCCCATCGTCAAATAAAATAGAATGACCAGACTCCATAAGTTGGCCAACGCTTAACAGGTTGTGAGCTAAGTTAGGTGCAAAATGAACATCTTTTATATGTTTTGCTTGTTTACCAGGAGTGACAGAAACAGTACCTCGTCCCTCAATTTTAAGTTGCTTATCATCGCCAAGACGAACTACAGATTTTACTGTCTCATCCAATTCCTTGAACTTTTTCTTGTCTCCTGTCATATGATGCGAACACCCGCTGTCTATATACCATGCTTCTTTTGTAACTTCCTCCATTTCACCTTTTGCCATGAACAGGTAATTAACTTGTTCGTCAGTGTCTTCGACAAACTTAGCTTCATCAGTCTTCGACCAGCAAAAGTCATCGGTATGTCCAGGTTTTTGGAAAATGGAACAATACCAAGAACTATTTCTGGATCGCCCTCTTCCACGAAAGCCTCCACGGCCTCTTCCTCTTGCTCGCTGACTCATGAATTGAGACTCACCTTTTGTCTGAAAGGCTTTTTCTTCTTCATAAATTACAGATCGGGTTATTCTTGCTTCGTGCGCTTGCAAAGACCCCATCAATTCATCAAATGAAAACTTCGAGAGATCCTTGGACTCTTCGATCGCTGCTACAACATGATCGTACCTCGGGGTCAGACTTCTTAAGACCTTTGCCACCACAGTCTCATCTGAAATTTGCTCGCCATAAGATTTCATGTGACTTACCACTGTTGAAACTCGTGCCAGGAAATCTTGCACAGACTCATTGCTTTTCATGGCAGAGGTTTCAAATTCTCGTCTTAGTGACTGCAATTTGACGGTGATTACTTTAGAAGAGCCTTGATATTCGGTGCTCAGAATAGTCCATGCCTGCTTTGCTGTAGTTGCTGAAGCTATTCTTGAAAAAATAGACTCATCAACTGCTTGTTGGATGAAAAATAGTGCCTTGGCGTCTTTCTTCTCATACTCCTTGGTTTGAGCTTCATTGCTTGATTCGACATTGTTTTCGATGTGATCCCATAGATCTTGGGATCTGAATAGGGTCTTCATCTTGATGCTCCAGAACTCATACGAGTCTCCTTTGAAGATGGGAATTTGTGGTTGGGACATATTGATACTATTTGCACTCGTGGCCATTGAAAACCAAATGCCCAGTTTAGAAAGAACCTTGCTCCGATACCAATTTTGTTGGAATAATTTAAAGTAAAGAATGGTGTAACACGTTGATATTGCTGATCAACAGATGATCTTTATTAGCATAAGCAGGACCTCTTAAATAGGCCAAAGTACAACGGATAGTAAACTAAAGAGTGCTAAAAATACTCAACTACTTGACCCACTATGCTGAAAAACAGGGAGATATTAGAGGCCATATCAATGACTAAATCTCCACAATTATTGACTCTAACAGAATATTGACTAACAATTCGAATTAACATAACTTCTAACATAGTATACATATATATATATCATTTGCCTTTTAATATATTGATAGTTTCACGGTAAGTATTTCATCAAATACTTTGATTCTTAATGTTTTGAGTAATATTGTTTGGAATTTTAGAAGGTGTGTCTGTGAAGAAAACTAAGAAGAAAATAATGAAGACAACTTAGTTAAATGTAGAGGAGGTTGTGGTTAAAGTAAACAATCCTAAAAAGGTTTGCTGACTTCCTTCATGGAAAAACTCTTTTTAGTGGTAAGTGTGTGCCCATTCATAATTATTTATGAATGTGAAACAAATTTTGGAATTTGTTTACCTCATCTGAAAGTCATTCAAATTACGAATCTTTTTAAGCTTCACTTGTGTGTTGTAGCGTAAGTTTAATGGACTTGCAATTTACACTACAAGAAAAAGTGCCTATAGTGACCAAAATTTAGTGCCAACTTTTTTTTTGGTCACTATTTTGCCAAAATAGTGACCATATACTACATGGACATTAATATTTGGTCATTTGTAAACAGTTAGTGACCAAGCTCAAAAGTGGTCACTAATTTCGTCACTAATGCATATGCAATACTTTTTGGTATAAAAATGTGACCATGTCATTCATCCCCTAAATTAGTAAATGTTGATAACTGTGTAACATGTATTGCTAACGCTACGGTGTGTGTTCAGAGGCGGAGCCACGGGGGGTCACGGTGGGCAAGTGCCCCCAACCGAAGAAGTAGTAGTGTAAATTTCTTGAGAATTTATGTGCCGCTGTACACATTGTGGTTACATATATGTGCCGCTGTACACAGTGCGGTTACATATACCGTTACACTATCAAATATATTTTTATATAAGACTCACCATTACAACTACTACCACGTTCACTCCTACTACCTACCAATGTTTTGAAAACCGGGTTCGAAATTGACCCGGTCGAGTCACCGGGCACCGGGTCAACCGGTTGGACTGCCGGGTCAACCCGGTTTTCAATTTATTATTTTTTAATTTTTTTGACCGGGTCAACCGGTTGGACCACCGGGTCAACCGGTTTGACCACCAGGTCAACCCGGGTTTTTATTAAAATTTTTTGAAAAAATGAAACCCGGCCGGGTTTCGAGAACCGGGTTGACCCGGTTCACTCAAAACCCGGCGGGTCAAACCGATTAACCCGGTTTTAGAAACCCGGGTTGTTTTGACCTGTTTTTTCAGCCGGAACCAATCGAACCGCTTAACCCGGCCGGGTCGACCCGGGTTTCAAAACCTTGCTTTTACCGAACTTCACCACTAAAAAGAAATGTAAGGGTCGTAATTAAAAAAAAAAAAAAAAAAGTATAATATCATTATTAATTACTAGTACTCTATTAATTAACTAATGAATGAAATATAGAATACCAAATCAGATCCATTTTTCCCCAAAAACACAAATCGACTTAAAATCTTCAACATGCCGAAATAGTCATCGGAATTGCCGCGACGCCATGTCAACTTCCTAGGGTATTATTAGCTTAAAATATCGGTAATTATTCTCCACATAATTCGTGTTTAGATGTTAATCGATTGATGTATTTATATCGATTTCGATGCAATTTGAAACTTAATTGTGTTAATCTATTATGTTCATATGTGTTTCTATTGGTTTAAATAAGCTTATCCTTTAGTCTAAGTCATTGGTGCTTATGTAAATGTCATAGTAGATTAATCGCTTTTAAAAGTGCTGCTCAAAACGTGTTCGATGAAATGCCTAGTAGAGACTCGCAGTTGAATGATATTAAGTTTCCATTACTAGATAAAGTGTTTTCGTGAAGGAAATACACGTACACCAGGTGTTCGACAAAATGTCCTAAGCATTGTTTTTGTTTAAAGCGTTGGGAATTGTATGCAATGCAAGTGTTCGTTGAAATGTCTGACAGAGTTGAGTATTTTGTTTTGGCAAAAATGTTGTGGATTATATGCTTACACCAGGTGTTCGACGAAGTTTCCGAACCATTGAACTTTTTTAACTCGGAAATCTGTATATTTTGATTCTCAATTCAGTTATGTTGTAGCTTTATGCCTCCACAACATTGGCTACTGCTCGTGACTTCTGGTCGTTGCGCTTTACTTCTTTTAATATAAGTTCATAACTTTTTCTTTGTTCGTTTTTTGATTACTTTTCTTTTTATAATTACAACAGCTACGCAGTGCCAGTGGAATGGATGAAAGTGCTGTGGGTATGCGCTCGCCTGCTCAGAACTTATAAGAAATGTTTTGGCTTCAAGTAGCACAATGCATAGACTGTATGGTTACTTTTGCTTCATTATTTGTTTCATGTAGGGGTAAGGGCATGCGGAGTATGCTGGACTAGATAATGTTGGGGATGATGGGCAGGAGCATGTAGATTTCTTCGACCAGCAGCAGCAGGTGTTTATATGTAGGGTATAACGTCCATATTGAATGATGTTCAGGGTAAGTTCAGATCTATAGAATGTGCATATCGTGGTAATCTATCTACTTCTAGCCTACTTTATAAATAAATTCAGGTGTAACGTAGTTTTAGTGAAAGTGTGACTGAATTCGTACATTTTTGTGTTTTCTGTAGTTTACTTGATTATAGCTATGCTGCTGCATGGGACATGTCATTCCAAGTTGTGGCTGCAACGTTTGACAAAGTAGGTAATCTTTTCTATAACTCTTATCTAACTGACACATCATCAACTGTAAGTTATTAATCTCAAGTCTTGACCTACATCAACTGTAACTGTAGTTGCGAGTAAAATCTGATTACTCGTAATTTGCTTACATAAATAAAATACTACTCTTGTTTAAGAATTAGATATCGTAAGGCGTAATTTTGTTTAAGTATTCATGAGTTAACTTGGTGATTAAATAAAGGTTAGACGGTTGAGAGTAATACTCTGTGTGTTGATTTACTTTGGTAGTTGTTGTCAGTTAAAGTCTATCGAGCTAGATTTTAGGGTGGGTGTCTGTAATATTCGTGACTATTCTGTTATTAGGATTTACGTGATGCATTTGAACTTGAAAACTGTATTTGTGTTTGGATGTGCGATGAACTTTGTATTTCTGTAAGGAATTTGAACTTGTGACTATTCTGTTATTAGGATTTACGTTATCCACGTTGTGCAAAAAGTATGGCTAGTTAAGTCTGTTAGTACCTACACTAGTTAATCAAGTTCGGTATTGGTTAAAATAGTTACTTAAGTTAGTGTGAACATTGCCTTTGACATATTGTTGTTAGCACTGCACCTTGGGTGTGTGGACCTGTCAGCATTGCCAGTCATCAATGTTTTGCAAGAAGAATAGGTAGTTACCTCTTTGAAATAGCTAGTTAAGTTTGTTGCCATTTTAAAAATAAAGTTAGTTAAGTTTGTTAGTTGTTAGAATAGTAGTTAAGTTAGTGTGCCATTGCATTCACATATTGTCCTTGGGGGAGGCGGAGTTGCCGGTTATCAATGTTTTGCAAGAAGAGTAGTTAGTTAAGTTCGTTAATCGTTAGAATAGTTGGTTAAGTTTGTTGCCGTGCCAAAGAGTATAAGTTAGTCAAGCTAGTTGGTATACAGAAATAGCTAGTTAAGTTTGTGAGTAGGACCAGTAGGTAGCTAACGTTCTTATGCTTAGTATAAATGCATGTACTAGCTATGGGTAAAGGAAACATAAGTTTTTAACACTGAATTCAGGTTAAAGAACGGTTGTCAAGTATGGACTAGAGTTCAGGTGCGCTAAATGTCCTTTTGCAGCCTGTACGGTTGTTATTCATTTATAGTTGGTTAGCCTCCTATTTGCAGCATGTATGGTTTCTGTATGGTTGTTATTCATGTATGGTTGGTTAGCCTATTTGCAGCCTGTTATATATACAGTCACATATTGCTTTCGAGGGTAAATGTACGTGTATAGGTTTCCATCCTAAAGCATATGGCATGGACCACATATAGTCACTTCATTTATATCTGCTATATATACAGTCACATATTTGCAGCTTGTATGGTTGTTATTTGCTTCATTCTTTGTTTCATGCCAGGGGCAAGAAAATGAAGAGAATGGCTGGATCTGATGATGAGGATGATGGGGATGATGGGCAACAAAATGAAGAGTATGATGAATCTGATAAAGATGATGATGATGGGCAGGAGCATGAAGATTTTATTTGACAAGCAACGGCAGAAATTTTTATGTAGTTTGCTACTGAAGCTTATTACCCAATTCTGAAAGACTCGTAATTTTTCTTTTTTCTTTTATTCTGTTAGACATAACACAGAAGGTTGTCCTAATTGGCTAATTCTGATGATGGTCATTGTTTGTACTTCATGGTATAGTTATGATTTTAATGATAATTTTTTTGCTTTTAGAAGAATTTTGATTATTTGGTAATTTAATTTATAAATCCAGCAATATTGGTTGGTTGTCGGGTTTTTGCTGGAGACGACTAATTTGGTGTCTACGAGACCATGGTTAGTGACTACATATGTTGGTCACTAATCTGGTCAAAATAGTGGTCACTATTTTTGGTCACTAATCTGGTTAAAATAGTGACCACTTATCACTTTAATGACCATAATAAGTGACCAAATAGGTCGTCACAAAATTTAATAACCACTTTTAAGTGGTCACTATTTAGTGACCATATTCAAATGTCATCACTATTACCTTTAGTGACCGACTTTTAGTGACCACGAGTGACCACTTTGATATGGTCACTAAATCAGATTAGTGACCAAATATATACTATTAGTGACCATATTCGTGTCGTCACTATAAGCACTTTTTCTTGTAGTGTTAAGTGGCTGTTTTAAAAATTACTTAATGTTGAACTTATATAAGAATGTATTCTAATTAAATAGTTGATTTGTTTAAATGAAATAACATAGACATGTTAGCTATAGGGTTTAAAGGAAGTGGGCCTGGTATTTCTAGAGTTGTGCTACAATGTCTCGAGTGAGTTGTCCCCCGAAGAGAGAACTTGCCAAACGCCATTACAGAAATTTAAATAACCATAACTTCCAATTTAGGATAAGTTACAGAACTTGCAATATATTTTCGAATGACCTAGAATCTGAGACAAACTTCCTACAGTGTTTTAAGCCTACTATAAACTTTAAATTATTATCGTATATCTCTTATAAAAGGGAGTGTTTTAAAGAGTGTTTTTTATGTTTTGTATGCAGATATCTCAAAAACGATAACACGCCCATCATTGGTGCCTAATTTAGGAATATTAGATATCATTTCAAGCAATTTCCAGACCTTTGTCAACCCAGGTAAATCCTACACCTTTTTACCAACCTGTGTGACCCGAAATAATCTTCATTTCTTATGCTTAGTATTAGTTATAGTTAGTTTAAAGTTAGAAGGACCAATTATGTAGAATAGAAAGTTATTAACTAACTTTGGTAGTTAATTCGGTTTGGTAACAAACCGAATGGACATGACCATTGGTGAACAAACATGTTGATTCAAACATGTTGTTTGGAACCTTATAAATAGTTAGATACATGTAACATTAAAAAGGTTAATGAAATTATAGTTTTACTTATTCATATATTTGCAACTTATCATAATCGATCTAGAGAAAAGTGGGACAACAATTGGCATCAAGAGCAAGGATTTTATTACACCGAAACACAAACAAAATTCTGCAAACATCATACACATCGAAGCCAAGGAATACGCAGGATAGGAGAAGGACAAAATCTGTTTTTCTTCTTGAGCGAGAGACAACTTGTTTTCTTTCTATTCTTCCAAAGAAAACACAAGAATTTGAATAAGAACACGTAGAAGGGATAGTGCACAATCTGTTTTACGTAAGGGGTTGCAAACGCTTAACACCAAGCGAATTGGTGTCGAGGAAGAACAAAAGTCTTTGTGTAGAAAGTATAGAACCGGTTTGAAGAAGAAAAACACAAAGCAAGAGCGTTGTTGATTGAAGAAAACGTATACGTAGTAATATTGGAATATTGGAAACAAGAGTGTGGAAATTTTGTTGTGTCGGATTAACACAACAACAACAACAACGAAAGCAACAAAACAGAAAAACCAAAGTTTTTGGTTTGTTTTTGCTGCAAGAAAAAGGAACGAGCGACGTGATTGTTTTGTTCCAAAGATTACCAAGGCGTGGTAACAAAGAGCGTGTGTAGGAGACTTAGAGATTTCAAGACAAGAGATCAAGTACAACACACAAGGAAGTAAGACGTGCAAAAGTGGTATTTGTTTGGTTTCGAATTTCTGGAAAAGCAGTTCGACATACACCAAAACAGAAAAGAAGTCGAGTTCTTTTTGATTCGATAAGTCTCCAACAAGAACTAGAAGGCTTTCAAAAGAATTGACTCGTTGAAAAGAAAAGATACTACAACAATTCGACTAGAGGGAAACAAAACAGAAACCTTTGGTTGTTTACTGGTTCGAAACAGAAAAACAAGAAGGAAAGGAAGAACAGTCCGAGAGTCACTTGGATATTTTTGAAGTCGAATTGGAGAAATAAGAGAAGGAGGCAACGAGGCAAAAAAAAAAGGAATACTAAAGGGAATTCGAATTGGTGATTATCACAACAACGAGGTCACAAACAAAATTCAAACTCTTTGAATTTCGTTATATTCATATTTTTAGATACTCGTTATACTATTAGGATTCCCCAAAAACTATTATTGTTCCCGTAGTATTAAGTATACCACAAAAGGGTAGAAATTCTCATTGAATTAGAAAGTGGAGATCATTAACACTTTCAAGATGGGCGATGATACAAACGCAACAACTACATTAAAACCCATAACACCTATTGCACAATACCAATGCCCTAAGTTGAAAAATACAAATTATACGGTATGGGCTATACAAATTAAGGTTATATTAGAAGCACATGGTTTATGGGATACAATAGAACCTAAGACAGGCGTAGAAGTAGATGATAAGAAGGATAAGTCAACTATTGCCCTTCTATATCAAGCGTTATCAGAGGATGTAATTTTACAAGTAGCTAGTTGTAAAAAGGCAAAAGATTTATGGGAATCATTAAAAAGGAGACACGTTGGCGAAGAGAAAGTGCAACAAGCAAAGTTGCAATCTTTAATGATAGGATTTAATGCCCTTCAGATGAAGGAAGATGAAACAGTGGATGCATTTGCAGATAAGTTAAACGGTTATGTCACTAAGGCAAAAGAATTAGGGAAAACACTGGATGAATCACTTGTAGTTAGAAAACTATTAGACTCCACACCAGATAGATTCATTCAAATAGTAGCATCCATAGAACAAACTAGTGATCTAGATGAAATTACCCTAGATGAGATCACTGGAAAACTCAAGGTATTTGAGGAAAGAATAAAACTCCGTAAGGGAAGTCAAGTTAAAAGCCAGGATAATTTACTATTCACACAAGGTGAACACTCAGATAGAGGAAAGAAATTTATTAAACGCGGAGGTAGATCAAATTATTCACGAAGAAACTGGCGAAACAACAAACACAGAAATAACTCACAAGAAGGAAACTCAAATTATAAGGGAAACCCTAATAAGAATACAAATAGGAAGGATTTGAGTACTTTAAGATGTTACAAGTGCAACAAACTTGGACATTTCATGAGTAGATGTAGATCAAAAACAACAGCTCAGGAACAATCAAACCTTATCAAACCTTATCTGAGTATTCACACAAGGTGAACACTCAGATAGAGGAAAGAAATTTATTAAACGCGGAGGTAGATCAAATTATTCACGAAGAAACTGGCGAAACAACAAACACAGAAATAACTCACAAGAAGGAAACTCAAATTATAAGGGAAACCCTAATAAGAATACAAATAGGAAGGATTTGAGTACTTTAAGATGTTACAAGTGCAACAAACTTGGACATTTCATGAGTAGATGTAGATCAAAAACAACAGCTCAGGAACAATCAAACCTTATCTTAGAAGATGAAGAACCATCACTATTAATGACCGTACATGAAACCAAACATGAAGAAGTATTGTTGAATGAAGGCCAAATTCAACCAGGAAAGTATGCTTCAAAGGATGAAAGCGTATGGTATTTAGATAATGGTGCAAGTAACCATATGACAGGAATTAAGACTCATTTTAAGGATATAGATGAAAAGATAACAGGACGAGTTCGTTTTGGAGATGGGTCAAGGGAAAAGGCTCTATATTGTTAGGTTGTATAAACCAGGAACAAAAGGTAGTAACGGATGTGTATTATATACCGAACCTTAAGAGCAACATACTAAGTCTAGGACAACTTACAGAAATAGGTTGTAGAGTTATAATGGATGGAAATAAACTGACTTTGTATGACAAGAGCAGAAGGTTGTTGATGAAAGTAGAAAGATCTAAGAACAGACTTTACAGTATTAGGCTACGAATAGACACACCTATATGTCTATTAGCAAATATAGATAACCAAGCATGGTTATGGCATGCTAGATTAGGTCATCTAAACTTTGACGATATCAACAAGATGACTAGAAAGGGTATAGTGGATGGATTACCTAGAATAAATCATGTAGGACAGATTTGTGATGCATGTTTATTGGGAAAGCATAGTAGAACACCATTTCCAAACCAAGCTAAATTCAGATCAAAGAACCCGTTGGATTTAATATATGGAGACCTTTGTGGTCCTATTAGTCCAGCAACACACTCAGGCAAGAAACTAATATTCTTGTTAGTAGACGATTGTACACGTTTCATGTGGGCTTACTTTCTTACTTCGAAAGACCAAGCATTTAGTACATTTAAGGAATTTAAGCAAAAGGTAGAAATGGAATTGAGATTGAAAATAAGGATGCTTAGAACAGATAGAGGTGGTGAATTTACATCAAATGAATTCACACAATACTGTAAGGATAATAGAATAGCTAGACAGTTGACAGCACCATACTCACCACAACAGAATGGAGTAGTGGAGAGAAGAAATAGGACAGTGTTATCAACTACGAGGAGTATGATGAAAGCCATGAAGTTACCTTTAACTTTTTGGGCGGAAGCAGTGAAACATGCTATTTACATACTAAATAGGGTACCTATAAGAGCCCTAGTAGATAAAACTCCATATGAGGCACTCTACAGTAGAAAACCAAATCTAGAAAACCTAAGGATATTCGGATGCACAGCTTATGCTAAGATAACAACACCTCATTTAAAGAAGCTGGATGATAGAAGCATACCAATGATCTATTTAGGAGTAGAGGAAGGATCAAAAGCATGTAGGTTATATGATCCAATAGCCAAGAAGAAATATATTAGTAGGGACGTAAAGTTTATGAAAACAAAGCCGTGGAATTGGGAAAAGAATGGAGAGAATACAAGTACACAAGACACATTTTTGACTAGTTTTGTGGTAGAAGAAGTTGACAATGCAAACCAAATACCTGTCAACATAGGAAACGATGACGATGTATTTCTAATACCGGATCCGTTACCAGATCCAACATCAGAACCAAACTCACCATTCACACCACCAACATATAATTACGAACCTAACTCAGAAAGTGAAATAGAAACTACTATTAGTTCACTTAGAATCTTGTTAGGAAGCTTGGGAAGAATTGATCATACACCAGTTAGAGGATTAAAGGATTTGAAAGCAATCTACGAAACAGCTAGTGTCGTTGAAGCACCTAGTTTATTCTTCATAGAAGAAGAACCTCGTAACTATAAGGAAGCATCAAAGGATCATAAATGGATTGAGGCCATGAAGATTGAATTGGATTCAATAAATAAGAACAACACATGGATTCTTACTACATTGCCAGAGAATCAAAAGGCAATTGGACTTAAATGGGTTTTTAAAACCAAAAGAGATGCACATGGAAATATCATCAAATACAAGGCATGGTTAGTAGCAAAAGGATATGTACAAGAACAAGGAATAGACTTCGA
The DNA here is from genome assembly GCA_030686995.1 of Artemisia argyi. Classification (NCBI taxonomy): domain Eukaryota; kingdom Viridiplantae; phylum Streptophyta; class Magnoliopsida; order Asterales; family Asteraceae; genus Artemisia; species Artemisia argyi. The sequence goes on along the minus strand of CM060696.1, from coordinate 100,628,745 downwards.
TGAAGTATTTGCCCCAGTAGCTAGGATAGAAACAATACGGTTAATATTAGCGTTAGCAGCATATCACGGTTGGCAAGTTCATTATTAAGACGTAAAATCAGCATTTTTACATGGAGATTTGAAAGAAGAAGTCTACGTTACACAACCTGAAGGATTCGTACAACCAGGAGAATCAGGAAAAGTGTACAAGCTTATTAAAGCTTTATATGGATTAAGACAAGCACCGAGAGCTTGGAATGTGAAGCTTGATCAAACCTTAAAATCATTAGATTTCAAGAAGTGTAATCTCGAACAAGCAGTTTATACAAGGAGGACCAAGAACTCAACAATTATAGTTGGAGTTTATGTAGATGATTTAATAATCACGGGCACTCCAAAGAAAGAAGTAGAATTATTTAAATCCCAGATGGAAGAAAAGTTTGCAATGAGCGACTTAGGATTGTTAGCTTATTACCTTGGGATAGAAGTTACACAGACAGGAGGAGAGATTACAATCAAGCAAACAGGTTATATAAACAAGATCTTAAAGGAAACAAATATGGAAGATAGTAATGATACAAAGATACCAATGGATCCCGGTACTAAGTTGGTCAAGGCGGAAGATGGAGAATCAGTTGACGCAACTTATTACAGAAGCTTAATTGGAAGTCTTAGGTACTTACTACATACAAGACCAGATCTTAGTTATTCAGTCGGACTACTCAGCAGATGGATGCAAGAACCAAAAGAACAACACCTGAAAGCAGTAAAGCAAGTAATCCGATATATTAAAGAAACAAAGGAGCATGGCATAATTTACAAGAAAGAAGGCGGCTGCAAGATTACAGGATACAGTGATAGTAGTTATGGAATCAACACTGATCAAGGAAAAGGAACTACAGGCGTAGTATTTTATTTTGGAGAGTCACCCATTACATGGAGCACTCAGAAACAACCGACAGTGGCACTATCATCATGTGAATCAGAATTTATGGCGGCTACAGCAGCAGCATTGTTGACATAAATAATGTCTTAAAACACTGTTAGCATATTAACAATGTCTCTATGTTTTGATAATTACAAAGCATAAACTCATTAAGCTAAAACTTATGACGTAAACAAGTTTTTAGTGCTTAATATTTGTCTTTGCTTCCATATCACTTAAGGTATGAATAAACAAAGGGTTTATCACATTTCATGATCAAAGGAAATTTTTCTAATCACTAGAATTTTTATAAAATGTATTAAACATCTTATATCTTTTACAAAATCACTTTTGGAATTAAAAGAATATGTTTAATTCATAATAAATATATGATTTCAAATTTCCAACCAAAAATGGCAAATTCTATCCAGAAAAATATTCCCCACTAAAAGACAAGAAAAACCAACGTTCAGGAGGGCGGCCCCCTTAATGTTACTAGGCGGCCCCCTTAATCATTAAGGGGACCGGCCTACAATTAAGGGGACCGGCCACGCTCCAGAACAGTATTTTCCCCCCCTTTAAATACTGATTCATCCCTCAGATTTTTCTCACCTTTTGCACTTCTAAACTTTCTTATCTAGATCTATTTCTCTATTCTCTCATCCTTTGATCATAAGTGTATATATATTCTTTGTTTCAAAGTGATCCAATTTCCATCCTCTCAAGTGCAAGAGAAGAATACTTCTATCTTCCTAGACAAGAAGTATTACAACTTGTTGTGATCTCCACATCAAAGTTGTTGGTGTATCATCAAGATTATTTACATACTCTTTGTGAAGATTGTTGTGAATATTTGCTTGTAGATAGTTGTGTTAGATATAGATTGTGTGATTAGTTGATAGCTTGGTGTGAAGAAGAAAGGCTAGGAAATCTATTGGTGTGAAGAAGCTAGGTGTGAAGTAGATTGATTTGAAGAAGGTGTGTAGAAGTTGTGACTTAGGTGTGAAGGTGTTGTGGTGTGATTATTGGTGTGTAAATTGGTGTGTAGATTGGTGTGAATATTGGTGTGTAAATTGGTGTGTAAGGTTTTCTCCGCCATAAGGGAGCTTGTTGATATAGTGAAGAAAACTCTCGAGTTAGGTGCTCGGGGAGTGGAGTAGGGCAAGGAAGGTGTCCTTGTAGCCGAACCACTATAAATCTCTTGTCTCGCGGTTCGATCTTTCCATCTCTTACTTATTATTGTTACTTATCATTGTTATATATTTTGTATTGATAATTGTTTGTATTGTGCAAGACTTGAGATCACATATTATCGAATCTAAGTTTTAAAACACTAAAACTATTTTTACAACTAATTAAAAAGACGTAAAACTATTCAACCCCCCCTTCTAGTTTTCCACAATTGGTATCAGAGCCACGTCTAGCAAGAATTTTAAAATATATTGTATTTTAAAACTTGTAACGATCTATGGAATCTTTAAAATATTTAGAAGGGCAATCTATGCAAAGACCACCACTATTTGAAAGTGATGGATTTTTATATTGGAAAAATAGATTCGAAACGTATGTGAAATCAAAAGATCTTGATCTTTGGCATATTATTACCTTTGGTGATTTTCCCCCTATTCAATATAATGTTGAAACTAAAATGGATGAAATTGTAGCTTTTGAAAAACAAAATGATGATTTGAAAAAGAAACTAGCAAAAAATAATGAGGCTAAAATGGTTATTTATAATGCGTTACCACGCAAAGAATATGAAAGAATTTTTATGTGTAAAACCGCAAAAGAAATTTGGGATTCTTTACTAATCACTCACCAAGGTAATAGTCAAGTTAAAGATAACAAAATAGATCTTCTTGTACAACAATATGAACAATTTACGATTCCGAAAGAGGAATCAATTGATAATGCTTTTGCTAAATTTAACACCATTATCACAAGTTTAAAAGCACTTGATGAGACATTTTTTAGTAAAAATTGTGTTAGAAAATTTCTTAGGGCATTGCATCCGAAATGGCGAGCTAAAGTCACGGCTATTGAAGAATCAAAGAATTTGATGACATTGTCACTAGATGAGCTTATTGGCAACTTGAAGGTCCATGAAGAAATTATAAGAAAAGATTTGGAAACGGTTAAAGTCAAGAAAGAACAAGTCAAATCCGTTGCTCTAAAAGCCAAAAAGGAACTTTGTGATGATAGTGACTCAAGTGACGAGAGTGAAGATGAAGAATATGCAATGGTCGTAAGAGAATTCAAGAAATTCTTCAAGAGACGAGGAAGATTCACTAGATCATCACATGACGATAGAAAATCGTTCCAAAGAAATAGATGTGACAATTACGTGAAAAGAAAATGCTTTAGATGTGGAAGTCCAAATCATCTCGTTGGTGAATGTCTAAAGCCGCCGAGTTATGATAATCAAGGTGCATTTGTTAGTAGAACATGGAGTGATAGTGACAAAGAAGAAGTGGAAAAACCAAGAGAAGAAAAGTGTTTCATGGCAAAAGCAACCGACGAAATATGCCTTGGAATTGACTTGGAGCCTGACGAATGGATCAAGGATAGTGGATGCTCAAGGCACATGACAGGGAACCGAAAGCTATTCTCTACATATAAGGCATACAACGGAGGTAACGTTATTTTTGGTAGTGACTTGCGTGGAAAAATTATTGGCAAAGGTACGATTTCTCAAGACTCACTTACTATTGAAAATGTTGAACATGTTAATAATTAACATATAACTTACTTAGTGTAGGCCAAATATGCGATAATAAATGTAAAGTTATCTTTTCCGAAGAAGATAGCGAAATAGTTAAGAATGGAAAAATTATAGGTAGAGGTATTAGGAAAGGAGGTGTATCTGTTATGAAACTAGGAAACAAACCTGAAGATAGGATATGCCTAACGACCCTAGACGAAAACTCCACATTGTGGCATAGGAGATTAGGACATGCTAACATGCAACAAATACAATCTTTGGCCTCTAAGGAATTAGTTAGAAACTTGCCTAATCTAAAATATGACAAACATTTTTGTGATGCATGTAAAGTTGGAAAACAAGCTCATGCTAGTCACAAAGCTAAGAATATAGTATCCACTACTAGGTGCCTAGAGTTATTACATATGGATCTTTTTGGTCCATCCGCTGTGCGGAGCTATGGAGGAAACAAATATACCTTAGTAATAGTAGATGACTACTCACGATACACGTGGACTAGGTTTTTAAGTGACAAAACTCAAGCATTTGAAAAATTCGAAATATTTAGTAAAATGATTCAAAATAAGTTAGGATGCTCAATAGTTGCCATTAGGACGGACCATGGAAGGGAATTTGATAACGAAGTATAATTCGGAAAATATTGTGAGTTAAATGGAATATCTCACAATTTATCCGCTCCTCGTACTCCTCAATCAAATGGGGTAGTAGAAAGAAAAAATAGGTCACTACAAGAAATAAGTAGAACTATGTTAAATGAACAATCCTGTGGAAAACTAGAAGGGGGGGGGGGGGGGTTGAATAGTTTTACGTCTTTTTCGTTTTGCTTATTTGTAAAAGATAGTTTCTAAGATGAAACTTTCAAATCACTTTAATACATAAATATATAAACTAGTTAATTTATGATTTTGTATAAATACTACTTATGTATAATGTACAATTTCAAAACACTTAACTACAAAAGTATAAATACAAGATTTATTAAAGGTTTTATATATACAATGCTTATGTGTAATGTTTGAAAAGAATATACAATTTCATATATTTTATGTAAGCATATATATGTATAGTAGTGTATAGATATAATTATATGTACTAGGTTGGTTTTTGTAAGATTAGTTTTATGAATGGATTTTAGTTTGATCTTTATGTGAAATCAATCATATGCACAATACTATAAATTATGACTATGTGTGAAATGCAAGTAAGTAATAAATCAAAGAGTGAGAGATGGAAAGATCAAACCGAGACACAAAGGATTTATAGTGGTTCGGCTACAAGGACACCTTCCTTGCCCTACTCCACTCCCCGAGTCACCTACTCGAGAGTTTTCTTCACTAGATCAAAGACCTCCTTTATGGCGGAGAAAACCGTACACACCAATATACACACCAATCTACACACCAATCTACACACCAATCTTCACACCAATCTACTATTTTCTTCACACCAATCTTCTACACACCAATCTTCTATACACCAATCTTCTATTCTCTTCACACCTTCAAAGTACTATTGTCTTGACACCTTCAAGTCACTAATATCTTTGCAACTTCAATGCACTAGTGTCTTGACACCTTCAAGGCACTAATGTCTTCACACCTTCAATGCACTAATGTCTTGACACCTTCAAGCCACTAATGTTTTCACAACTTCAATCTACAAATGTCTTCTAGTCTTCTCCACTAGAGATCCTTAATTTCTTCACTACAAGCTCCTATTGCTACAATCTCCTATCACCACTACTATCTAACCCTTCTTCTTCACTTCAAGTCACACTTCACACTTACAACAATTCTAGATTCTTCAACTAAATCTAGTTAACTAATACATACACCTTATTCACCAAAGTATGAAAGATATACACGGAAATGTAAACAAACAACTTAGATAGCAAGATGATACTAAGTTGTAATACTTCTAATAGAAGTATTCTTCTCTTTGCACTTGAAAGAATGAGGCTTTGGATCACTTGGAAACAAAGGCTTATGAAATGATCAAAGGATTTTTAGGATTGAAATGGAGATCTAGAACAGAAAGTTTTTGTGCAAAAAGGTGGGGAAAAAATCCAGGTTTAAGGTGGTATTTATAGGCAAAAGTTTCTGACAGAGGAGCGTGGCCGGTCCCCTTAAAGCATGGCCGGCCCCCTTAAAATTAAGGGGACCGCCCCTTATAATTAAGGGGGCCGCCCAACTGTAACGGCCAGAAAACTTGTCTTTTAGTGGGGAAAGTTTATTTGGTGAAAAACTAACTGATTTTGGTTAAATATTTGAAATCATATATTTAGTATGATTAAAACATTTTTCCTTATTACCAACAGTGTTTTTCAAAAATATATAATAAGATTATATAATTAAATAAACTTTGTATTAGTTAATTAAATACCCCTTTGATCATACATTGCACTAAACACTTTGTTTATTCATACCTTAAGTGATTTGTTGGTGAAAGTGATTATTTATTACTAAATACATGTTTACGTCATGATCTTTGGTTTGATTAGTTTAAGTTTTGTGATTATCAAAACATAGAGATATCGGAAGATATGAATAATGTTTTCAGTCAATTATTTATATCAACAATCTCCCCCTTTTTGATGATTACAAAACCTAAACTTGTTAAATCCAAAAATTAATATTTAGACATGTATTTAGTAAGTTTACATTCACTTCTCCCCCTTTTTGTAGAATCAAAAAGGTTAGGCCGAATAAACTTCGTGAGAGAAGTTTAAACGGGTAGAAAACTCCCCCTTGATGTATGCTCCCCCTCGTTTGAGGGCACCAAGGTTTCGAGAAAGTAATTCTTGCAAGAAAAATATTAGAAGCACAAGCATGGCACAAGCAAATACATATAGCATAATATTAACAAGTAATAATCATGGCACAAGGGAATAAGAAACATATATTAAACCATTCAATAATAGAAAAATGATTATGTCAACCCATAATCATTGTTACAAAGGCAATACAAATAGAATTCTAAATAACATAGAACATCCTATAGTGCCAACAAGAAGTGTCATCAAACTTTCTTGAATCCCAAAATGGTTGAGGAGTTTTACTTGAAAATGAGAAAACATAAGCATATCAAATGCTTGGTGGTTTAGTGGAGGTAAACTCTTGGTTCCATGGGTGTTGGTGAGTTTGTAGAGCTTGGAGGTGGTGGATTTGAAGTGGAGTTTGTTGGTTGAGGGTTGTGATGTTGTTCAAGTGATGGGGTTTGTTGAGATCTAGTAAGAAGATACTCAATCCAAGTGAAGTGCTCATTCAAAGCAATGGTTTGTTGTTGAAGGAAGATGCAACAAGGGCAATTGTTAACATGCTTCTCAAGTTGGTTTTTGTTATGTGGTGATGATGGTGAGCTTGATTGTGGTGGATCCAAATTGCGTTGAGCAAGATGTAATGCTAAAAGAGCACTAAGCTCATGTGCCTCTTTTAGCTCCTCAACGAACTTCAAATGTTCGGAGGAAGGTGATGGTGGTGGAGCATGATAGTTGTCTTGGGTGAAGGTTTGCACATGCAACATTGGAGTGGCATGTGAGGTTGTAGGAAGTGGTGGTGGTACTCTAGGTGGTGGAGACATGTTTGAGCTTGGGTAATCATGAAAACAAGATATGGGTGGATGATGTCTTTGTTGAATGAGCAATATGTGAAGTGTTGATTGAGATATTGGGATTGTTGTTTTGGGATTGAGCATGCTCATCAAAAGAGGAAGCATTAATGAGGGTATTAGTGGAAGATAGTTTGTGGGATGACTCATTTGAGTGGGTTTGAGGTTGAGTTGTTGGTTGACTTGAAACAACATCACAAGAGTTATGACAAGAATCAAGTTTCCTCCTCCAAACGGGTTTGACGGAGATCCTTGCGGTTCTTGAAATCTTTGGTTTTTGGTTGTTGGAAGATGACATGTTTGGGTGTGATGGCATTAATGGTGGGAGGAGAGTATTTATAGTGTATGAGAAATGTGGTTTAGGAAGGAAAATTTGAGGGATAGTATGGGACAAAATATGTTTGTGAATTTTGTGAATATTGGTGTGTAAATTGGTGTGTAAGGTTTTCTCCGCCATAAGGGAGCTTGTTGATATAGTGAAGAAAACTCTCGAGTTAGGTGCTCGGGGAGTGGAGTAGGGCAAGGAAGGTGTCCTTGTAGCCGAACCACTATAAATCTCTTGTCTCGCGGTTCGATCTTTCCATCTCTTACTTATTATTGTTACTTATCATTGTTATATATTTTGTATTGATAATTGTTTGTATTGTGCAAGACTTGAGATCACATATTATCGAATCTAAGTTTTAAAACACTAAAACTATTTTTACAACTAATTAAAAAGACGTAAAACTATTCAACCCCCCTTCTAGTTTTCCACAATTGGTATCAGAGCCACGTCTAGCAAGAATTTTAAAATATATTGTATTTTAAAACTTGTAACGATCTATGGAATCTTTAAAATATTTAGAAGGGCAATCTATGCAAAGACCACCACTATTTGAAAGTGATGGATTTTTATATTGGAAAAATAGATTCGAAACGTATGTGAAATCAAAAGATCTTGATCTTTGGCATATTATTACCTTTGGTGATTTTCCCCCTATTCAATATAATGTTGAAACTAAAATGGATGAAATTGTAGCTTTTGAAAAACAAAATGATGATTTGAAAAAGAAACTAGCAAAAAATAATGAGGCTAAAATGGTTATTTATAATGCGTTACCACGCAAAGAATATGAAAGAATTTTTATGTGTAAAACCGCAAAAGAAATTTGGGATTCTTTACTAATCACTCACCAAGGTAATAGTCAAGTTAAAGATAACAAAATAGATCTTCTTGTACAACAATATGAACAATTTACGATTCCGAAAGAGGAATCAATTGATAATGCTTTTGCTAAATTTAACACCATTATCACAAGTTTAAAAGCACTTGATGAGACATTTTTTAGTAAAAATTGTGTTAGGAAATTTCTTAGGGCATTGCATCCGAAATGGCGAGCTAAAGTCACGGCTATTGAAGAATCAAAGAATTTGATGACATTGTCACTAGATGAGCTTATTGGCAACTTGAAGGTCCATGAAGAAATTATAAGAAAAGATTTGGAAACGGTTAAAGTCAAGAAAGAACAAGTCAAATCCGTTGCTCTAAAAGCCAAAAAGGAACTTTGTGATGATAGTGACTCAAGTGACGAGAGTGAAGATGAAGAATATGCAATGGTCGTAAGAGAATTCAAGAAATTCTTCAAGAGACGAGGAAGATTCACTAGATCATCACATGACGATAGAAAATCGTTCCAAAGAAATAGATGTGACAATTACGTGAAAAGAAAATGCTTTAGATGTGGAAGTCCAAATCATCTCGTTGGTGAATGTCTAAAGCCGCCGAGTTATGATAATCAAGGTGCATTTGTTAGTAGAACATGGAGTGATAGTGACAAAGAAGAAGTGGAAAAACCAAGAGAAGAAAAGTGTTTCATGGCAAAAGCAACCGACGAAATATGCCTTGGAATTGACTTGGAGCCTGACGAATGGATCAAGGATAGTGGATGCTCAAGGCACATGACAGGGAACCGAAAGCTATTCTCTACATATAAGGCATACAACGGAGGTAACGTTATTTTTTGTAGTGACTTGCGTGGAAAAATTATTGGCAAAGGTACGATTTCTCAAGACTCACTTACTATTGAAAATGTTGAACATGTTAATAATTAACATATAACTTACTTAGTGTAGGCCAAATATGCGATAATAAATGTAAAGTTATCTTTTCCGAAGAAGATAGCGAAATAGTTAAGAATGGAAAAATTATAGGTAGAGGTATTAGGAAAGGAGGTGTATCTGTTATGAAACTAGGAAACAAACCTGAAGATAGGATATGCCTAACGACCCTAGACGAAAACTCCACATTGTGGCATAGGAGATTAGGACATGCTAACATGCAACAAATACAATCTTTGGCCTCTAAGGAATTAGTTAGAAACTTGCCTAATCTAAAATATGACAAACATTTTTGTGATGCATGTAAAGTTGGAAAACAAGCTCATGCTAGTCACAAAGCTAAGAATATAGTATCCACTACTAGGTGCCTAGAGTTATTACATATGGATCTTTTTGGTCCATCCGCTGTGCGGAGCTATGGAGGAAACAAATATACCTTAGTAATAGTAGATGACTACTCACGATACACGTGGACTAGGTTTTTAAGTGACAAAACTCAAGCATTTGAAAAATTCGAAATATTTAGTAAAATGATTCAAAATAAGTTAGGATGCTCAATAGTTGCCATTAGGACGGACCATGGAAGGGAATTTGATAACGAAGTATAATTCGGAAAATATTGTGAGTTAAATGGAATATCTCACAATTTATCCGCTCCTCGTACTCCTCAATCAAATGGGGTAGTAGAAAGAAAAAATAGGTCACTACAAGAAATAAGTAGAACTATGTTAAATGAACAATCCTGTGGAAAACTAGAAGGGGGGGGGGGTTGAATAGTTTTACGTCTTTTTCGTTTTGCTTATTTGTAAAAGATAGTTTCTAAGATGAAACTTTCAAATCACTTTAATACATAAATATATAAACTAGTTAATTTATGATTTTGTATAAATACTACTTATGTATAATGTACAATTTCAAAACACTTAACTACAAAAGTATAAATACAAGATTTATTAAAGGTTTTATATATACAATGCTTATGTGTAATGTTTGAAAAGAATATACAATTTCATATATTTTATGTAAGCATATATATGTATAGTAGTGTATAGATATAATTATATGTACTAGGTTGGTTTTTGTAAGATTAGTTTTATGAATGGATTTTAGTTTGATCTTTATGTGAAATCAATCATATGCACAATACTATAAATTATGACTATGTGTGAAATGCAAGTAAGTAATAAATCAAAGAGTGAGAGATGGAAAGATCAAACCGAGACACAAAGGATTTATAGTGGTTCGGCTACAAGGACACCTTCCTTGCCCTACTCCACTCCCCGAGTCACCTACTCGAGAGTTTTCTTCACTAGATCAAAGACCTCCTTTATGGCGGAGAAAACCGTACACACCAATATACACACCAATTTACACACCAATCTTCACACCAATCTACACACCAATCTACACACTAATCTACACACCAATCTTCACACCAATCTACTATTTTCTTCACACCAATCTTCTACACACCAATCTTCTATACACCAATCTTCTATTCTCTTCACACCTTCAAAGTACTAATGTCTTGACACCTTCAAGTCACTAATATCTTTGCAACTTCAATGCACTAGTGTCTTGACACCTTCAAGGCACTAATGTCTTCACACCTTCAATGCACTAATGTCTTGACACCTTCAAGCCACTAATGTTTTCACAACTTCAATCTACAAATGTCTTCTAGTCTTCTCCACTAGAGATCCTTAATTTCTTCACTACAAGCTCCTATTGCTACAATCTCCTATCACCACTACTATCTAACCCTTCTTCTTCACTTCAAGTCACACTTCACACTTACAACAATTCTAGATTCTTCAACTAAATCTAGTTAACTAATACATACACCTTATTCACCAAAGTATGAAAGATATACACGGAAATGTAAACAAACAACTTAGATAGCAAGATGATACTAAGTTGTAATACTTCTAATAGAAGTATTCTTCTCTTTGCACTTGAAAGAATGAGGCTTTGGATCACTTGGAAACAAAGGCTTATGAAATGATCAAAGGATTTTTAGGATTGAAATGGAGATCTAGAACAGAAAGTTTTTGTGCAAAAAGGTGGGGAAAAAATCCAGGTTTAAGGTGGTATTTATAGGCAAAAGTTTCTGACAGAGGAGCGTGGCCGGTCCCCTTAAAGCATGGCCGGCCCCCTTAAAATTAAGGGGACCGCCCCTTATAATTAAGGGGGCCGCCCAACTGTAACGGCCAGAAAACTTGTCTTTTAGTGGGGAAAGTTTATTTGGTGAAAAACTAACTGATTTTGGTTAAATATTTGAAATCATATATTTAGTATGATTAAAACATTTTTCCTTATTACCAAAAGTGTTTTTCAAAAATATATAATAAGATTATATAATTAAATAAACTTTGTATTAGTTAATTAAATACCCCTTTGATCATACATTGCACTAAACACTTTGTTTATTCATACCTTAAGTGATTTGTTGGTGAAAGTGATTATTTATTACTAAATACATGTTTACGTCATGATCTTTGGTTTGATTAGTTTAAGTTTTGTGATTATCAAAACATAGAGATATCGGAAGATATGAATAATGTTTTCAGTCAATTATTTATATCAACAAATCCATTCCACAAAAATTTTGGTGTCACGCCGTAGTTACATCGACTTATATTTTAAATAGGGTATCAATTAGAAGAATTCTAGGAAAAACTCCTTATGAGTTATTAAGAAATAGAAAACCTAACTTAAGCTACTTTAGGGTATTTGGAAGTAAATGCTATATCTTAAACACTAAGGACTACCTCACTAAGTTTGATCCAAAATCATATGAAGGAATATTTTTAGGATACTCACAAAATAGTAAAGCATATATAATACTTAAAAAACACTCAATGAAAGTAGAGGAATCACTAAATGTAACATTTGATGAAACACCACCACCTCCTAAAACGCTACCTTTAGAAGATGATGATTTAGTCGAAGATGAAGCTATTGAGGTTAGTAAAATAAAACCCATAGGAAATGATAATGAAGACATTCACTTAGAAAATAACGAAACCGTTAATATTAAAGAATCTAGATCACATCCATTAGATAATATAATAGGACATCTTAACCAAAGAACCCTTAGGTCACAAGCCCAAGATAAAAACAACTTCTTTTGTTTCCTCTCAGCAATAGAACCTAAGAGTATTAGCGAGGCTTTAAAGGATGAAAGTTGGATTATAGCTATGCAAGAAGAATTAAATCAATTTAAGGCAAATGATGTTTGGGAACTAGTCCCAAATCCAAAGGATATGACTATCATAGGAACCAAATGGGTATATAGGAACAAGTTAGACGAGAATGGAATAGTTACTAGGAATAAAGCTAGGTTAGTTGCCCAAGGTTATAATCAACAAGAAGGAATTGATTATGATGAAACTTATGCCCCCGTAGCTAGACTTGAATCAATTAGGATATTACTCGCCTATGCTTGCGCCCTAGATTTTAAGTTATTCCAAATGGATGTGAAAAGTGCATTCCTTAACGGTTTTATCAATGAGGAGGTATATGTGGCACAACCTCCAGGATTCGTTGACTTCGCAAAACCTGATTATGTTTATAAGTTAAAGAAAGCTTTGTATGGACTCAAACAAGCTCCCAAAGCTTGGTATGATCGATTAAAAGCTTTTCTTATTAAACATGATTATTCCATGGGAATGGTAGATAACACTCTTTTCACTAAAAGGAAAGACCCTAATCTCATCATTGTTCAAATATATGTTGATGACATTATATTTGGATCGACTTGTCAAGACATGTGTGATGAATTTGCCAAAATCATGCATGATGAGTTTGAGATGAGTATGATGGGTGAACTTAACTTCTTCCTAGGATTACAAATAAAACAATTAGAAGATGGAATATTCTTTAACCAATCTAAGTACATTAAGGAAATGCTTAAGAAATTTGGCCTAGAAGACTCAAAACCCATAAAAACACCCATGTCTACGGAGGTAAAACTCACAAAGGACGATGAAGGTGAGTCCGTAGATAACTTCAAGTATAGAGGAATGATAGGTAGTTTACTATACTTGACGGAAAGTAGACCCGATATCATGTTTAGTGTCTGCCTTTGTGCCCGTTTTCAAGAGGATCCCAAAACCTCTCACCTAGAAGCGGTTAAACGTATCTTCCGATACATTAAAGGCACTATACACTTAGGATTATGGTATCCTAAGGAATCCGGCATAGAAACCATTGTCTATGCGGATTCGGATCATGCGGGAGACTACGTAGATAGAAAGAGCACTAGCGGTATTTGCACGTTTATGGGATGTTGTCTAACGTCTTGGTTTTCGAAGAAGCAAACCGCACTTGCTATTTCTACCACCGAAGCCGAATATGTAAGCGCCGGAAAGGCATGTCAACAAGCACTATGGATGAAACAAGCTCTCGTAGACTATGGCATTAGGTTAGAAAATGTCCCCATTATGTGCGATAACAAAGGTGCGATAGATTTAAGTAAAAATCCGGTGCAACACTCTAGGACTAAACACATAGAAATACGTCACCACTTTCTTAGGGATAATGTACAAAAAGGAAATATATCTATATAAAAGGTTGCATCGGAAGATAACATTGCGGATATATTCACAAAACCCCTTAAGCGTGAATTATTCAACCACTTGCGTTTAGGATTAGGAATGATGGAACAAGTTGACTAAATTATATTGAATTATTTCAAATTAATACTTGCATGAAATTTATTCATTTCACCTTTTCTGAGTCTAGGAATCTATTTCGCACAAAACTAAAGATTGGGAAAATTTATTTTCTTTGCATAAATATTTTTTTTTTGTAAATCTCAATCAATTTTCTCTAAAAATTATTCTCACAATCTAGGAACCCCATGAAAACCATTTTCCTTGCATTATTGACTAATTCTAAAAAAATTATATTTCAAAATCATGCATAAACTCTCACATAAATTGTCAAGGTATATAATCTAATATATGTCTTTGACATTCATGATCGAGCAAAAATTGAATCAAGGAGACTATTTGGATTGTTTCTTAGGATCGCTATTTCTTTTTGCTTCTAGGTGTCGAAACAATCACAACTCCACATTTGTTGCATATAGACACTCACTAGGACAAATTCACTAATAATGGTGTCATCTTGATCCATCACTAGTTTTTCACTCACTAAGATAGGTGCCTTAGGAAGCTTAAGTGTGCTTGCCTTTGTTTACCTCCTATTACTTATTATGTGTTGATTATTTGCTCCTTTGCTTATATGTTTTTGCATGTATGCTATATCTTGATTAGATTAGACTCTATATTGCCTAAGAGAATTGAACTTGCTTGAATTCTAATCCAAACACATAACCTTTCTGCAAATTTTCTGCCAAAAACCCAATTCTGGCAACCTGGAAATCACCAGATGGGCGGCCCCCTTAATTTTGTAAGGCGGCCCCCTTAATCATTAAGGGGACCGCCCCCAATTAAGGGGACCGGCCATCTGATGGTCGGGTTTACAGAATCTTTTCTGCTTTTTAGCCCATTTCAACCTACATTTCCCAATTTTAACCAACATACTTTGTCCCAATCTTCCAACAAACCTTATCCATCCTTAAACACACAAATCTTACACTATAAATATCCCCAATCCTCAAAACTATCCATTCATCCCATCATGAACTCTCCAAACAAACCAAGATCAAAAGCCTCAAGGCTAGCAAGGATGACGGAAAAACCCGTTTGGCGAAGAAAAAGCCCTCGAAACAAATCCATCATAACCAATGAGATTGGAAGTCATTACCTCCAACTTCTTACTTCCCAAACTTTACCTCAAACCCACAAGGTCATTCATTTGATCCTCTTTACAAACCATACAACATTGGCCAACCATCAAACTACAATTCCAACTACACAAATCCAACCCATCCATACCAAACCTATGATCCTCTTCACATTGTCACGGAAAAGCAAAAGTTCCGTGATGAAATAAACCAAATCCATGATCTTAGTGATCTCCTTGCTATGCATCTTGCACAACGCAACAAAGGGCAACTTCCATCATCACCCTATGCAAATTGCCTTCCCCACTCTCTCAATTTGGATCAAGTTACCAACCACACTCACTTTTGCCCTTGTTGCATATTCCTTCAAAAACAAATTCTCTACTTGAGTGAAGATATTTCTTGGATTGAATATCTTCTCACTCGTAATCATCCAATACCACCCTTAACACGATACAACATCGTGAGATCCACCTCTTCCGCTCCATACTCCACCCCATATCCCTCTCCATCTAACAACTAAACTTCATGCTTATGTTATCCTTCAAGCAAATAAAACAATCAACCATGAGTTGCAAGCAAGTCCAAGTGCTCTTTCTAGGCAATATAGGACTATGTCTTTTCATTTGTTTTATTAAGATTAATATGCCTTAAGCATATTAAATGTTGTAATGCTTTCTATGATGCTTGAATGAATCTATTTTTATAACCATTGCTTTGCATGTATATTTGCCTTGCTCTCTTCTAATATTTTGTGTAGCCAAGATTTCCATAGCTCATCTCCTTGGTGCTCTCAAATGATGGGGAGTATACATCAAGGGGGAGCTTTAACCTTTTTGATTTTACAAAAAGGGGGAGAAGAGAATGTTAAACTCTAAATTCTTGTCTAAAAATTAATTTTTAGACCTAATGAGTTTAAGGTTTTGTAATCATCAAAAAGGGGGAGATTGTTGACATAAATAATGTCTTAAAACACTGTTAGCATATTAACAATGTCTCTATGTTTTGATAATTACAAAGCATAAACTCATTAAGCTAAAACTTATGACGTAAACAAGTTTTTAGTGCTTAATATTTGTCTTTGCTTCCATATCACTTAAGGTATGAATAAACAAAGGGTTTATCACATTTCATGATCAAAGGAAATTTTTCTAATCACTAGAATTTTTATAAAATGTATTAAACATCTTATATCTTTTACAAAATCACTTTTGGAATTAAAAGAATATGTTTAATTCATAATAAATATATGATTTCAAATTTCCAACCAAAAATGGCAAATTCTATCCAGAAAAATATTCCCCACTAAAAGACAAGAAAAACCAACGTTCAGGAGGGCGGCCCCCTTAATGTTACTAGGCGGCCCCCTTAATCATTAAGGGGACCGGCCTACAATTAAGGGGACCGGCCACGCTCCAGAACAGTATTCCCCCCCCCCCCTTTAAATACTGATTCATCCCTCAGATTTTTCTCACCTTTTGCACTTCTAAACTTTCTTATCTAGATCTATTTCTCTATTCTCTCATCCTTTGATCATAAGTGTATATATATTCTTTGTTTCAAAGTGATCCAATTTCCATCCTCTCAAGTGCAAGAGAAGAATACTTCTATCTTCCTAGACAAGAAGTATTACAACTTGTTGTGATCTCCACATCAAAGTTGTTGGTGTATCATCAAGATTATTTACATACTCTTTGTGAAGATTGTTGTGAATATTTGCTTGTAGATAGTTGTGTTAGATATAGATTGTGTGATTAGTTGATAGCTTGGTGTGAAGAAGAAAGGCTAGGAAATCTATTGGTGTGAAGAAGCTAGGTGTGAAGTAGATTGATTTGAAGAAGGTGTGTAGAAGTTGTGACTTAGGTGTGAAGGTGTTGTAGTGTGATTATTGGTGTGTAGATTGGTGTGTAAATTGGTGTGTAGATTGGTGTGAATATTGGTGTGTAAATTGGTGTGTAAGGTTTTCTCCGCCATAAGGGAGCTTGTTGATATAGTGAAGAAAACTCTCGAGTTAGGTGCTCGGGGAGTGGAGTAGGGCAAGGAAGGTGTCCTTGTAGCCGAACCACTATAAATCTCTTGTCTCGCGGTTCGATCTTTCCATCTCTTACTTATTATTGTTACTTATCATTGTTATATATTTTGTATTGATAATTGTTTGTATTGTGCAAGACTTGAGATCACATATTATCGAATCTAAGTTTTAAAACACTAAAACTATTTTTACAACTAATTAAAAAGACGTAAAACTATTCAACCCCCCCTTCTAGTTTTCCACAAGCATGTCAAGCATTATGGTTGAAAAGATTACTCAGTGAATTAACTGGAAATGAAGAACAAAAGATAACGTTGAAGATAGATAACGTCTCAGCAATAGCATTAGTAAAGAACCCAGTTTTTCATGGAAGAAGTAAACACATAGATATTCGATACCATTTCATTCGAGAATGCGTAGAGAATGGACACATCAACATAGAACATGTCAGAGGAGAACTACAAAGAGCAGATATACTAACAAAGGCTCTACCAAGATTGAAGTTCATGACAATGCGACAAATGCTCGGAGTTCAAGATTTAACAAGAAGCAACGATGAAGATTAAGGAGGAGAATGTGACCCGAAATAATCTTCATTTCTTATGCTTAGTATTAGTTATAGTTAGTTTAAAGTTAGAAGGACCAATTATGTAGATTAGAAAGTTATTAACTAACTTTGGTAGTTAATTCGGTTGGGTAACAAACCGAATGGACATGACCATTGGTGAACAAACATGTTGGTTCAAACATGTTGTTTGGAACCTTATAAATAGTTAGATACATGTAACATTAAAAAGGTTAATGAAATTATAGTTTTACTTATTCACATATTTGCAACTTATCATAATCGATCTAGAGAAAAGTGGGACAACAACCTGGACCTTTTGGTTCAATTAGATCTTATAGACACACCATGCTAAATTAAGTCCCTTAATGTGAACCATTGTGTGCATGGCGCATTCCCTCTTTAGCTATTTTTTAAAGTTACCACTTTCACGCGATAGAGAACACATAGCCTCGATAGACCTTATCACTTAGTAATATATTCATGAGGTTGTTAGGAACTTGATGGTTGATAAGGAAACTGCAGTCCATGAATTAAAAGGCCCATGTGTAAAAAAGAAAACATTTTATTATCAGCCATGTAACAGACATGTACAATGCTCAATTGCTCAAGATAGGCTTGAATCTTATGAGTTTCTCCTTATATATAGTTCTGATATCAAGCTAATGTTGGTGCATTCTCGAGGATTAAGAAAAACATATTTTGTTTGTTCATTTATACGTGTAATTTGGTCTTCGATGTTTTGATTTTTGATGACATCAAATAAGTGCATTTTATTAGCATCATTTATCCTATGTTATTCGCTTGTTTTAATTATTATATATGAGGATCGATACTTAATCACTTATTTTTATAATTCTCAGTTATAAACAAGCATTTTGTGAAAGTTAGCTATTATGGACATAAAATGGAGCAAAATGGATCAAGTTGGAAAAGTTTACTAAACTAATGAAGAATACGCCGCATCATTCTTGATAGATGCGCTGTATAAAAAGACTAAGATGAATATGAAGACCATTGCCTGACTTTGAAGCATGCGTCGTATGAATTTATCCCATGTGCCGTATATGAAACTTTGGTCAACGTGGAAAACCCAACTTGTTCTACTCTAGATACGCCGTATTACATTCTAGACATGCGGCGTATCAATCTCAAGACTTCACCAAGGATGATCCAAGACACAGAAGAACATGCGCCACATAAGAGATTGAAGATACACCGCATCTAAAGGCGGTGTACGAATATTTGTAAATATTATCATCTTGGACCCCACGTGAAGTTACCTTGATACGCCGCATCGAACCAATCTGATACGCCGTATCGGCCATAGACAATCCTTACAAAGAAATCAAGTGAAGATTAGAAGCTTAAAGAAGAAGTCAAATATTACATGTTGACATTTGAAGATGCTTTCGTATTTTGGCTGTAAAATCTTCATCCGGACTCCGTTTTACCCCGTTCAAGCGGCCACGCAAAGAGAAAAAAGAGATCTATCTAATTCTGAAGGAGATGCGGCGCATTGGGTAATTAGATGCACTGTATTGGGTGATACTCCATATTAGAATTCTAGATGCGCCATATCGGGTCAGTTTCAGACTTGAAGGCTACGTTTACTTATAGATACGGCGCATCTAACTCTCTAGATGCGCCGCATCGACCCTGATTTCAGAAACTATAAATAGAAGACTCATTAACGAATTAGGGTATCACTAGGGACCCTTAGGGTCATTCTCAGACGATCAAAGCCTCTCCAAACAGTAGAAGATCATCATTAAAGACCTAATTATCCTTGAAGAATATCTTTAATCATTGTTATATTACTTAATCATTCGGTTAGCGTATCTTATTCACTATGTTTCATACTCTATTCATTATGATTATGTTTATGTACTTTGTTACAGAGATTATGGGCTAACGCCCTTATGAGTTAGCCAAGTTTATGATTATTTGATGTTTCGATTTGTTACTAATTCGATTGGTTGCTCAGTCTTCGTTTTGATTACTTATATTAAGTAGTTTTGTTTTATTGTAATAGTACGCTTTAATCAATCAAGATTGATGGGCTTGTGGCCGCCATACTGCTCCCCTTAAAACCGCTTTCCCATCGATTAAAGTTTATATGATGTTTTTTTGGTTCTGTAGAACCGTAGAGGGGGGTAAATACGGTTTCTTCGGCTTTTAGAATGTTTAAAAACTTTAAGCCTCAAAGAAAACTAAGTGGTTGTATAATCAATCCAAACAACCACAAACACAACCAAAGTATATAAAGCGAGTAAAGAGAGACACCACGATATATACTGGTTTGGGATAGGGGGTTTATACCATCCGTACGTCCAGTTGCGAATCCGCAACTCCGATATTATTCACTAGTATAATCCTTTAGGTGGACTACAAACCGTTACAATTCACTCCACCGATATTCACCAATATCGATGCTCACAAAGAAAGAGTTACTCCCCAACGGTATTCCGCCCTCGGAAACCACCCAAAAGAATCTCGCGATTCGACTTCACTTAAGGGTCACCAAGACCACTACCAAGACTTCCCACCTGAAGTATCAAACCACAACTAGATCCCCAATGATCTAGGCTTGGTCACCAAGACACAAGACTTCCCTTAGAAATAATTGAATGAATGAATAAGTGTTTGTTTAACCAAGCCCTAACCTAACCTAGTGACTCGATTGTAATAGAAAGGGTATAAGGAAGAAGACCCTCGACACAATCACAAAAGTGGATTAGGTTCTTGTGATTCTTCCCTTGCAATAAGATGTGTTCTTTCAAAGATGTTAATGTGAAAATCAAGAACACAAGATTAGAGATAGTGAGATTTGAGAGAGATTGAGGGAAAGAATGTAGAGAGAAAGAATAATGGTAAGAGGTGAAGAATACAAGAGGCAAGGGTGGTATTTATAGGCCAAAAACCCATGTTGGGAAAATTTTACCGAGGCCGGCGCGCTGCCCACGCGTTGACGCGTGGGTGGCGCGCCAGACACCCTGGGAAAATTTTCCCAAAGCTTTGGGTGTTGGCTTTATAAATACCTTACCTTGCTAAACCCCCAATTGTACTTCACACTAAACCTTAACATTAATCAATCTAAGGTTTACCAACTCAAATAGCCAATTTGGAAAACATTTGTGAAGTGTTTAAAGAGAAAGCAAATTACCAAGGGTATAAAGTGTAGATAGGGTAATTTGGTAGGGGTAGAAATGTAACTCCTCACATGGCATAGAAAAGAGAGAAAGAATATGCCAAGGTATATTCTATTGCTTGGGGGAAGAAATGAGATGGAGGGTTGAGATGAGATGGTTTGAATTGGATGGTTGAGATCAAAGGGAGCCTCCTTTGGTTTTCAAATTATTTGGCATGTGTTGAATATGGATGGTTGAGATGTGATGATTTGAAGTAGATGGCTAGGATCAAAGGAGCCTAGGTTTAGATTGAGAAGGGATATTCCAAAAGAATATGCTTTGCTTGGGGGGAAAGGGTGAATCAATGGTTGAGATGGTTTTGGTTTGAAATGGATGGCTTGGATTAAACACATGTGATGGTATAGAGAGGAGGGTGAAGTGAATGGTTGAGATGTGTTGTAATTTGAATTCAATGGCTAAGATCAAAGGAGCATCCTTTGGAATTAAAACAATTCCCATGTGTTGAAAATGAAGGGTTAAGATGTGTTGTAGGGGATGGATGGTTGAGAAGTAAAGTGTGTAAGGGAATATGTAAGGGGTAAAGATCCAGTGAGAATAAAACTTAAAATGAGAAGAATGAGAAATAACTATAACCACATATTTGAGATGCATTGACTTGAATTAGATGCATCTCTATTTATTTAGATGCATCTCACTTAGTTTTGAAAGTGATTTTGAAGTGAAAACGATGTAAAGTAGTATTAGCAACAAATTTGACTCGAAGAGGGCAAAAAATACACAAGATTTGTCTAACTTGATGAAATGCATCTAATATATGTATATGCATCTAAGTTTTAGCAAGAAAATATATTAGGGTGCATCTAAAAGATTAGAGATGCATCTAATTCAAGTCGACGCATCTCTAATGTGTATTTATAGTTATTTCTCATTCTTCTCATTTTAAGGTTTCTTCTCATTTGATCCTAAGTCATATGTAAGAGTGTAAGAGATTTTGTAAGAGAATATATGATTTGGATATGATTGGATATGGTGGTATTTGTCTTTTGTAGAAATGAGATTAAGAGAAAGATTAAGACATAATCTAATTGTCATTAAGAAGATAAAGTTTAGACAATTAAGATTATGAGTTAAGAAAATCATAGGTTACTTATAAGTTCAAGTAACACAACATCGAGAATCCATAGTTTCATATCTCGTGACTTTCCACGACTCGACGTTCTCAACTAATACCTTGGTGCAAACAAGTCAAGTATTTTGCCTTGATGTAAAGCATAACCCATGCGGGTAAGGATGCGTTTACGCAAAGAGACCTTGGACTTAGTTTGACCAATAAGGGAGTAAACCCGTTACGTGATTAGAGAAGACGTAAGCACGGGATATGAGCATATGGATGCTTTCACATGATGTTACATGAAGTATATAAGCTCCCTAAGTTTTAGAAAAGCCTTGGCTAGAGGTGATAGTTAGAAAACATGAGTTGGTGTTTTCTCGTAAATGGGTGCTTTAAAAGTTGGATCTCTCTAATCCCAAAACTCGTTTCGAGTGTTCTCAATTAAGCACATAACATATTCATACCTGTATTGAAAGATCCAAATTTTTCGGGTAAGGGGAAAGCCGACTTTCAAAATTCGCCCGGAGCAATACAGACTCCTGGCGCGTCACCCGCGCCAGCAACAGCTATTGGCTCCGGCGATTTTAGGCTAACGTTTGTTATTTTATGTGTTTTGATGGTTTATTTGTCATCATTAAAACATAAAGAGATCTTGATCATGTTGCCTCAACAGGTTCTTTTTATATGTGCATTGATAACCTTTGTGCCTATCATTGGCTTGTTCGGGGCTGCCATACCTCCTCCCACGGTTACATAACTAACTTAATAAGTTAGTAATATAACTTTTAGACATAAGTAATCATTAAGGGTTTACTCGCCTATATTTAAGATCCAACGAGAGAGAATAGTTTACGATACTCATCATATAAAACCAGCAATAAAACAAGTTACAAGCTACTTAATCATAAACTTAGTAATTATTAAGCAACTTTATGCGGATTCCGATTAATTGTGATAGGATTAATTAGAATAGAATCTAGACTCTAGGGAAACGAGAGGTAGAATTGACTGCACCTAGTCGTGAGCACCATCGCTGCAGGTCTTAGGAACTTCTCAAAACTTAATCATATATGACTAAACTTGGTTAACACGTTCTTCTTATCTTTGGTGTCTTCATACTTCTATTGTTTGTTTATTTTAATTAGTCTATTATAAAACCAAACCTGTGCCAGTCTCTCAGGATGAACGTCCCCCCCCCCCCCCCCCTTTGCATTAGTTTAGGTTAATTTAGTAGAGTAAAATACCTTTAGAATTAGTACATTGGAAATCCACTCTTAGTGATCGACACTCTACTTACCAACTAGGCTACATTGGTGTTGTTATAGGTTAAGTCGGCATAAAATAAATAGTAAAACTTGATAAACAAATACTCACCTATACAATGACACATCAAGTTTTTGGCGCCGTTGCCGAGGAGTGAATTTATCTTTTTGCTAGTTTTATTGGAATTTTTCTGTTTTTAGTTTGTTTTAGTTTGTTAGGTTTGTTTGTTTGATAGTCTGTTTACTGTCTGTGTTTCTGTTGTCTCAGAAGGGGGATACGACGCATTCTTGTCTGTGAATACGGCGCATCTCTCTGTTTTCAATACGGCGCATTCTTTTATGTGAATGCGGCACATTGACGCTCTGTGGGCTTTTTTTTTTTTTTTTTTTTTTTTTTTTAGTTTGTGTGATTTTTCTTTTAAAATTTTCTAAAAAATTTATTACAGGAAGCTAATACGGCGTATCGATTGTCTGTTGGATACGGTGTATCGATCTTCTGTGACCCAAATATATTTTTTGATTTTTATTTTTTGTGTTTATTTAATTTTTATCAGTTTAAGTTTCTATTTTTGTTTCGTCTACTATTGTTCTTGGTTGTTTATCTTTCAGGTAATCATGGAGATGGACAATCCGGACATTACTATGGAAGAATCTATTAAGCTTAACGAAGAAAGATCCTTGTGCAATAATAAGGTGTACAATTGGGAAAGAGTAAGATATGGTGCACAAGTCATCAACATGGAAGAAATTACTATGGAAGAATACTTGTTATTGGAAGAGGAAAAGTCAAGAACAGAAAGAAACAAATTGCCGTTACGACACACTTGGACTTTATCGAATGATGATGATGAAGAAGAAGAATACTGATGAATCATTAAAGATTTTTTCATGAGACCTCTCTCGAGTTGTACTAGGGGCATTGACGTGTTGCTAGAAGCTAGCCAATGTCATTATACTATTAATAAATGCCCAAGTGAGAGCTATTAGACTTATGGACAAATATTAATATGTATATGACTAGAATTGAACTCAAGACCACGGGATTGCACACTTTACGTATGAAGAGTAAATGAATAATAATTAGATGTTATATATAATTATTATAAACACAAAATATATAATGACGTTAGTATTTAACGATAAATGACTAACGAACATTAGACGAATATAAGGAAAGAATTATGTATTAATAATTTGTAAGTCAAGAAGCTTCCGGATTCCCTTGAGGGTATGATGGCCGATCGGTTGGGCTTGGGGAAACCCAATCCCACACCAACTTGAGCTCCAAGTTATTAACACTATAAATACAATTCAAGGGTCATTAGTTTTTGTAACTTTTGTACACAATACTAAACCCTAAATTGTGTTTTCTTTTCTTTTGTCTATGATCGGCCGAACCCCCCTCCAAGGGTGTTTCGACTTTTGTTTTTATAAAACAAAATTTTTTTGTGTTTTAATTACTAGCATAACATTACTTGGTATTAGTACATGTGTACAAGAACGTGGTAATTACTCACTATAGTAATTATCTTGGATCGAATAACAAAATGGTAAAGGGTTATTCATTGATCCTTATAAACCATAATTAGGGTTCATCAATTATTCAAGGTTTGTTGAAGTGATTCTTGTTTAGCTAGAATCTAAAGATGCGTTCTTGTTTATGTTTGAGTTAATCTTTTATATGTTATACATGATCCTACGCTTCCGCATATGTGATTACTTGATTTTGTTTAAATTATATGATTGTCATGGTACTTAAATTCTAACAATTGCTACTATCACCCACACTTGATTTCAAGTGGGGGGACAAACACCCTATTACACAGTAAATAAGAGTGGAGTCTGGCTCGTGACTCTAACAAAAACAAGTGCTTCGTGGAAGGCAACCCATGCTTGTCTTTTATTTTCTTTTTCATATATTTTATTTTTGTATGTTTGTCAGTTGGTCAATGCAGAGTATTCACTATTATTAGATACGGCGTATTGACCCCTAGCGTGCACTTTAGTATTTCCTATAGGCAGTTAATACGGCGTATCCAATATTCCATGGATGTGGCGCATCGACAATCTGCCAGTAATTTTTCTTATTTTTATATTTTAACTGATGATTAACGAGATCAAAACCAATAACCAATAACCTTTTTTTAAGCATATCCACAAGATCAAAACAACACCACACAAACAAAGTAATGAAAAAACACCCTTACCTTTTGCGGCGGCTGGTATGGAGGCTAAGGCGGTGTCCGGCGGCTGAGATGGTAAAACATATCATTCAAACGATATATACTTGTAAAAATTCCATAATAAATGACATTAAAAAGGTATAAAGATCTAATTTCTAACATACCAATAACTTTTAGGATGAAATGGGTACTCAGATATCATGGGTTAAAGTTCAAAACCTCATTTTTGACATACCCACAAACAAAAGAATGAAAAAAAACCCTTACCTTTTTATGGCGGTTGCAATGGCGGCGGCGGTGGACAGCGGATGGGTGGGGGTGGGGGTGGGGGTGGGGGTGGCAGCTGGGATGGGGTGGTGATAGGAGGTGTCTGTGATAGGGTTTGTCAAATGAAAAGGTAATAAGTGGAAGGAGATGTGTAAAGTTTAGAAGAGAAAAGAAGGTCTTTTGTCTGAAAAAAATAAACATGTTCCTCTGCGCGCCCGTAGAAGAAAGAAGGGAAAAGAGGCAATAAGTGATTATTTTGAAAAAACAAACAAAGCCTTAATATGCCCTTTAAAGAAGAGAATTATGCGAGCTTGTGAATAAAGTACGAAAAGATTCTTGTCTACTAAGCACAAAGACCTCGTCTTGCTTGGTTTTGGCAAAGCAAGCATGGCAGGAATACGACATTTCAGGTCGACCAGTACATTATATAGAAGCAATAGCGAAACCAAAGGGTTTTATATATATATATATATATATATATATATATATATATATATATATATATATATATATATATATATATATGTTTTTTGTTTAATATATGAGCTTATAATTCTTTAATATGGTAAACAAAAACATAAATAGGAAAAACAAAAAATCCTCTTCTAAATAGATAAAAACATAAAAAAAAGCATAATATAAAACAATAGGGCTAAAATTTGAAAATGCTTCTAACTTGTCAAAATTGTTTCGTGTAGTAATCTTTATTTTTGGCTATTAAACACAAAGCTCTCAAATTTTGAGCTTTGTGTGTATTATGTAATCATTCTACCTTTATTTTTTTTTTCAATTTTTTTGAAGAGTAAAAGGGTTATTTTACATAAGGTTGAAATTTAAGAGCTTCTTGTTTTGATGGTTAAAAAAAGGGTAAAATGCAAAAATAGTCCCTAAACTATCACGAAATCGCAAAAATGGGACCGAGACAAAAAGTCACGCAAAAAAGCCACTAACGTTACGTAAATTTGCAAAAAAGCCACCGAGAGCCATTTTCCGTTAGTTTTCCCGTTAAGTGCCTAGTCATCAAGGGTAGTTTCGTCTTTTTACTATACATACTTATTAAATTTGCCGCCATAATTAGCTCTGTGCCTGGGCATTGATTTGACATGACTTCAATGGCTAAATTTGTAAAGTAACTAAAAAGTTTTAACACCATAAACCCCCCCACAACCCACACTTGCAAATCATGACTCGAGGTAACAGTAAAAAAAACACGACTTCGAAAATGGAATCATCACCAAACACCGCAATAATCATCACCACCACAACCACAACCACCACCACCAACACACACCAAGAAACATCAACGTTGGTGACCACAACAACTTTGACACAACCCCCACAACAACGCCCATGTCCATGTTGTCATTCAGAAGACATAAAATTCTGTTACTACAACAACTACAGCACTTCATAGCCTCGTCACTTTTGCCATAGCTGCCGCAGACACTGGACTCATGGTGGCGTTCTCCGGGACATCCCCGTTGGAGGTGGTACTCGAAAAAACAACAAAAAGAAAAAAACCCATGAACCTCACCACCACTTCGGGTTATTGTGATACCATTTTTGCTCTGCCGGAGAACCAGGAGTACCAGGCGTACCAGTGCCATCTGACGTCTCCACCTGTGGATGATGCCGGAAATGTGATGGTTCCATTTAAACCCAATGTGTTTGTGCCATCGCTGTTTGAGGGTGTTGGGTTTGAGGATGGTGTCTGGCCATTTTGTGGCACTTAAGCTAGTTTATTTGTTTAATGTTTGTCTTTTGTTGGTAGTTGTTGATGTAACCGATCTTTTGGTGAATGGTAAACTCTATGGTTTGTGCTATATTGGCGGGAAACTAAAACTAACTAGCTAATAATTAACTGAGCCTTCTAGAACTACTTAGCTACAATGGAGTGTTTGGTTATGCAGTTATTAGCTTGACTTGACTGTTTTGACCCATGTTGAGTAGCGTCCTCATTATCTTCCGTGCAAATTGGCAGTGTGTAAAGGGTTACGCAGAGCCAATTTGGATAAACAATTGTGTTTGCTTAGGCCCTTTGTAAGAATATCAGCCAATTGTGACTTGGTTGCTATGAAAGTGGGTAGAATTTGACCACCTCTAATCTTGTCTCTCACAAAGTGGCAATCAATTTCTATATGCTTGAACCAGTTTGGAAGCTCTGTACAAAGGAGTGTTTGTTTCTGCAGTTATTAGGTTGACTTGACTGTTTTGACCCATGTTGAGTAGCATCCTCATTACAAATCCGTGTAACCATTAACTATCCATGTAACCTTATTCAAATGAATGTGCAGGCACAAAAATACCCAAAATTACCCAAGTTGACAATCAAGTTTGACTTTTGTAAATGACAATCAACGTTGACAATCTTTGTTTTGACTTGTAACATAGCATCATAACATAAGTAACAAAGCAAAATAACATAATAAATCAACAAACAGATAACATAATTGATAATATAACATTAAAATTGATTAAAAAAAAACATAACATGCTATTAAAATTCAAAACATAACATTGATAAAAACATAACGGGTAACATTAAAGTCCCTTGACAAATGCGTGCTTGTTGAAAAGCTTGAGCTTCGTTTCGGCAATCTTCTTCTTCAATTCCAAAAGCTCGATAACGTCGGACTTTTGAAGCTTCTTAAAGTACTCCAAGCACTTGAACATCTGCACCGAGGGACGCACAAGTTCCATTTCAGCCATGTACTTGTTCCTTTGAATAACAATATCAAACAACTCTTGATATGCCTTAAACAGATCTTTCACATACTTGACATCATGCTGTGTCTCCCTATCAAACTACACCGTCATCTGGTATGGTAACTCAGTTGAGTTAGCAGCCGCTGCAAGTTCCTGAAGAAGCACAAATTGAGACATTCTTTTGTTCCTTTGTTTATGTTTTACTGTGTTTGTTTACTGGATGAATGAGGAAGTTACTTAGGTTATAGCATATAAATAGGCGTGGTAATTACATGTGAAAATGTGTTTTAGGCATGTTTGGGTAATAAATGCTAAACGTTTGGGTTACCAACATACACATCCCAAAATTGCCTAGTTTTTGGCTTCCATTAGATTCGATAAAATGTTATGCAACCATTGACCCTAGTTAAGATTACATAACCGATAGATAAACTTTAAGAAAGTAAATATTGTTATAATCTTCCACAAATTATTGACCTAAACATAAAAGCATAACCATTATTTAGCATCATCCTTGGGTTCCTTGTAAGCATCATCCTTGGTTTTCTTGTCAGCCATCAGTCTTCGCCTCTTGGTTGATCTTCCTTGGTCTTCAAACTTGTCCTCTGCAAGCACTCCATCTTGCCTAACTCCATTTTTTTTAACTACAACACACTGATCATCTGGTATCACAGCCACATCACAAACTCTTTGTTCACCATCTCCAACTACTTCAGCACACTGCTCATCTAGAATCACATCCTCATCACGAACTCTTTGTTCACCATCATCACCATCAACATCCACAAGTGGAAGCAAACTGAAACTAATTAGTTCAGCATAAAGAGCATACACCTCTGTTCCTTCTCCAGATGCAACTACGTCATCAAGTTCATCCAATGCTTGATCTATTTTAGCAAACATGTCACTAATCTCTTGAGGCTCTTCAGGCTCTTCAATCACACGCATCTATTCAGGTTCAGGTACATCAACTAAATGGTATGGATCATCATGCCATTCAGCATTAGTTCCTTGATCCACCTCTTCATCATACCATTCAACATTAGTTCCTTGAGTAACCTCTTCATCATTTGTGTCATCATAATACGTATCATCAAAATCGAGATCATAAAAATCGAGCAAACCTATAGACCCCTCATTTGAATGCTCCATAGTAAAGTCTTGATCAATCTCTTCCAATAACCTTCTAAATTGAAATTCATCACTCATCCTTTTTGTATGATCTGCAATCATTTTTTCGGCACAAAATGTTGGTGGGAAGTCACTATCAGAATTAGTATAAAAAACAGGTCCAACCTTCTCAGGTTGTCTTGTCTTATGCCACTCTTTATGCCACTCTAACAATAGTAATTTCCCACTGTTTCCAGTCTCACCATCAACACCCTTTCCAGCAGCCTCATTCATATCATCATCCACTATTTCTTCTATCACCACACCCTTACCCTTAGTCATCATTCGATCCATCATCTCACACTCAACAATTGAAACACCGGTTTCAATATACAACTCCAATTGTGTAAATATAGGAACGTACTCCACAAGTGTCTTCACATCTTCGTCAGACTTTAGTGGTAGCAAACCATCATCCAGTGACTCCCCAGGTATCCTAAAGTGAGTAAACATAAGGGTACTATCCGAGTAACCTAAATCCTCTAACATTTCGCCTAATAATTCTATGGAGAAAATGTCAGAGTGAATTCCGTCAAACCAATCTGTATCTCCAAAGAGATACCTTCTTCTAGGGGTGTGCAAGAAACCAAAAAACCGAACCTAAACCGAAAAAGACCGAAGAACCGAAGAACCGAAACCAAAGAAACCAAAACCAATTGAAAAACCGACGGTTCGGTTTCTATATTTTGAAAAAACCGAAGTTTTTGGTTCGGTTTGGTTTTAGCATTAAAAACCGACAAATAGAAACCGAACCGACATTTAAAGTAAAAATGCATCTAAGACCGACATTTAACTATATCATGTCGAGTAACTACTCTTTGTTTCATATGCTTCTTGAACATGTCATTTAGGACGGATAATAAGTTCTCTTCTAGGGTGTTTTCTGCTTTTATTAGGTTTTTATCGTTATTATTGTGTTGCTCTATGACACATAAACAACTCTTTTTTAGGATTTAATATGGTCATTTGTTTCTTATCGTCATTATTGTGTTTTTCGTTTTTCTTAATGGTTGTTTGGATTGTTTCTTTAAACCTGTGAAGGTGTTATTTTATGATATATGTCAAATCTACTTTGAAAAAGCAAAGCTCGAAAGATCGTATAGAAACCGAAAAAACCGAAAAAAATCGACAACCGAAGAAACCAAACCGACACAAAACCGAAACCAAATGGTTTCTAAAAATCAAAAACCGAAATATTTCAGTTCGGTTTCGGTTTTATACAAAAACCGAGCCAAACCGAACCATGCTCACCCCTACCTTCTTCCTGGTTTTGAGGTAAATTCACCATTTTGATGGATTTGCAAAGAAAACACCTTTTCATTCAAATCTGTGAAACACACAAAACATCAATTACTTCCGACAACAATAACACGTTTAAATGGAAAACATTAAATGGAACAGAGTATTCTTACTATAAAGGATTCCCAAATCAGGTATCGGGGTACTCCGTGCACGATTTTGCCAAAGCTTAACCATTCTCAAGATCTTTACTTGTGAAATTAATGTTCTCCTTGAAAGAAATTGAGCCACGTATATAAACTATTGTTCTAAAGGACTAAATTTGTAAAACAAAACACTGGCAATTGAAGTTATTGGCAGGAAAGAATAAAAAGACGAAACTACCCTTGATTACTAGGCACTTAACGAGGAAACTAACGGAAAATGGCTCTCGGTGGTTTTTTTTGCACATTTACGTAACGTTGGTGGCTTTTTTACGTGACTTTTTGTCTCGGTCCTATTTTTGCGATTTTGTGATAGGCTAGGGACCATTTTTGCATTTTACCCTTAAAAAAAGGGGATTGATTTGCATACCAAATTTTTTGATGAAAACACCATTTTGTATAAGTTGTATAGCACATCGTACAACACTGTAATGCACATGGTGTGATGAAAATATAAAAAAATGTGTAAATCAACCTCTTAAAAAAAAAAAAAAAAAAAAAAAAAAAAAAAAAATTGCACGAAACAACAAGAATTGAAAAAGTAGCCTGTGACACAAATAATCAAACAAATGGCAGACAACAACTCCATCTCACTAACCGAGCTCAACAGAAAGTCAAACAACTGGGCCAAAGTAGTAGATGAAATCATACGAATAGAAAAGAAAATCTTTCCAAAACACGAATCACTAGCTAGATCATTTGATGATGAACTCAAGAAAAAGAACAGTGGTTTGATGTATTTTGAGGTTGATGGAGATGTTGGTGGTTATGTTATGTATTCTTGTCCTTCTTCACTTTGTGCTGTTATTACTAAACTTGCTGGTATATTTTTTTAACCTTGTTTTATGGTTTTTATGTGGATTTGCATTAGCATAGGTTTTAGGAAGGGTATGTCTGGTAAAAATAGATGTGAGTTTTTTGTAAGTGTTTGGTAACGTAGCTCTATTAGTGATTACTAGAACGGTACCCGCGCAATGCGGTGGCGGGTACCTGTGATTTTATTTTGCGTTATTCGGTTACACTTTTAGTTGTCTTCATGCTTTATAAGATGGTTTTAGGTTGAACAACCAATCGCTTCCTAACAAACTTCCTAACCAACGTGCTTCCTAACAAATTAATTTTGAAATCTTTCCATAATAAGCAAGAAAAAAGTCTTAATTTTAAGCCTTTCCAATTATTGAATAGTCCAAATGCATTATAATGTAGTATAGATAAAGTATAAAATGACGTAAAAGCTAAATGGTAATGCTAAACTCTACTTGAAGTAACATTTTTAGAATACACAAAACGCTAAAACGCTAACCACTCCTAAATGCTCTTAAAAGCTCTTTGCCAAAATAATAAAGTGGGCCTCTAATTCACAATAACCAAGTGAACATTGTTTGAGGTGCCAATGTGCCATCTTTGGGGAAGGGTCGCATCGTGTCCAAAATAGACTCCTGGTTTTTGGACCCCGGGTTAAGTTGCCCGTTGAACAACCTTTTTTGTGAAAGTGAGGACAATTTATCAGTTCTAAACTGTTTGGTTTGAATTTGATGATTTAAAATGCTATCTAACCTTAGAAGCTCGAGGTGTGATCCTAATCGGGAATCAAAGCGGGGTGTTTGGGAAGCTTATTTATGTGCTGAAGTAGTTTTTGGTGTTTGGATGGTACTGCTTATTTGCTTGATATAGGTGGTGTTTGGCTCAGCTTATATTCTGGGCTTATGGAATTACTTGTAGATTTGGAATAGCTGAAAAGCTATTTTTTAAGCTTATAAGCTTATAATTTTGCTCTTATGGCTTACTTAAGTCATAAGCTGTTAATAAATAGCTTTTTCAAGTTCCAATAAGCTCAAAAAATTGGGTGAAATAGATATATACCTCTTTACACTGAAATAGTACCTTGAAAATAAAGAAAGTTGTTCTTCTCCTTCCGCTTAGTGTGCTGTGCAGCATACCATATGATTTTAATTTGACCATGTAAAAGTTAAAGGGAATGGGAATGTTCATGAAATTAACAGTGTCATGGATTTAAAATGGCTTAATTTATTGTTTTTACTGATTTTTTCATGTTTAAATTAACCATGAACTCTAAGATACGCGTCTTGTTGTTTGATTGTCCAGCTGTTTTTTAAGTCACATTTCTTATACAGAATTTTTAATTTGTGAAAATAAGAACAAAAGCTCATCCAAAATGATGTCTTTACTCTTTGAGACTTGGGGGTGTTTGGTGTTGTGATTTGAAAGTGTGGCATTTTTAAGTTGCAGATGATCAGTTTATGGTCAAATGTAATAACTTTTGGTAATCAAAATAGACTGTGTTATGAATATTTAGGGGTCATTTTATAAATAACTCTTCAAATAATCCAAATTCGTCAAACACTTAAACAGGGCAAGTATATCTGAATATTATCTTCTGCAGCCTGCGTAATTGCAACTGATATCTGATTCCTATTTTTCATGTCATGCTATCTCTTTGAAAAACACAATGCCAAACACCCTTGAATACACATGAAGTGAATAATATATTACTCCCATTGTACAGTTTTTTTAATCTGTTTGCTTGTGTTGCTTTATATACTCGTGCTGATTATCTTGTGATGGATAATTTATACTTTAACATATGTTTTTAGTGACAGAAATTTTTGCTGAACTATCTTTTAACTGATGAATATGAAATATAGCATAAAGTTCGAGTTCTGATTTTGTCATTTTGCTTACAAATTAAAACTAGTGAAGGAGCAGTATAGGAGACAAGGGCACGGAGAGGCATTAGTGAAAGCAGCAATAGAGAAATGCAGGAGTAAACGCATAAACCGGGTATCACTTCATGTGGATCCTTTACGAACTTCAGCAATGCAGCTATACAAGAAACTTGGTTTTCAAATCGATACGCTGGTAAAGGGATATTATTCTTCCGATCGAGATGCGTACAGAATGTTCATAGAGTTTGATAGTGAGTAGCTAATGGGAGTTCAAGTTATTATTCATAAATTTTGTAAGGTTTTGAGGCCTGTTTAGGTCCCCATCTAGAGTTCTGTAGTTAGGTATAATACTGCACTAATTGATCACACTTTTCATTTGATATAAATGTTATATCGTGTTCTAGACAGTTTGGTTATTTTACAAACGTTGATTACATAAGTAGAAATTAGCATATGGCAGTCTTCAAAAGCTAGTATTTACGTCAAAGCATGTTTCTCTATGAGGTCTCGTGATCTTGTTGGGCTCCTCAGTCTACACATCTGGGACAGATCAAAACACAACCAGAAATTACATCTGAAGCCATTTTATATTAGATATGTTGTAAAGCTGATGTAACATATTAACTTAACAATCCAGAGATTCGTAGTGTATAATTTGGGTGATGTACTCCAAAATTGATGATATGATCTTGATGTTCAGACTAATACTTGGCCACTGCTGCGAGCCTGTAACCATCTATTTGTATGGCAGGAAAGGGACCTTAGACTCTTGACAAGGTACAGTTGTTTGGTTTCAGAGCTACAATTTCCAGGGAAGTTTTAAAGGTCAGTTAGATATGGCTGGCCAAAATGACTTTGATCATAAAGAAGTAACGACTGAAAGTTGTCCAAGCTGGATAGAGGCAGTTTTGAATAGTTACAACACTGATGCGACTTTTTCTATGGTGTATTGAATCAGTAGTTGGTTTTATAGTCTATTGTATGCGAGTGATTTGGAATTGAATGTTAGCAGTGTATGTAGTTTCTTTATTCTTAGCGCAAGCTCAATTTATCATAGGGAGTAGTCCTTGAAAACCGGTTTGTTCAAACGCTGTAACAATGTTGCTTAATTAATAAATCTGTCGTCCTTTTCACCAAATCAGTGTCTACCGACAACCGCTTATCCTCGAAGCTCTTTCTCTGGGGTTTTATGTATAGTCCATGTTGATGATGCGATATATCTGTTACAAGTCTCTTCGAAATACGATTATTTTAGTTCTCAAAACAAAAATGACAAACACTGTGAGAGTTTGGGATAACATCAAAAACTCGAAAGCCTATGCTATCCAGTAGGAGTCGGGACAGTATTTTCGGGGTTGTGCAATAAAAACACAACTTTCCATTTCCTTACAATTTAACGATGATATCTTATTACTGGTTTCTTGTGACAATTATCTGCAAGGTGAATTTCACACACTCACCCGAAAGTTATTCACATGCCTGACTGGAGCTCGGGAAAGAGCTTTATTTCGATGTCAAAGTTCCAGTACCATTACCGGTCCCGATATAACTAATAAAAGTGATTTTTGTAATTTTTGCAGGTTTTAGGAATCACTTTTTAACCCATCCAAAAATGAGTCTGCATATACCTATATATCCATCACAAAAAATGAATATCATTTTCTTAAAAAATAATTTTGAACAAGGCTGGGGCCTGGGGAGATGACAATAACACTTCATCTTCATTTTCCTCTAACTCTCACCAGACCACCAATTATTATCATAAGAAGCTTTTATAAAAATGAAGTTATCAAATCAATCACTTGCAGACCTTATAATAATTATAACTCATCATTCAAGCTTTGCTGCATCAAAAGTGATACCAACCAAAAACCATCATCTCACCAGGTTTTCATTTTATCCCTTATCTCTGTTTTAATTTTGCTTGATATTTTCCCATTCTGTCATATATTATTTTAGGATAGTGCTCATCAAGAACATATGGTGTTAATATCTTGTAAGGGGGTGTTTGGATTAGTTTATTTCTTGGACTTATGAGTTATTTACGTTTATAAGCCAAGCTCGAAAAGCTCATAAGCTGAACAAAGGGAGATAATATGCTTTTACAAGTTCAAATAAGCCCATAAGCTGGCAAAATAAGCTTATTCAAATACCCTCTAAATGCAACATATTTTATTATTTTTCATGTAAGAAGAAGAAGATTTGTAAGTACGTTATTAGTTTTTGTAGTAATACATGTACGTATCTTTCAAATCCGATGTGAAACCATATAACGGTATCTTTTCAAGATTTTTGAAAACTAGGCATCAATAGGTACACCAAGGTTTGAATCTAGTTCATCCAATTCCAAATTGGCTTATATGGTCTGATTTCGGAACTCATATTTTGAAATTTTTGGTACTGGTCGGGCTGTTTCATACGGTTGCACACACCTGATTGCATCTTCTCAAAGTCAAGAAAGAAGACATACCCTAGTCTGAAAATTAGAGTCCTTTTGGCTTTTAAAAGTCGATGGAAATTTATTCCAAGTCTCAGTTTCGACAGTACCATTGTGGTTACACTTCCTAACTGTATAAACAAGGCTTGACAATAGATAATATGATGGGCTAATTGACTAAAATTTTTAATTCACGGTGTGCGATGTTCAAATCTCAAAATCAGAATTAGATCTACTGAACTCTAATAATATGATCAACAGAGAATACAAATAGTAGTAGTAGTGGTTTTCTCACCTGTTGTCGAATTTTTTCTGTGTTTCCAGTTTCCTCATTTATCTATCATCATTATAAGTTATAACACACATCATATCGCTAGTTAACTGTAGCCTCTTGTGACAGGATTTTTCAGTACTGAAAACAGACCCTGAATATGACAGTGGAAACACATGGAGCACTATGGTCTTTTATGTTTTTAGTTTGCACATTCCTCTTAGCTTTGGAGGACTATCTGTAGTTGCAAAACTACTCCATCGAACTGTTCTTGATTCCGAGACTCAGGTAAGTCAACACTTAAAAGTGCCACAGCCACAAGGCCCACAACATACTAACGTGTACACAAAAGTTACGTGCTTTACTAGCAAGATCGTAGATGTTTGATATGTTTCCTCTGTCCTTACAGGTATTCTCATTGCTTGTGATACAAACTTTAGAGCTTGTTGCCTTTATGTCACTACTACAGTTCTCCGAGAAGCATTTTAGCATTCTTAACTTCTTTAAAACAAGAGTGTTGCCCAAAGAAAGAAACTGGTTACTGGCATCTGTGCTTGGTCTCGGTTCTCTTCTTACGGTAGTCTTCCTTACCTCACTTGCAGCTGACAAGTTGATCGGAACTAAAGACGTTAACAACCCTGTATTGAAGGAAATTCTCTTGGGTGGGCCCCTCTCAGTCACGGGGTCCATCCTGGTTTATTGTCTCATCACTCCGTTTCTTGAGGAAACTGTCTACAGAGGGTTCTTGTTAACATCTCTTGCGTCGAGAATGGAATGGAAGAAAGCGGTTGTGGTGAGTTCTGTTGTTTTCAGTGCGACTCATTTGTCTGTTGATAATTTCTTACAACTATGTGTTATTGGGGTCGTGCTTGGATGCTCCTATTGTTGGAGTGGCTCGTTGATATCCCCTTTTATTATTCACTCACTATATAATGCCCTTATTCTAGTTATAACCTTTACATCTTAATGTTATTTATTAGTTGTTCGCATGAATTATTAGTTGTTCGCATGAATCTTTATTAATCTTTTTATTTATGTTTAAACATGAATCTAACATTTTCAAAAGGGAATTGCTACACTCACTCACATTTTACAAAAAAATTCCCACACAATGAGTTGGCATGCATCTTACCCACTCATGTGAGAGTTGGTCAATTTAATGCTCTCACATGAGTGGCTAAGATGCATGCCAACTCATTTGTGTGGGAAAAATTTTGTAAATTGTGAGTGAGTGTAGCATTACCCTTTTCAAAATGTGTTGTGCCCCTGGGCTTTAAGATATCAAATCTAAACAAAGGTAAGAAACCATTCATTACTCCCAATACATAAAACCCATACAACATTAACCAAAATATAGCAGAACATACTGATAAACAAGTTTTAAACAGCCTGAACTAGTTTCAAAAGGAAGCGTCAAGCGTTTAGTACTTTAGTTTCCATCAGAGTTGTTGTCTTGTGGTGCAAGCTGATATGCAGCTCTTATAGCCGCATTAAGCTCACCTGGGTTAGTATCTGCAGGACCCGTTGCACTTATTTGTAGCCCAGCGCCACAGTTGTTACCAAAGAGAGGTGGTGGAACTTGGGCTTTGACACTCATAACCCCACTTGAATAACTCCAATTTGAATTCTGGCCACTTTCCTCTCTTTGTTGCCATACTTTGTGATCAGCTGCCCGAACATTTTCTCTTACAGATTCATTAGTTTTCCCATTACTATTCCCTTTCCTCGAAACGAACCAAGCGCCCCCTAGTAGCTTGAAGATCTCAGCCAATTGTTCAAAATTGATTTCCTTGCAGCCAGATTGTTTCATATCCGCAAAAGCACCGAGAAGCTGACCAACAAGTTCATCCTCACTTACCCATGGTTCACCCTCATTAGGGGAATATCCGACCCGGGGTGAATCTGGTGAATCAGCCCTCGGCCTCGTATCCGACCCATTTAATAGGGGATGAATCAGCCCTCACCCTCACCCTCGTATCAGTAGGGGAAGGTCCGTCCCATTGAATACGGTCAGCCCTCGCCCTCGCCTCCTCGTATCGGTAGGGGAAGGTCCGTCCCATTTAA
Source organism: Artemisia argyi (assembly GCA_030686995.1). Classification (NCBI taxonomy): domain Eukaryota; kingdom Viridiplantae; phylum Streptophyta; class Magnoliopsida; order Asterales; family Asteraceae; genus Artemisia; species Artemisia argyi. The sequence goes on along the minus strand of CM060696.1, from coordinate 100,590,309 downwards.
TACGGTCAGCCCTCGCCCTCGCCCTCGTATCAGTAGGGGAAGATCCGACCCATTTCATACGGGATGAATCGGGTATCCAATCAACTCGATCATCCCTACCATTAGAGGAACATCCGATCATCCCTGCCATTGGAGGAATATCACTTTACCCTTTGTGTTTAGATTATTTAGGTTAATATTGTGTTTGTGTCGGGTATATGCTTAAACTTTTGACTGAATTTGTCTTCAGGTTACTTGGCCTGAATCTTTTAGGAGTTTATAGAAAGAAAACTATTGGGCCGTATACAGCGTGACCCTGGCTTCTTAATTTGGATCCATTTCCGCATAGCATTTTATTTACAACAAAACAAACGGACATAAACCCATTGCCTCTCTTCACAACCGGTATGTGACTGTGGGTGCAGGAGTCACTCTTCCATTTATGGGTTAAATTCTGGTTTGGTGGTTGTACAATACGAATATGCTCACATGTTACAACAGTTGTATCAAGTGTTCTACATCTTAATTTTATTAGTTTTTTTTCCTTTAATTTATATGTTGAAACCATTTTACAAAGAAACTCATTTTCTTGACATATTATTTCAACGAAAACTACGTAAATTGCTTGTCATCTTTTTCTTTACAAGTGGTGCACGATTGTGTGTCTACGAGACAGTACGAGTCATGATGAAGTTCAATGATTAATTCTATCTTGTATCAGTACAATGATTGTATTTGAGTTTGATCACAACTAATTTAATGAGGATGGATTTGACGGTCCATTCTTCATCTTCTTGTGATTACTACAACCATACAAGTGGCAGTGGGCTATTTCAAATCATTTGGAGCATCAGGTATCTCTTTTACCACATAAAAAATCCAGCCACATCATACCACATAGAAAACCAAACAAAAACCAAATATGCCCGCTGTCATCACAGAAATTAAACTGTACCAAACCATGTCTTATGCTCGGTTATTAATGGCTTTTTTGATAAAGATGGGCTATTCACCGTGAAGAACCTTAGGCAATTAATTGATGAAAAAGTCCTTGTTTCTTCAAGCACTTCATGTGAGACGATTTGGAACAAGACAATGCCGAGAGAAGTTAATATATTCATTTGGCAGCTTCAACAAAAGAATTACCGTTTTTTGATTGGCTAAATCAACTTGGTATGGATCGTAACTCAATTTTTTTGTCCACATTGCAACAATGATATTGAAACAGTGGAGCATTGCTTCTTAAGATACTCTAGAGTCATATGAAAGGATGGGGGAGTGTGTTCAAATGGTGGAAAATGGACGCGTTTAATCATAGGTCCGTTGACGAAATTATTGCACACAATGATCAAAACAACTTCAACAAAAAACAGAAAAACTATTTTATGTTGGTCCATGCTTTATCTGGTTTGGTGTGTTCGAAACAAAGGGTTTTCGAAAACAAAGTATCAAATTTATCAAATATTTGCGACGAACTATAGGTTGTAACTTTCTTTTGGTGTCAGATAGAGCAAAAAGGACTATTACATCTTTAGTTAGAATGGTGCTCAAATTCTATCCTAGCGTGAAAACGTTAAGGGCTTTATGATTTGTCTCGTTCTTTGTCAAGGGTTGTGGGAAGGGTACTTGATGGGTTAGGATTAGGATACAAGTTAATGTCCGGTATTTTCTGTATTTTTTCTCTCTTCCCATCATGTTTGTTTCTGAGTTTTGAAATGAAAGAAAATAAGAGAAAGAGACAAAAATGAGCAAAAAAAAATGACGAGATTAATGAAATTTATTTTTTATATCGTATTCTCGAGTTAGGTAAGAAAAGAAGAAATAACCAATGATTTTACAATTATACCCTTTAATTTATGGTGAAATTTTACCTGCTTTGCAAAGCATGTAAGTTATGTACTTTCCTTTATAAAATATTTAAAATTTTTACAATTAAGCCCCTACACTTTCATGGTTTTCTTTGTTTAATCCCTGCTCCCATTTTTTTTTTTTTTTTTTCAAAGAAAAGCAGGTAAGATTTCTCCTTAATTTATATATATGTTTTATATTACGTCATTAGGTAACGAGTATGGCGCCGGCCGGCCGCGTTGCGGCCTGGCGGGTTTTTTTGTCATTGTATTTGGTGCATGATGTTTTTTAAGTAATAAGTGGGCCCTTTTTTGTGTTGTATGCATAGTTTCATGTTAAACAAAAATTTTGACGGAAAACTAATTTTAAACTATATCATCATGTAACACAGTCAACCTTGAATCAATTACAAATTAAAAAGATGAAAAGCTAATATACATTTAAAATAAGCTTACCCAAACATCCCATACTAACACTAAATATAACAGAAAATGAATTTCTTACAGTTTAATGTCAAGGTTTTTATCGAGGAAAATGGCATAGTTACTTCGACCTTATTGCCCGCAAAAAAAAAAAATTTTAAATACGTCATTACCACAGTACCAAAAAATGGAAAACGACGCAGGACATATTAGCAAAGTGGTGTGTTACAAACTGGAAAAAAGAAACTTACCGAGATCATCTGCCCTTTAGCAACGTGATGTGTTACAACAGAATGTGTATTCAAGTTAGCCTAGCTTGGGAATGTTTTGACAGTCTGAAAAAGCTGTGAGAATAATGTGGTTCGTTAATACAGTAGCAGTAGTCACTCGTCCAAAGTAGTTATCGTTGTAGGTACATAATCTGGTCGAAAGTAGTTATCGTTGTAGGCCACAATTGTTACTCTTTGACTTAAGGTACCATGAAAGAGGCCCAACACCAGTGACAACACCAGGCACACCAACATAGTGTCTATCCAGGTCTGTTGATACGACAGTTGCGAAAGAATCTAAGGCAGTGAACTCGCTTTTGCAGCTGGTCAACTCGAGGTTGATGACGTTACCTTCAGTTTTTTGCGTCTGCAATGTCACCAACGTCATTCATTACTCTTGCATCCAGGAGATTTGTAAGATTGCATATATGAGACATCATAAAGCTGACATTGAGATATTTGTTGGCTAAACAAAATTAGATCTGTGACCATGTTAGCCCTACTACCATAATATTAGGTCTGCAAATATAGTTTTTTTTAATTGACCATATTACTCTTATGTAGTAATTGCAAGTCTATTTTGACTTAATTAAAGAATCGGTTTTATCAAATAAGTCACAACACATATTTTCAGGCATATCTAATGTATCTCCTCATTCATGTTCAGTTTGAACAGGTTTGTGAGATATTTTTCTTTTACATTGAAATCATTGTGTAAATTTGGTACCAACTACCAACCTTTAGCAAAAAGGAATGTTATAAAAATTTAAGAAACTCGAAAAAAAAACATCTATACTTATATAGATACTAAAAGGTGCTACCAATATTATCATACATAGTGACTGAAATAATTACTAACGTAGAACGAACCTTGTATAAAAAACATTATTACTTGCTTATTGTTCGAATTCACATCCGAACAGCCCGTATCCATTGTGCCTACAAAACCAAAACAACCAAGTGAAAACAGGCGACTGGCACTTGCATAACAATAAGCAATTGTTCAGCAAGCAAAACAGTTTACTGATATTCTGCCCTATGGTGGGGCTTTGGGATATACGTTAGGTAGTCGAAAATATGGTATTCTATACTGTAAAACTTACTGGTACTGGAAGAAAAAACTTTTGTTAAACATTTACACGGCCAACGTCTGTTATAAAATATACTGATCAGGTACTCGTAGAAGTCTCTTCTTGACCATTTACACGGAAAACCTGTTTATAGCATCCATGTGAATACATCAACATAAAAGTAATGGTAACTTTAAGATCATATTCTTGTATTTTGTGTTATAATGTATGAAGCTTCAAGTTAAAGAGGGTAATATATCTAGAATCTGTATAAATTAACAATTAATGTACAAAGTTTAAATAAAACAAAGAGATTAAAACCTACACAATTATCTAACGTTCATATGACAACGCGAGTTCACTTAATGAACCATTCACCTTCATATCTTGAACCTGTACCCCGACCACTCACATTAAGCTCAGGAACCACGCATATTACACAGTATTGAGCATTGATTTACAATAGCATTTATTTATTATCAAATAATGGGCTGAGGTAATAAATTATAAGCATACTTGGTTTCATCGGCACAAAAGTAGGTATTAGTAACCCCATCAGTAATTGTGGCAATATAAAAATAAATAGAGGTTTACTCTGTAAGCGATTTATCAGTAAGAGCCGCTGATCATAACAACTTCTGGAATAGATACTTGTAGAAAATATTGAACTACAACTATAAGGAAAAAAAATTACCTTGTAAATCGAAGGCACTTGTAAAACATCTTGCTTGATTAACCGTTGCTTCAAGTCCTTATAGTACATCAACCAGCAACCTCAGCATACGTCTCAACATCCTGACAATCAGTAACTATAATATAATCGTCCTGACCTGACCAAATAAAGTATTAACCTTCGTGTTGTTTGGTAGTTATAGTCGCTACCGTTGGTTCAAGTCCTTATTTTGACTTATGAGGTTATTATGAGTCATAAACCCCATGTAGCTACCCTGCCTATTTTTTTAAAGCTTGTTACTCAGTTTATGAGCGCATTTCATTTTAAAGTTATAATACAAACCCACTAACAAAATGAATAAACAATCACAAAAATAACAAATTTAAGCATCAAGATTCAGTTTTTATACTTGACCTCAATGAAGCCATTTGCGCCTCCACTCCGGCTTTGTCAAATGTAGCTCACTTTATTGGTGTTAGACCCTTTAGAGCACCATGGTTAAATGATTGCAAGACAAAAGCAATTCAACAGAAAATTACATACATCGCATTTTTATCAAACAAACAAAAAATATAATGTACAAAATAAAGTATACATCCAATAGGCTTTGTTGCAATCTTGAAACCCAAACCAATACTCTTCCATTTCCAGTATTCTTCGCACTAACAAAAAACATTGGTAAGTTTAAAAAAGAACACTAACCTGAAAAAACCATAAGAAAAAACAGAATAAACAAAAACTCCCAAAATATAACGAAACCCTAATTAAAAGATTTAACAAAGCGAAATAAAACATACCCCAAGATGAAACTGCAACTATTGGTGATCAATCTCGTGCCACAATATGAGACGAAGACGAAGTCGGTGGGAACTATCAAGATTAATTAGTCACAGATTTAAGGGAGAAAAGGGTTCTGGAGTTTGTGTGTGAGAGAAAGTTATCGAAATTTTTGGATAACCTACGTTATATCAATGGAGACGGATCAATAATCAAAGAAACAAATGGGCTTCACCTAATACTGGATCAGGTTATGGGATGTGAAAAAAAAGAATATGGGCTAACGGAAAACGGGCCGCGGTTCCTGTTCATAGAACGGCGTCGTTTAGAATGGTGTTTAATATATATAGTAATTGTATTTATTAAAAGTTTCTTAATATAACTTTTTTTTAGATTATCTCACTTTTGAGAATAAAGTTTTAAAAATAAATTTAGCTAAATTTCTTCTCCTATCTTTTACTTTTTTTATTCAAAAAAACTTTAGAACACAATTATGTTGTTTACTTTTTTTTTTTTTTTTTTTTTTTTTTTTTTTTTTTTTTTTCCATTAAAAATAAAAATCGAGAGCGAAATTAAAGTGTCAAAGGATAGGGAGAGTGAATTGACTCTTTGTCGTGACTCTTGCTTTCTATTCAATCAACTTTGCCTTAAAAAAACACATGTGTTTATAACATCCATTTTGTAATATTATGAAAAATTATATCCCTATAAAGATGCCATTGTATTGCCACTTCCAAAATTCGAATATCGTTTAATTTAATCCTCTACATGCATCCACAAGTTATCCATGTCCATCCTAACCATATCAACGACCCAACACCAATCATCTTTCAAATTCATCAAAATCAATGGCCAATAATTAAACCCCTCTTCTTTTCATTTGGTAAATTACACAAAAGAACCCTATACATCCCAACATTATACAATCTGAATCATTTGGACACAACCATCCGAATTTGAGCTTACATATATTTAATACTTTAAGTTTGAGCTTTTAAAGTAAGTTAGGTGTTTCTTTTTTTTGTTAGCTAAGAGAGTGTGTGGGCTCCACATCTATATGAGCCACTTATTGAAGATGGTATTACAATTTATGCCTTGTGGATATAGACTAATTAAGGGAAATAGTGAGTCCCACTTAAAAAAGAAATAATATTAAATTGATTTGTAGACCCATTCTCTTAGCTAAGAAAAAAAGAAACACTCTCTTAGTTTATTAAGTTTGAGCTGCAACTTATGATAGCTCAAACTTATACAATCTGAATCATTTGGACACAACTATCTGAATTTGAGCTTACATATATTTATCAAGGTTGTAAAAATCACTAGGCGCTAGTGAGACGGTATGGTAGAGCCTAGCGATTAATCGATTACGCAAGGATTAATCGGATTGGATTTATTAGGCACAAAATTGTAATTTTAGATATTATATTATATGCATGAGATAAGCATAGTGCATCAAAATTCAAATATTTCAAGTGTTCAAATATAAACATGATACATAATTCTTCAAAGTTTAAAGTCAAACATAGATATTACTCGGTTTGTTGACCATTTTTAAGCGATTTTGTCCGATTAATCGGTTTGTTGACCAATATTTAAGCTATTTTGTCTAATGTTTAAGTGATTTTGTTGATCAATTTTTAAGCGATTTTGTCCGATTAATCGGTTTGTTGACCGATTTTTAAGTGATCTTTGACCAAACCGATTGAATAGGCCGATTATGATAAATCCGGGCACTTAGTGATCGATCAACGATTATGCGCCAATTAATCGGCCACCTGCGCTGATTTTTACAACAGAGATATTTATACTTTCAGTTTCAGCTTTTTAAGTAAGTTAGTTTATAACATAAGTTTGAGCTGAAACTTATGATAGCTTGAACTTATATAACGTTATACATTTTAATATATGACTATTTATAAAGGGTTTTTCTAACTTATGTCATGATGACACAAGTTTAGAGCATTAAATGAACACATTTGTTTCCTCAATTAATTGTATTTCAATAAATAGTGATAAATTTGGTAAACATCACAAATTTAAGAAACTATTAATATCATCTAAAATGTAAATATAGTGATTTTAGTTTGTTTAATAATTAAAAGTTTGTACCACCATGACACAAGTTAGAAAATCCCATTTATAAATAAGTTAACCTTTAATTACCTTCGATATTTTTTGGAAAAAAATCAAGATTGATGACAATACTTATACCTAAAACATAATCAATAAAAATTATATCATAATTATTGTTACATAACAATAAGTTTCATGCATCTTTTTAACAACAAACATAACATATATATATATATATATATATATATATATATATATATATATATATATATATATATATATATATATATATATATATATATATATATATACTGATTGTCAACAAAATTGTTACCTTTAAATTTTCAACATGTTATAACAAATAAAGTGATGTTGGAGTGGACTCAAAGTGTGATATTTTTATGTGTCGAGCCACATTACTTGCTTTCCCCGGCTTATCTCACGACTTAATCCCGGTTTACTCGACCCATTGTTTTGTCCCCGACTCACTCGACTTACTAAATCTCGACATGATTTCATGACATACTCTAGCTTACTAAACTTGATTTATAAATGGATTCTAAATTATAAATAGTAATCAAAACTTAATCTTTTCACATCATTAAAACTATGATTTATTTATACTTAATGAAAATTATCCTGAATAACAACGGTATATTATTCATCATGACGCTTAGACACCACGTACAATTAAAACATATACTCGGGGTCACGCCTCAATTTTCTAGAAACCCTACATTTATAATTTACGCGTGTATTTTTAAACTCTTTTAATAAAACCATTATTTAAAGTATAATTCTTACATACTTTTATCACCAACTAACATTTGATTATATATAAATATATATACTTTTAAAAGACATTCTTATAATCTGACTTCGTCTATCATTTGCTTGTGGTTATTTTTGGAACGTCGTCTTTCGGTTATTTTCGAACCGAAGACATATTCGTCTGATACTTTATTATTTGTACAAGTATGCTTACGCACTTCCAAGAGCCAATACTTCTAAACACTTAAAAGCTGTTTTCAAACTTAAATGCTACCACACAAGCAACAATAACACAAACACTTTAAAACTTTTAAAATTATTTAAACTCATCGAGTCTTAAACCAACCTGTAAACTAAACTTGTCATACTAATCTAGGTCGCGTGTTGGTGCCGCACACTTATACTATTCGACTTTACTCTATTCAGACTGCTGTTCTGAGGTGAGTTCATATCCCCTACTTTTACTTGTTTTTATAACTGTTTTGGGGGAGAATACATGCTCATTTCTGACTAAACTCAATGCTTATTTTATCTGAATGCGCGATTGTTTACTCAAACATTACTGTTTTGTTGAAATACTTGATTGATTATTCAAATGTATTTATGCGTATATTGGTTGCATACTTGATTGTTTTCTCATGGACACAAGTGCTTGAAACATATATGTGAGTTCATATCCCCTACTTTTACTTGTTTTTATAACTGTTTTGGGGGAGAATACATGCTCATTTCTGACTAAACTCAATGCTTATTTTATCTGAATGCGCGATTGTTTACTCAAAATTACTGTTTTGTTGAAATACTTGATTGATTATTCAAATGTATTTATGCGTATATTGGTTGCATACTTGATTGTTTTCTCATGGACACAAGTGCTTGAAACATATATGTGAGTTCATGGCCCCTACTTTTACTTATTTTATAACGGTTTTAGGGGAGAATACATGCTCGTTTTTAATTAAACTCAATGCTTGTTTATACTTAAACTCATTACTTGTTCTTACTTGAAAGCATGATTTATTTACTTATTGCACATTGAATTACCTCATTTTGGACGCAAGTGTTAAAATCATATATGTGAGTTTGTAGCCCCACTTTACTTATACTTGTTTCACAACTATGGGGTGAGAAACATGCAAAACATTTTCTGGACCACTATAATGTTTTACTTTCTCAAAACTATTACGTGGAATTAGCCTAAGACACTGAATCCCACATGCCCAAACTCATGAACCGTTAATTCCTACGGGGAAGCGCGAATGCTATAAATAGATCTATTGGGGATGACACCCCCGTTCGGTTTGACCGGATAGGCAAACGCGAGCGTATAACATGTCGAAACACGAGTGTCACGGGATAGACACTTGCAAGGGCTTTATTTAACGTGCTTCTAGAGCATGAACACTGTCAAGCTTCGGTTGCATGAACTTAGTGCTGACGTAATAGACATCACTTTTGTGTGACATTATATTCGTTGTAATGGTCACATACTCTGCTCATGGTCCACACTTCAAACTTTGCTATAAGATAAACTATATGACATTGTGAGTGACACAATGGCTGCAAAACTTTCTATTGAACTCACATTACTTTTACTCTACATTGTTATTTATACAAACTTATGAACTCACCAACCTCGTGTTGACACTTTTTAGCATGTATTTTCAGGTTTAAGGCGTTAACTAACTGGTGAAGGCTTTTGGCATGGCATGGTCATAGATGACTCTGATGTATTTGGGACCGTTTAAACTCTTTTATGGGCCTATATTTTCCGTACTATTTCCAATGATGTGAACATAATACTTTTGATTTATGAAGTTTCTTACAACAAACCTGTTATTCTATACTCTGTGTTGTAATACCAATTGAGTAGCACCCCAGTGACCTGTATGCTTCCGCTGGACCCGATTTATGAGGTGTTACAATATATATATATATATATATATATATATATATATATATATATATATATATATATATATATAAGCTTAATCTAACAACACTACTAAAGAACTGCAAAAAGCATGAATTGTATTTCAAAGTAATTTAAAACTCAACTCAATAGTTATAATCTATAAAAAAAATATATAAATATATATCCAAACACAAAAGTTTACATCACAAGCATAAAATTATGGATAAATAACATATTACTTGCTTCTAACATAATTATTTGAATAAGATTTAAACTAGGATTTCAAATTCTTAAACTAAAAGAATATTTAATTTTGTTAATCTAAAAATAACTGCATATTATACATGTTAATTTGAAACAGAGTATCAATATTCTTTCGTTATAACCGTTTTTTCTCTTTACAATACCGAATCTACTGAAACACTTTTAGCCAAAATACTAATACTGGTCACTATGTGGTACCGACATCGGTATCAATAATACCAGTATCAATACTGGTCACTATTTGGTATCAGTAATACCGGTATCAATACCGGTCACTATTTGGTATCGGTATCAGTATCAGTATCAGTAATGCCGGTATCAATACCAGTCACTATTTGGTATCTGTATCCGTATCAGTATCAGTTATCATTATCACTATTATGTGAACAATTTATAACATTTGATTATTTAGGGTCCTATTTGTAACTTCATCTTTCCGTTTTCCTACGCCTCTTCTTCATCTCTATCACCAAAACCAATTTACCAAAAATAAATTCAAATCCATCTCTCAGTTTCCTCTCTCACACACACTTACACAAAACACACACACTGATTAACAATACCATTATTATGTCAAGTGAATCAAGTAGCACTCTCATGTACGCGATTGAACAACACGCGCTTGCTATGATGGATCTAATACCTATTCGTTTCCCTAAAAACTCTATACAAATCACGCCTCGATGTTGTAAGTTCAGGTCTTAATTTCACTATTAATCCAAAAAATCACTTCTTAATTGCTCAAATTAGGGTTTCAAACCGTTAAAATTTGGGGCTTTTGTGTTTTTATGGCTTTATTTGCTGTTTTATCCGTAATTATGAGTTTAATTTGAAATCTGTTGGTTATTAGTGAAATTAGGGTTTTAAACTGTTAAAAATTAGGGTTTCTAGGGTTGATAAGGTTATATTTTAATGGCGAGTAGAGGTAAGGAGGTAGGGTTGATGGAGAGAAATGGTGGAGTGATTAGTTTAAAGGAACAGTTAGCGAGAACGACGTTGCGAAACGTGAGATTGAAAGGACATACTTATATCGAACTTAGGGAGGATAATAAGAAGGTGATATTCTTTTGCGTGTTGTGTTTGTCGCCGTGTTATAGTGATTCGGTTTTGCATGATCATTTGAAAGGGCATTTGCATAAGCAGATGTATGAGGCTGCGAAAGCGACTTTGTTGAAGCGGAATCCGTTTCCGTTTAATGATGGTATGCTGTTTTTTCATGACACGCGTGGAGAGAATGAGGGGGTGGTTCGTTCGAATGGGAGGGAGTTGTTGCGGAACCGGAGTCTTAATGAGAATAGTCTTGCGATTGTTGCGGTTGATGGAAACGGAAATGGAAATGGAAATGGATCGGATTATGAGTTTTCGTCGGATGAAAGTTCGGATTCAGTAAGAGGTGACGAGTGTTTAGACATCGATGATTTGGTTATTCCGGACGTTTTACATAAGGATAAGATTTCTGATTTGGAAGTTAAAGAAGTTGGTGTCGGGAAAATATCGGTCAAGTACTGTGAGAAGGATGGGGTGAAAAAGGGAATTAGTAAAATTTGGTGTGAATGGCTAGGGAAAGGGGACTCCGGTGATGCCTTGATTCCGTATCATGATTTTGCGATCGTGTCATTTGCGTTTAATTGTGACATGGGTAGGAAAGGCGTACTTGATGATTTGCGGGAATTTCTTACGTCGAATGCTAGACTAGCAATCGAGGGGAGTAAGGATGGCAATGGAAGGAAAAGGAAATCACCGCCGGTTTCTGAAGAGTTTAGTGAATCTTTGAGCAACCGAGATGAATCTTCTGGTGAGGAATCTCTGGTGTCGGGTAGTTCTAATTCAAAGAGTCTTTTAGATGTATATGACGATAACTCACTGCAGTTGAGACTTATGCCAAACAAATGTACGAGGAAAGAAATCAGGACACGGCAACGGTTAGCTTCTGAAAGGGTGTGTGATATTTGCCAACACAAGATGCTTCCCGGGAAAAATGTGGGGACACTTCTGAATATGAAGACTGGTAGAATCGTTTGCAGCAGTAGGAACTTGAATGGGGTAATCTCTTTTGAAAGCTATCTTATATTGGACCCGTAACGTTTTATTATAAAAGTTTGTTTGTCATTCAATATAAATATATAATCGTGCAGGCATTCCACGTGTTTCATATATCGTGTCTCATACACTGGGTTCTCTTATGCGACTCTGAAGTTCATACAAAACAGTTAGTTGCTCCTGAAGTAAAAAAGAAGAGATATAGGCGGAAAAAAGGAGCAAGATCTAAAAAAGTTGAGGATGAGGTGAGGAAGCAAATATATTGCCCATTTTGTCCAGAATGTCAGGGTACTGGTGCAGATATCGATGGAGATGAGCTAGAGAAACCAACTGTATCTCTCTCCGAGGTAAGTGAATAGAGTTAACGACAGTGTTTGGATCATTTTTGGGGTTTTACTTTAGAAAAATGATCATATAACATCCTTCTGAAAAAAATGCCTGTGTTTTTATCATGAAAATATTTAGTAAAATCTAATGTTTTCAAAGGCTCAAGGCGCACTTAGGCGCAAAGGGGTCTTGGAGCCTTGTGGCGAGGCGTGAGCCTCATGAATATGAGGTGCATTGAACTGACTGAAAATCTAAATTCATGACTGACACTTTATATAGTACAGTATACAGATAGTGTCAAATAGCATTGAACTGAAATACTGAATATTTTAAACAAGTTTTAAATATTAAGCCCAAAATATCAAGCAATGTATCAAGATTAAGGTATGAAGCCATGTCTTGCATAACCCACATAGGCAAGAAAGTAAGAAACAACTCGAGTAATGTATCGAGCAGTGTAGTCAAAAGCGAGAAAAAGCGAGCTTTAAGCGAAGAAGTGAAGCGCCCTAAAGCGCTTTGATTCTAAAGAAGCGACGCGTTTTACTAAAGCGAGCAAAAGCGTTGTCAGGCGACCGAAAAGCGACCAAAAAGCGCTCGCTTTTTTTTATAACTGCTAGTTTTTAATTTTTTAGCTAATGAAGTTGTACAGCCGGCCTAATCTTCTAAATTAGGTTGAATAATAACAAAACTAACCTTTTAATATAATATTATAAATAATTACAAGTAGGACACTCTATGATGAATCTGACGAGGATCTTCTAGATGAAGATGATATAGTGGATATCGGAAATGATGGGGGAATAAGAAATGAGAACTTAGATGATTATTCAGAATAAAATGGTAGACTTTAAGCTTAACTATTTGAATAAACTTCTCTTTTGTGGTATTTTTATATTCAAAATGAAGATTTTAAGATAATTATGTTTTTACAATCAGTGTTTTCATCCTAGACACTATTATATGCACAAAGGGTAAAAAGTTAACTGAAGCGCTCGCTTTTGTCGCTTCTCGCTTTAGGGAAAGGCATGTCGCTTTGAGGTCGCTTTCGCTTTTAACTACCTTGGTATCAAGATCAAGGATGACTTTGATGACATTGCTTGATTTTCACTCTACTGGAGAGTGAAAACGCACGCAGTGTAATCAAAATCATCCGCGTTATCAAGAACATTCACTTAATTAGTTCATAGAACATCCTTGTGAAATAAAAGGATGGATGGTTTTTTTTTAATGAAAACTAGTTGGTCGCCCGTGCATAGCGGCAGAAACAAATAATATTAATATATTATCATAAGTATTAGAGTAATGGAGAACCTTCTATGGTAAAATCGGGGTGACTTGACTTATTATTACCTAGAAGCAACTGTAGTAAAAGTTATATACTTTATGCGAGTTTTTTGTGCTCAATTGTCTATAAGCTCGTTGCATCATCCGATAGGCTCTATCTTGCAAGTATTATTTGTATTACATTTTACTTTTTGGGCATTTTGTTTGTTTAAGAGGATCTAGAAGCATACTGTCCACTATCACACAAGACTAATGGTAACAGTGAACTTCATCATCACTGTTAACTTAATGTCTGGTTAGTATCTTTCTCCTCAACCAACATTGCTACAAACTTAGTATAATAACACAACAAACATCACCACCCAAATATACCTCGTATATACACAAACATATCCCACAAAACACTCACACACATAAAATACAATCGCACAACTCAGTATTATGACCGACTGCGTTATCCACAAAACCAAAGGATAACACGTTCGATATATATGATTGGTGTTCTAAAAACAACGTGTCTTGGCTCTTGGGTGTGAGACAACGTGCCGTACCACCCTTATTACCTCTGGTTCAAAAATGATTGCATGTTAAATTCGTATACTATATTGACCCTCTTTAAGCTTTTCTATATTACTAGCTTTAGTAAGTATTTTAATTTCTTGATGATTAGTATATAAATAACATTCTTTCATAGATTATAATTGAGGCAAAAACTAACGTATAGAGTTTTTGCCTTTGAATTCACCTGGACCAACCCGGATTGTATATGTTTTAACTTTTAAGTCGAATGCTATTTATTTTTTCCATTTATTGGGTACTTGGTTTAAGTGTTTAACATATAAACAAAAAATTGAGTATATGTTTCAGTTTTATATTAGTAGTATATATTAAAAAATATTATCAAAACATCAATACGTACAAAATAAATCAATCACCCCCAAAACATAAGTCCACTCAATTTTAAAGATTAACTTCAACACTACAAGTGTACACCCAACAAAACCATGGATTCGAACACAGTTTCAGCAACTCCGGTGGTTCTATTCTGAAAAAAAGTTGTAGTTGCCCCATTCTGACCGGTAAACACTCAACAATCTCCTTCTCAAGACTATATATATAATGAAAAATCCATAAATCTAAATATCTAATATCCGAAGATGATGGTGCAACTATCAAAAATATCTAACTGACGGTAAGGAACCCTGTGGTGGTGGTGAAGTGATAAGTATTATAGTATATTCCAGTTATGTCCGCCGGATTCCCGTTGTGTATGTGGTAGTGAAAGGCGACGGTGGTGGTGATGGCTGTGGTGATGACGACGGAGTAAACGGTTGTTGTCATCGTAGACGGTTCCTGTGATGCAAGTTGGGGATGAGGAGAGATTGAGGGGATGAAGTGGAGGGAATGTTAATCGATTGTTAGTCTGTTAGTATTGTTGCACACGTGTCACTTTCCCATTGGTTCTCATCTTAATTTGGATTGGGACCCACAGTCAAAATGCATTATATAATACTAGTTGGATACCTGCTCACGGCGATAAATATAGTTACATTATAATATAGTAAACGAATTGATAGCCCAACTTTTTCCGCAATTCTCTACCCGCTTAATGAATTCGTTTCACAACACTCCGAGTGTATATGTTAGTTGTATTTATTTGCTTGGGTTTCCCATCGCTTTCCAGTTACATTATTATTCCCGCATATAAAAAGACCCTCGCAATCTCTTACCCGTCAAACACTCCACCCAAAAGTATATTATTTTGTCGAATCAAGGTTGTATTGATTGAAATAAAGGTTAAAGTGGTAAAAATTTGAATTAATAAAAATAAACCCACTAAAAATGAAAACTAAAAACTAAAAACTCATAAAAATATATCAAAATGGATGTTGAATTAAAAAGCACAAAATTTTAAAAAATATGGTGAAATTAGATCATAAAAAAAATAAATAGATAAAAGATATTTCAATTTGAAAATAAAGGTGAATTTTAAGTTGGGAAGTGACACATGTCATCTCATAATTGGAGCTCCTTATCTTAATTTTTGGTTAAGAGTTAGGCTTGGAGTTAGTTGAGAAGTGACACATGTCACCTCATAATTGGAGCTCCTATTTTAAATTTTGGTTAAGAGTTAGGTTTGGAATTAGATGCATTATATAGTAGTATAGAATTATAGATATTTACTAAAATGATTGAAGTTTTTTGATTAGTGTTAAGAAGCGTTAAATAGTATTTTTTGTGCTACCATATGATCAGTTCTATTGCTGCCAACATGAACTGATTATTTAATCCTGATCATATAAGAATCGTATAATCAGACATTTAGAAGCAGCATTACCTTATCCAAATTTAAAGACTGCTTAATATGATTTCAAGATGTGATAGTCTGAAATTCAGTTCGTAAATGCCCTCCCAAACAACCCCTGTGCTTCATGCAATCTTATTTTAAAGTTGTTGAGATTGATTCTTGATGGTATTTTTTTTTTCTTCTTATACATGGACAGTTATAAATGATTTCTATATTGTTTCAGATGTTCAAGTATAAGATGAAAGCCAGTGATGGGCACAAAGAGTACATAAAAAATCCGGAATTGTTGCAGAATTGTTCAACCGGATTTTATTTCCCTTCTCAGTCGGAGGAAGAAGCAATGCAGGTTCCAAAAATTTCTCTTTCATTGTTTATGAATCTTGTATATATCAAAAGTGATTCTCATATCGGTTTTGCATATTATCAGGGAAATGTGTCACCATTGAAGTTGCTTCGATTTTATCAGGCTGTGGAGTAGAGTTTGATTGGTTATTTCTTCTAGTTACGCAAGTAATGCTCTTTTCTTGTACACATGCTAAGCTTTTTAAATTTTTACACGAGACTTGTTAGGCTTAGGTAATGTAAAGGTCTTGATTCTGACAAAAATAGAACAGCAACTTGTTTTATTCTAGGTGGATGGAAATTATAAGAATGTAAATGCTGCTGTATATAGCATCTATTCGGAAGATATCGTTGTATACATGTATGCTTCTCAAATACAGTAATTGTACTGCCTTAAATAAATTAATCCGGAACTTGAAAGGCGATGCCTTTAACTGGACACCTATCTATTCTAATGCATCTTCACCCGAGTATTTACGAAATAAAAGTTTTTCGACTTTATAATAGAACATGTTCATACCTCCTCTTAAATTTTCTATGCTAGTGTGGGAATAGCTTGTATGATGACTATGGTTACTGTTGGTGTCGTTTTGCTAGAAACGAACTTGAAAAGTCGTAACACTATCTTTGGGTGTAATTTTACCAGTCCCAGATAGTAGATTCGATTGAACCATAATTTTGATTATGAAATGAGATGAATAAAAGAAAGAAACCCCTATATGTTCTATGACATATCTATGAAGTTGTGGTGATTTGACCCATTTTCCGGAAACAGATGAATAATGGACATACCACATATTTTACAATCGACTCATACATTATTAAAATGTTTTATAAACAAATAACATAAATATTTATCGAACACTAGGGTTGCATAGTTAGTTTTTTTCTTTTGAAATGCTAGAACTGCATAGTAAGAAGAATAAACACCGGCAAACTCACCTTCCAGAAGGAAGGTTTCTATAAAAACACAAAATATCAGACTTCGTTTTCTAAAATCTGGATAGTTTAGGTATAATTTTTATTCGTAAGACAAGACGTTATGGGAGCAATTCACAACCCGGGGTGGCCGTCAACTGCGCCCAATCCCAACTACGGTGGTGGCATCGGGACATGATTTTGGGTTGGTTCGGTAGTACAGACCACCTAACGAGACACATCCTTTTTCTTTTTGTTTGTGAGTATGTGGGGGCTATACAATGATGTATTTTTGTATTAAGTAGGGTATTGTTATGTGGTAAGAAGGTGACCATTGCACCCAACTTAAGTTCATCGTTTATACTGTTTTAGGAATGACTAGCTATGTTTTTTTGACGCTATTTTTATACAACCTTTTTTCTCTTAATCTTCTCTGAATTCTTTGCTATTATTTCATCACCTTATGAACCTTTCGACCTGTCATTTAGCCAACAAAAAATCATAATTGTTGATAAAATTTGCCACGAAGTACACAACTGAATTTAAAGTTTAATGTAACCGAAATGTCATATTCTGATTGTCATTCAGGGTCGTTTCGTACAACTACATGATCAGTTGTGAGATTAAGAAGTGAAAATATTACAAACCTGTGTATCACAAGCTTGTTTAAGTCCTGCCACATCCCATTTTTTGCAACCTCATTCGCATGTGTCACGAGCGCTTGATTCTCATTATAATATGAATTCTAATAATTGCATTATAAATATTGTATCAATAATACAGTATCTCTCACGGGGTTTTCAAAGTTCAACATCGTATCAGAACAGATTTGATCCCGAAACCTAGTCGGCCACCATGAGCAGCCGCCTCTATGCCCACCCCGTCAAACCATAGCCGCAACCCTTTAACCTTTATATTAAATAAAAAATAAAAAAATGGCGAACCCTTAACCCCTTTGATCAACCTCCTTAAATATTATACATGTATCAATAATATAATATCTCCCGTGGGGTTTTCAATGTTCAACATATATATGTTCCACATTAACCTCAACGAGCGGCAGCATTCCCATTTGATTTGAATTCATGGGTTTCGTTTGATTTTCTATTTTGTTTGAACAAGGAAAAGTTTTTTTTAATTCATGACAAAAAGTTGTGCACGACTAATACGATAGGAAGATAATAGACTACGAAACACGTGAAAGTTCGATACAATAGGCTATCTCCTGAATAAGCACCAACCATTAAGCATCCACAGTGAAAAGAGATCGAGCACCAACATCGATTTGATGGTATCTCACATTCTCATTGACAATTGAGATGCCCTGACTGGACATGTCACAACACCAACACAAGAAAGAAGCAACAATATTTATATGTCACACTGCACCAACTATGGCATTGTCCCAAAAAAGGGTAGGGCAAAAATTCCATATAACGACCACAGAACGCTTTCTTGGAAAGTATATCTTGAAAGCAGTCTTCGATCATACTAATAAAACGCTAACTAGTTATTTTGGATGTAAATCTTTGGCATAGATCCGAACAATCACTAACTCCTTTTATTATATATACAAACTAGAACTAGATCGAGTCAATTAGTACCCGAAGGTGAAGATTACATACGAAACAACAGAAACAAAAAATAGAACATATAAAAATCAGGATTTATGTATAATTTTCTATAATCTGATCCACCATTGAGTTATTTTTTAATGAATGTCTTTTACACATTTTGAACCGATTCTTTCTCTTTTCTTTACAATCTGGGGTAGTTAGGCTTTCAGCACCAACTTTCTTTTTTCGTAATCATCCCTGAATGCTTGGCTACCACTCCAATGCCCCATGAACCCTTGGACCTAAATTCATAATTAACCATCCGATTGTGATCATCACAAAGATTTGACAAAAAAAAGTATGTCATGGACTCATGTCATACTTTGATTCTCATTCCAGAATTTTCGTACAATATTGTAGTCAATATTAAGCTTATCAAATTAAACGAACTTATAACAAACCTGTGTATCGCAAACTTGTTTTAGTGCCACAACATCTCCTTTTTGCACAAGCTCTTTCACTTGCGTCATGAGTGATTGATAGTCATTGTAAATTGAGTTCTGAATCAAGAAATTATCAAATTGTAAGTTTGCCATTGAGTTTATTAAAGATGTTATGTTATTGAAAATGAAAAGCAAATAATTACAATACCATCTCTTTCTTTTGCTCTCCAAGCTCGTATGCACGTTTATAGGCTTTAAGTCTCTTGGACTTTACATTTTCAAGCTCTCTTTGTAAACAACTTATGTTCTTCATCACAGGTTGGAACTCCACTTTAAGTCGTGTAACTCTTGCATTACGCCCTATTTGATCCCTCTTTATTTTTTCAATGTCATCCAACCGAATCTAACAAGAAAGGTTTGGTTAGATGATACGACTATAGCTAGTAATACAAGAAAAGATGATCAAAACCCGGAAGAGAGAAAATGTTACATCTATTTTATGTTGTGTAGATCGTTTATGATCTGTATCTTTCTTTAACCCTCGGCGTGAGTACCTGTAGGAGTGAGGTCGAGGTTTGGGTTCTGGTGCAGTGTAATCTTCTTTTGTTTCCTTTAAGTTCCTTAACTCGTTGTAGATTTTTATTTCGTCTGACCGTTTTTTGCTCCCATGTTGTATCCTATGTTTCATGCTCTCTATCTTCGAATAAAAAAAAAAAAAAAAAAAAAAAGAAAAAAAAAAAAAAAAAAAAAATGTTATGTTAGTCAGGCAAATGTGTGCCCTCCGGGAACATTTTAGAAAATCCCTTCAAGATATTATATATGGATCTTACCAAATCATTAAGTTCTTGTGTGCCACATGATGCCATTCCTTTTAATTTCTTTGAAGACAAGAGTTCTTCCTGAACTTGTTGCAAATACTCCTTGTCCATCTTCCCTTTCTTGATCAGCCTTTCCTGGCAACGTTTTCGATCTGGTCTTACAGGTGAACTATCACTTTTTCCAGGCAAGCGGTAAAAACCATTTGTCTTTGGTACTGATGCAATTGGTAAACTAGGCTCCACCTTACCTAGACAACGTTCAAGATTCCTGATTTCCCGCATTTTTGATTCTATACGCTCATCGCTATACCAGTACCACGCTAATTTCTTGTTTATATCATATTCATATCCCTGTTAACCAATACATGTAGCAGCCAGTAAACAGTTTAAGTTGGGATTTGTTCAGCATAAATAGTTTTCACAATAAGAAAAGAGTCTAAGGTTACCCTCTGTATATCAATTTCTTCACTGATACGTAATCGAGCAAGATTCATCAACTGATATTGCTTCTCAGCCTCTTCCTTTTCAAATTCCTGATGAGTAGGTCGAATCTTGACGAAATAAAAATGATGGATGTTTTTTCCCTTCTTGTCACATTCAGTTTGCTCTTCCATGTGACTCAATAAATGTTAGATTAATCTTGGTGATCAGATTTATGGTATAACGTTTCTTTTAATTTTGACTAGTATTTATAAAGTTATTAGCAGCCCTTGCACCCCAAGGAGAGCTAGATGGTCAACATTTGTTAAGGTCATATATATTCGTTCGAATTTTTTTTTTATTATGGAGTATTTGTTTGTGTAGCCATGAACACCAAATATCCAAGACTAGGTCCATTGGTAATAGTTTAAATATTAATTTTTTTTGCTTGGACGCTTCTTTTCTTTTATCCATGGTTATTGTGCAAAAAAAGAAGAAATAATAGCCATGCTTTTATCAAAAATGAAATTTAATCTTCTATGTTATTACTATGGTTGAGTTGATCCTTAATAACTTTGGTTTAACCAAAAAATCTATAGCTTTTATTTTATATATTTAACTCCTCAAACTCTAATATTGATTAATTACCAAACATATGCCATAGAAACAGCGAAAATACTTTGAAAACTTAATTAACTTCATGTGAAAAGTATAGATTTTATTTTACTCAGCTCACCCATACAATTCTATTAAGCTATCTAATACTTAAATCATGTAAATTCTTTATCACGCTTTCATATTTAATGATTAATGCGGTTTACTGCATCTTTCAATTTTTACTTTATTTATGAAGTTATTAGGACTTGGCAGCATTTGCATCCCACGCAAAATAGTCAACTTATGTTAGGTCATATTCATATTTTATTATTGAAATTTCATGTTGTTCCTCCATTAATAGTTGGTTAGTTGGCTACATGGTTAACCAACTCATCAAGTGGCATTTTCCATTGGTTTTCTATACTGCAATGACTTATTGACTTTGTACACTCCAGAAAATGACTTTTATACCTGATCAAGAGAAAATGTCTCGACAAGAAATGGAAACGTCAACTACACTGGAAAAAGATCAAGAGGGCTGGATTCCGGTACATAACAAGAGGGCTAGCAGAAGAAAGATCAGGATGTCTTTCACAGGTGACACTACGAGAAGGAGCAGGAATGAGATGCGAAGCAAAACCATTGTGATAAACTTTGGCAGGGTCATGAAAGCAGTAGAAACCTCATACTTCTTCAGTCACTTTACAGAATCATGGGGTACCAAAGCGTAATGGAGGGCTTTAAAAGAGGAACGCTTTGATGAAAGCAGAGTTAGATACATTGGGGTGTCGGTTCACATCGAGTGTGATGATTCGGCAGTGGCAGCTCATGCACTGCTATAAAATTGCCCTCATGGCCTCATTCACTGGCTAAAACGAATTAAGATGTGGGGTAAAGAAAAGCTAAAAGGGGGTGGATCTTTGTCCGGGTCAAACTTGAGGGCATTCCACCGCTCGCTTGGAGTGAGGTGGTGGCAAATGTGATTGCGAACTCTTGTGGACAGATCTTGGCATATGAGGGTTTTGGTCCTAATTGTATATCTATGTACGAAGCATTTATTCTCATTCATAACTACTCAATGACTGATTGACTGATATCAACGTTTCGTGCAAAGTGACAAAACACTAGAAAGCATGCATTGAAAATCAACACGTGTTTATTCCTTTCGCGTTTGATACATTTGGTTTCCTTGCACCTGAGGCGGTGGAACTACTCAACAGAGTCCAACGAGTTATGAACAGTAATGTTATGACACATAGATCCACAAATGTAGTTTTCAAAAGAGTTAGTTTTGCAATCCAAAAAGGGCGGCGCAGCTTGTTGCCCGTTTGCCTTCAACCACTATGTAAATTCTATTTTGATGAAATAAAAACAACAAAGAAATATTTTCTACACCTATCATGGTGAATGACATCAAGTTTACAATCAAACTTTCTGAGGTGCAACATCGCCCTGTTATTCATAAACCACAATTCAAGGACAATAATAAGAACAAAGAATTTAGGTCCCTTAACTTAGATGACGAGGAAGATGACGATTATTCGTCGGAATCTACTTAAAACACACAAGCACACACAAAAACCACACACTCACGACTCGGTCTTGGCCAAGGCAGAGTCTTGCAAAATTTCTATTAAAGACGCGTCCTACCATGGTCTCCGTAATAACACGAACACGTCAAACTAGTGACACATTGGATGAAGAGGCGTCCTACCATGGTCTATTACGGACTGTCTAATAAGTTATTAACATCACTTGCATCCCAAGAAAGTCAACACTAACCATCATTCTATTTATCATTTTATTAATCATATAATGGCGATTTGGTCATTAATGGTTGTTTGTATAGCGAACTCATTTATCCTGCATGTGTTTAAGTTACATAAATAAGTATGAATAAAGTAAACAAAAATAGTCTTGTTTTCAGTTACTGAGTTAAGTGAGAATATATGACTGATTTAAGTAAATATTTATAATATTAAGGGAGAGTATATAACTAATTTAAGTAAACATGAGAAGACAAAATATCATACAAGAAAACAAGAACCTGTAGATTCTGCTAAGTGATAAATCAGCCTGCGTTATTTGCCGTCTTTCTCGTCGAGTACTGATCCCAACCCGATTATATGAATTTGGAGTACCAAATAATGGGGAATCCAACTCGCCCAAAAGCCGCCCGGATACCATTTCACCAAGCATGCCAATTGTTGGACTATGAACCACAACACTATCAAGATTCATATCACCACGGCCAGGCATAGCTAAAGGTGGTGGTGCAAGTCTTTGATAGCCACCACGACCTCGTGTGTCTTGACTGTGAAGTCTAGGGGTTGAAGGCCTAGGTGGGATCACCGGACCAACCGTTTGTCCCTTTTCTTCAGTTCCATGATTCATTATTTTGCTTGGTCCGTATAACGGGACTATTGTCTTCTCTGAGACTTCTGTTTTGCATACCGGACAGTGTGAGTTTGAGTTCTCAAGGGTTTCGAAAGATGTTTTTTGATGTTGGATCCATTTGTAAATGCAAGGCCAGCAGTAAAGATGGCCACAAAGTGTTACCACCGGATCTTGGACCGAGTCTAGACAAATATTACATTCAAAGTTGCCGGAAATATTGTTTTGCAATTCATCAACACTCCTAGACATACATTTGTCATCACTTTGAAAGGTGTTTTGAGTTTGAATGTTCATTCTTGATTAATGGACGGTTATAGCCTTGAATAAGATGTGTTCTTATAGATGTTAAAAGTTGACATAATGGAACATGCGGTTAGTAAAGTAGTCTTCTTCTATCTAAATGGAACTTAAGAATTTCTAGTTGAATCAAACTTCCGAAAAGATTCTTTTAGCATTCAAAATCACATCTTAAGTTGTCCGTAGTAACAAAAGTCATATTATATTTTAAAACATTGGTCAATATCAGTGTATATTCTGCAAGTTTACTCAATATTGATGTAAATTGACAACAATGGTAAATAACAAATGTAATGAAGAAACATAAGAACATTATAATACATATCGTGAAATACATTCCTTAGCTTTATCGTCATGAATTAACATAACTTTGTTTAGTTTACATTTTTATACTCTGCAAGAAACATGATAGGAGTCAAAGTAGCTCAATTAGTGCAAGCACGAACAATCCCAATTTCCAGTAAGTTTGTGTTAAGTCGTTATTTAACAGTTTTGGTTTAAAATTTTTAACCGGATGGCCCTAATCAACCTTCGTAATCAACTTTCTGTTTTGGTAATGGTGTCTGAATGCTTTGTTATCGTACCACTGCCTCATGAATCCTTCAAACTAAATTAATTTTAAACCATTATAAAATGTCAATTATTAGTGATATTTACCCAATGCATCTTTTTGGGTAAAGAGCTTCCCGATAAATATTATTAAGCCAAAAAACAATTAAGTACAACGAATGTGGGTGATTCCCACATCTCGTCCCATAAACAGGCAAAACCAAACACACCTACTATGCTTCGAACCTAACCTAACATAAGAATGATATGCCAAACTTATATGACCTACAAAACTTATCTAAGTTGACCACGAAGACTAATACCATAATCATTTTCGAATTTTTTTAAATCATTAGGGAGGACACAATCATCAAATTCATCATCATACGTACGGATCTTCATCATAATCCTCCTTCCATTTTTCATACAAACTCTTATTTACACCCCCCCCCCCCCCCCACTGCCACTTTTACCAGCTTTTGAACTTGTAGACGCCATGTGTATTATCCGGATCAACAACCTTTTTTAGAACTAGGATGCATTGATTCACTACAAGAAAAAGTGACAATAGTGACAAACAATTTTCGTCACAAACAGTACCAATTTGGTCACTAAACGTGATTAGTGACCAAATTTAGGTGGTCACTATAGGTCCGTCACTATTTACAATTAGAGACCGAATGCAGTTTCGTCACTAAATAGTGACCAAAAAGTCGTCACTGATTGGATGGGTAGATACAACTTCAAACCAATCAGTGACCAAATATTTGGTCACTAATTTGCCAGAGACGAAATGGTGGTCACTATTTTGGTTGATTAGTGACCAAAAAGTGGTCACTATCACAAGTTGCCGATAACCAAAAAATGCTCAGTTTCGTCATACCCTTTTACTTTTAGCTAAGCAGAAAACTAAAATCTTATTCTTTAACACAAATTAAACCAAACATATAAGAGTATAAAGTCTAAAAATATGATTTTCAGCAAATCCATAACATACCAACAATCGCATCGATTTGTCTACAAAGTTATTAAAGAAATACAACAATGAACATGTATAAAGTCTAAAAACATGATTTTCAAGACAACCTTCTTATAACACTCAATCTTTGAATCTATTGTTACTACCCGTAATGTACGATAGAAAAATGAACGCCCGCAAATTTTTTCCAGTCTGCAACTTCTTTAATTCAATCTTGCAAATCCTGCAATTCATAATAAAAAGACATTCAAACCCATATGAGTTTTTCACTTTATAAGGAGAGTTCATAAGCTAACTGTCTACCACTACATGAAGGTGCAAGAATTCATGGTTCAGAAACATTGCTAAACCCATATGATCCATTCCACCCACACGTTCAGTCCTCTCCCTAAATTCAGGCATTGTTAACACATTTACCAATATTTCTTCATTACCACAATTGAGTTGGACTTCAACACACACTTATACATATATTTCCCTTCCCAAGTTCCTTAACAATATCAACTAAATTTAGAAGAATCATTCATCAACATGTACATAATAACATAAACTATAAGTAAAATTAACATTAATATTTATCATTTTCAACTGTAAGTGATTAAGGATTAATTGTATCTGGTATGTATGTGTACCAATACATGCAGGTGCAAGAATTCACAGTTCAAAAATATTGCTAAACCAGAATATGTGAGGTAAGTTTCATGTTTGTCAAGAGCTATCAAGATAACCAAAATTAACAAAATATTCCAAATCTTTCCTGAGGTGAAATAATATGTGTCTATGGTCAGAAAAATCTTACATAATATGTGTCTATGGTCAGAAACAAAACATACTTATGGTCAGAATCTTCAAGCTAGAAGTGTAAAACATCCAAAACAACAAAAATCCACCAATTAACTTCACTACACAGGTAGCTAAGGACTTATGAACATGAACTTATGAGTAAGGTAACTGTGGTGCAGGGGAGGTCAAGCTCAAACAGTCCACTTTAAGACTAGATTCACATTTAAACCCATATTCCTAAGCTAGAGTTTAAGACCAGATTCACATTTAAAGATGACATTAAAAACTATCAAGAGTTTAAGACCAGTTGAATAAGAGTATGAATTTCACTGTAGCCGCACACTTTTCTGTAAAACAGCTGGTGCACCCAAAAGGTTTGGACACTTTTCTTAGGAATTCAGGCCTGCAAGCCTTAAGGGGTGTTTTCAGTTCTATCAAAACTAGTCCAGGTGAGTAAGTTAATTCATTCTTAACTTCGGATACAATTAAAACAGTAATTAACCAGTTATTAAAAAACAATGACTTGTTTATATACCCATACACTCCGCCACCTATCCATCTTGACATCTATGATGACTCAGGACACAATTGCTATATTGATAAGGATCCAAGGCTAAATAAAGGAACTGAAATTTCTGAACTTACATTTGTTTGGGCGTGGAGTCTAGATAAACGATTTATCTCTCCCATCATGAATTTTAATTGGCCCTTGATCTTTTTATTCTGCTTTTGAAGTCGTCGTTGGTTTTTATTCATAACCTTCATATCCTCCTCTAAAGCCTTGGATCTTTCCTTTTCTGACTCTAAGTCCAATCTCAACTTTTCATTGCCCAAAAAATTCCTTGTAGATGCAGAACATGCTTTACCATGTCCAGGAATATGTTTTAGTTTTTTTAAACATATCTCTGCTGGTGTCAAAGTTGAGTTGGCTTCTTCAATTCGTAATTCATTCTGCATTAAAAAAAGTTGGTATATCAACAACTTATGTATTAATTATGTAATTTTAAATGTCACGTAGGAAGTAGTAGAAATTACCAGAATTTTTTCGGCCTTCTCATTGACCATTTTCTCTTTTTTTTCACAATAATGTGCAATTTCAAAGTGTCCAATTGCTGTTACGTGTTCCCCTTTTCTCTTTCTCTGTTTCATACATATATCATAATACAATTCCAAAAAGACAAAATAAGAAATAGATATATTAATTATTCATAAAATAAACTCACCGCATCAACTCTTCTCGCAGTCGAATGGGTGCCAACTGCAGGTGGAATTTCGTTGAAATATCTGTTTTTCTTGTTTCTAGCACTTATCTCCTATAAAGTTAAAAGTTTAGACATCATTATGATTTGAAATATGTATTCTTTATCAACAAAATGTTACGTACTTAGAAGAATAAAAAAAAGTGAGCTTATAACCTGAAATTCTTCGCTTGCAAATCTCTCACACAAATTTACCCAATCACTGGTTCGCACACCATTTGGGGGATGCATCATTGCATCCTCTTTACTTGGATATTTTTGAAAATGAAGGTGCAATTTGTACTGTTTGTTCTTATGTTGACTCGCTAGTTGTGTTTGCATAGCATGCTCCATCATGTCACATGTTTCATCATAGTTTGAATTTCCCTAGAAGTACAAAAAAGGTTAGCAACTTTATGAGTTTATATACATATGTGCATTCTTTACTATCGCACACATTTATAGATATCCAACAGGTTAAATTAATAAAATAGGCTAAATATATATATCTGACTTATTTGTGAGCATTTTAAAAATAACACTTACTACTGATTTTGTGATTATATCCATCTTCAATGAATCAGGTTGCTTCTTCCATGTTGTACCATCTAGTTTGGCGAACTTTCTCATTACACATCCTCCTTTGGTAATAAAACGTTGAGCATCTTCTCCAACAATCTTTCCTGAACATTCGCCAACCTCAAACACCAAGTTCTTCTTATTGGTGCGGCTCTTTCTAGTTTCACCTAAAGCTCTAGACTCTTTCCGAGTGATGGTCATGCCTAAAACTAATATTCAACGAAAAAAATCTATTAGGTTAATACAATATCACAGAATGACAACATATTATCTTTATTTTAAAAACATACCATGTGAAGTTGAACCAATGTTCTCTTCATGTTCATCATCACTCGTGTCTGCCTCTGTTTGTGCATAATCTATTTCATGAGTGTCTTCCTGCTCATCTTCCACCCCTTGGTTTATAACTGGACTTTGACAAGAGAAAGAATTCCTATTTTCTTCATTTTCCAACCAATTATAATTTTTTCTCTTTTGAATCTGTTGATGATGTGGAGGATCACTTCTGGTAAAAGACTTCTGTAGATCAGACCTCTTAAAAATGTCATTCGGCCCATGAGTACTTGGCCCACCAGGCTCACGAATACATGACCCACCTGGCCCATGACTAGTTATCCCACCAGGCTCACGAGTACTTGCTGGCTGACGAGTACCTGGACCACTAGCCTCACGAATACTTGGACCATTAGGCTCACGAGTACTTGGCCCACCAGGTTCACGAATACATGACCTACTTGGCCCATGACTAGTTATCCTACCAGGCTCACGAGTACTTACAGGCCGATGAGTACCTGGACCACTAGCCTCACGAATACTTGGACCATTAGGCTCACGAGTAATTGCTCCACCAGGTTCACGAATACATGGCCCACCAGGCTCACGGGTACTTGCACCACCAGGCCAATGGGTACTTAGACCACCAGGTCCATGAGTACCTGGACCACCAGACTCACGAATACAAGTATCACCAGGCTCACGGGTACTTGCACCACCAATCCAACTAGTACTGGAATTCTGAAGATCAGACCTTTTCGAAACTCCTTTAGAGGCAGCAGGCTGAGCAAACCCATCTATCTGAAAAACAATAACACACTTTTCATTGGTGATTACTAACGAAAAGAGTCAAACTGACTTGGGCCATAACACATAGCTTTTCTAGAATAAACTTTTAAGTCTCATCTTGGGCTTCCCTTTCTGTTGTTTCAGTTTTTTATTACTTGAATTATGCATCTTGTGTTACGGATTGGCTGGAACAGTCAAATTGACACCATCAAGAAACTTATCAGATAATATAATGGAACAGTCAAATAGACTAAATGAAACTACTTTCTAATTTTATTGTTCATGAAACTACACATAAACTACTTTCTACAAATTCCATAATCTTTATATAACCAGAAGTGAAATCATTATGCAACCTTCTAACTTTTTATCAATGATTCTAATATCTTAGAGTTTCAACATCAATGAAGTACATGATGTACTCCACACACACACACACACACACACTTAACATGTACTACACACTTTAAAAACAATTCTGATCTGATACACTAGACAGTAGACATCACACATCTGATCTGATACAGATTACGTCAAGTGCTCTTACTACAGCTATTCACAAGCGGAAGTACAGGCAACTAGAAAACTGTCCAAAGAACACTAGCATCTCACAATAAGTTTAAGTAAGCACCTATGCAAACCTCATTCTTATAACTTCTAAAAATACAATCGTATACCAGGTCTACTCCCATTTTACAGATACTTAGTTCCAGCTAAGTTACATGAATATTCCTGATAATGTGAATATTACTACAAAATAGCAACACTTTTAGGACACCATAGGGTTAATGTAAACAACACTTTTAGCTACATGAATATGCCACATTTTAGTAAATAATCTTTTCCAGTATCCATCTGTTTTATTATCTGATTAAGCCTCTCTGAGTATTACCTTGCTGACAGGAAAAAAAAACAGCTGCATTTTATTATCTTCAAATATTGGTGCACTATATAAATATTCATATATTATGAAATTAAACTGTATAAACTGTTTATAAACATTTTTGAATATTTGTATAAACTGTTTATATGAAATTAAGTGCATACCTGTAGTTTAGGTTGAAGTGCCTCGAGAGGTCCTTTTGGCTTCTCTACACCTTTCTGCCAACAACAACGTATATGTAAGAAAGTATTATATACACACAGCTAAAGAAGATTAGCAATAACTAAATATTATAACATATCAAAACTGTATAGAGAAGAAAAAAATACCTCCATAGCTGATATAATATATCCACACATTAAATATTAAAACATAATAACATATTAAAGCAGAATGAATATAATGACAAATGCAAAGTTCTAGACATAAATTGTGACCCTTTAGGCCTATTTAAAAGTTCCAGATGTTGCATACTTTATGCATAATACATCTGCAGACATATACGAGACACTAAATATTAAACCTAATCTGAATCAATATAGTCTTCCTGTGGCGATTCATCTTCCTGTGACGATTCCTCTTTTTCAGAAGATTCTAAATCAGATGGATCGGTTTCTTCATCTATCAAATGACGGTTTTTACTAGATTGTCCAGTTGAGTCACCACTAAGGGTTAAGGCATCCACCAATTCCAATGGAGTAGAACCTCTTATTAGAGAAGATTGCTTGAGATTCAAATCAACATTTAGACTCAAAGGTGGCTCTTCTTCTTGATATACTTCTCCCACTGGAACATCAAATACTTTGCGAAGGGGATTTCTTAGTACCACATGCCAATTCTTGCCCAATTTAAGATCGGGTACATAAAAAACCTGTTTGGCTTGTGATGAGGCGAAAAATGGTCCGTTTTTAGGGGGTCATTTAAGACCGAATCCGACTTTATTTGATCAAATATTGCCCTAAATCGTTCCTTTTGTGATTTTAGATACTTTGGGAGTGAAATCTGGAAAAGGAAGCAATTCGGACGTTTTTGGAGCATAAAAGTGAAGAAAACGCCAAAGTCTAAATTTTCCATGCTGGGAACAGTAGGTGACGGCGTCAAGAGCAAAACCTTGACGGCGTCAAGAGCAAATTTCATAAATTCCCATGACGGTCCAGTAGAGTTTTGACGGCGTCACGTGAGAAGGGCGTCAAGAGTAAAAGAGTCATGACGGCCTGGAAGTGCATAACTCTTGACGGCGTCAGAAGTAGATCTAGGCAGTCCGAGGAGAGTTTTGGCGGCGAGGTGACGGCGTCACAAGATTACTCTTGACGCCGTCAGACCTGTTTTTCTATATATAGTTTTCTAATTTTTCACATTAAAAGAGAGAAGTTTTTGGAGAAACCCTAAGTACGATTTTGGTGCAACTTTTACAGGTTTTTCAAGGGTTCCAACCCCTTGATACTTTGCATTGTAATTGAGATAAGTGTTCTTCTAATTCAATCAATATGTCTATGTGTTGGTTGTCTATATCTTGTTCTTGTCTCAATTCCATTATGCTAGGCTAGATCTCTTTTGTGTTTGCTTAGATCTAATGAAACCTAGATATTGATTATGTGTTGATTACTTGTTTATTCTTGTCTTGGATGAATGATTTATATGTTAGGCTTAAGAAAACTAGCAGATCTCCAAATGGTAACATACTTGAACGTCTTAAGAAACATGAACCGAGGCGTACTAGGTCTTTATTGGTTGTATTTAATGCATGAGGCACTGTTTACAATCCCTATAGTTGTGCTGGGCATGGTGTAGGAGGAGATAAGAGCTCATAGAATTGGGGAGTTATGTATGCCACCCCATGAATGGTATTAAGGAATACAATCCGTCATCCATGCAATTATAACAAGTAATTAACGTGTAAAAGATATCTATGGAGTAGTGAAATCTAAGTAAACACATTTTCTCCAATTACTGCTCACAACTTTAGTATAATTTAGCTTATTTTCATTTTTAGTATTTTATTTTGATTGCATCTTAGTTTTGGGTTAGTTGAATAGCAACTAATTCCGCCCATTCTTCCAAAACCCGATATTTTAATTGCTTTCTAAAAAAATATAAAAATACAAAAATAATCATCCCTCACCTTTAGAACTAGTATTTAGGCTTTCTAATCCTAGCGACACTATTCCTAAGCTGAACGATCAATCCCCCGGTACTTGTCACTATACTATACTACAACGATCAGGTACACTGCCTGGTGGGGGTTGTAAGCTTCTCGAGATCCCTCGAGAGGTAAAGCCTGTTGCAATTCCCACGCATCAAGTTTTTGGCGCCGCAGCCCGGGGAATAGTTATTGTCTAGGTTAGAATTTCTTTTTATTAGGTCTACTTACTAGAATCCTTTCTAGTGAGATTTTTATTTTTATTTTTGTAGGATTCCTTTAGTCTATCTTTTTCTTTGTGCCCTTTATTTGTAAAACCATTTTCATTTGTCTTCATGGCAGATGAGATTCCATTTAGATCATTAACAATAGAAGAACAATTAGTTTACTCGGATAGATTTGCTTCCTGTTGTTCCAATGAATTTTTAAGTGATCTTAGATATATACAAGAAGAGATGAGTGTAAAGTTTCATAGGTTTGATGAGTTATGCGCATGTGTGGCCTATATTAAACAATCATTGTTAGGATCAATTCCTTTTAGTAAGACCCTTTGGAAAAATTTTGAGGAAAGCCTCCTAACCGTGAACCATGAGTTCAATGATTTGATGGGTTTGTATGCATCACAACTTGAGGAAACAATTAAGGAGGATTTAGCCGAACATGATCATATTGAGCAAAAAGATGAATCCTTTAGGCAAATTGAACATTGTAATCAAGTTATTGAGGAAGGTTCTTATGAATCAGACTTAGAACTTGAAATGGCTAGAGAAGGATTTGAGATACTTAGCAACATGTTTAGGTTAGATTCTACTAAAACACGTGATGAGCATATAGGTGATGTTGAGAAAAGGAAGGATGAGGTAAATAACACAAACCTACAAAGTACCCCACAACTTCCACCATCACTTGAGGAATATACACCACCCGTGACCTACCCGGAAGAAGTAGAAGAGACTATAGTAGCCCCAATAGAGGTAGAACCCTTGTACCAAACACCACTAGAGGATATAGGTTTGAATATTTGTAGTGATAACCTTACTCTTAGTTCTAGGGAATTACCTAGTGTTGATGAACCGGGACCTCAATCTTCACACAACTTTCCATCCTTAGATATACATCTAGGAGACAAAAGAGGAGCCGACCCATCCATCAACCCATGTATTCCGGGTAGTCTTAGGATAAAGGTAGTGGACTCTAAGCCTTGTAGAGAGGAAGCCAATATAGGAGTGGAAAATGACCTTACATGCTTACATCACCCATTTATGATTGATCACAAGAAAAATTATGGGTTTAAACCGGGCTTATTAGGTCAAGATGGATTCCCAACTAGGAGTCTCTTAAAGTTGATTGAAAATGATCCATTTCTAGGAGAAAATCTTAATCCACCCATTAACCCGATTGAATTAGGTAAGGTTATGATGATAGGAGCACACCCCTTTGAGCATATAATTCATCCACCACTCTTTCCTTACGAGGCATATTTACACCCTAAGGGTATGTATCGCTACTTCCACCCGCACTTAATCCTAAGTGTAGGGAAAACCTCCCCTATCTTCGTTAAATAAGGGTAGAGTCAGGCTCATGACTCGAACAAAAACAAGCGCTTCTTGGGAGGCAACCCATGTTTTGTGTGATTTTATTTGTTTGATTGTTATTTGCTTCCGTATGCATGCTTTATTTTTATTGTTGGTTGATCATGTTTCTCAATTAAAATGTGGAAATACTTTACTTTGTTGTTTAGCCTAGTCTTAACTCCACCAAGAAGTATTTTTGCAAAAGATAAGTGTAAGGGGAAACCCCAAATATGTTTTTAAGAAACAAACCGACCATGATTCTCCACAATATTAAATGAGCATGTATATTCGTATTTGTTAGAGTCAAATGCTTGTATTGAGTCATAATGAAGTTTTGCAGGATTTTCCAGGAAGTAGGACCAAGTTTTTCCAGAAATTTTCCGGAAACTTAACATAAGAATTTCTGCAGGTCCATTCTGACGGCGTCAGAGGTTTACTCTTGACGGCGTCAGGAGTTAAAATCTGGAAATTTTACCGGTTTTGTTTTTCTAACGGAGTCTTATAGTTTTTGTGAATTATTAAGTTTTATAATCTCCAGGAGATCTGCAAACTTCATTCCACAAGCATTATATCTTATCGTGTTTTCTAGGATTTAGAAACTTATATAGGATGCCGCCGATTTTACGCGAGGTTGTCTTGTCTATTTTGTCAGGTTTTACAGGTTATGTATGACAAGGAGATGATTTATATTATGGAAGGGAAGCTTTGATCGTTCATTTTCTTGGAGGAAGATTTAACCTGGCCACCTTATTATCCATACCGAGCGAATTAAGGGAGTATTTGATTTCATTCTTTTTAACTTTTTCACTTTTACATTCTTTACCTGAACATTGGGGACAATGTTCATCTTAAGTGTAAGGGGAGGGTAAAATGATGATACCTTACATATGCACTTTCGCTTGAGTTTGTTTTGTTTGATGGTAGATGTGTAATAAAACTATGAGAAATACTTGTTAGTGCAATTTTAGCGCCAAATTTAAAATTTTTTACAACATTTAGGAGTGAAACTTTAGCCATAGCAAGCGTCTCATGGATAGAAGATTGTATGACTAGCACATAACCGTATATTCAGAAAAACTTTCCACCTAAAAATGTGAGGTTCGCCTTTAGATTTGATAGGAAAAGCATTTACTATTAGTGCTTATGAGTGTACCGGTAGCATTTAGATTCTAGAACTTGCGTTAGTGATGCATCCCGAGACCGCTAGTGAGACTACATTCGTGTGGTAGGATTTACTACATGATAAGAGGCATTAGGATTACCCTTGTGTTAAACCTGTATCATAATTACTTGACCATTTGAGTCATATTACTTGGCTAGTTAAGTCAACTAATTTTTCCCACACCCTTAGCGTTGTACTCATTTTTAGTACACGAAACCCCTAGTACACCCCTCCGAGCCTATCTTTTCATTTCTAACTTTAAGCATCTTACTTAAAGGAAGAATTTGTTACACCCCACTTAAATGTACACCCAAATCGCCTTAGCCTTCCGTGTATGCGCTCATTTTTAGTGCATTATTGTTATTTGTTAAACCCTAAGTTAACTTTCTAATTAATTACATGGTTGCTAAGTCGAGTCATATCCTTGTACATATTGTTTTGGGACGATTGGGACTCATGGGTAAGTACTTTTTTTATGGAGTAATGGGGAAGAACATCATTTATTACCCTCATATGTACGTTAATCTTAAAAGTGCTCCAAGTGTTTTGATTTTCTTAATTCGAGTCATTAGATTAGTTAAATGTAAAGTATGTAAAGATTCAAGTGTAAGGGGAATTCTCATCCCCTATGATGTATTATTTTGGATGGTAGGGTAAGAGTGTATGCAAAAAAAAAAAAAAAAAAAAAAAAAAAAAAAAAAAATACATACGGACTACCATCCCTTTTCATTCTATGTTTATTTTATGTTTTCGTTATTTTTCATTTATTAGCTTAAGTCGAGTCTAGTCTTGGCTTAGCAACGCCATCTTGTACATGTAATTAACCGAGATTGTTAACTCGCCACCAGTAAAACTTCCTTTATCCAACAAAACCGTGTATTTCATATCCCTACACCTAACGTTACAACCCTTTAAAAAACCTCTTTGATAGTTTATCCTAGGTGCTTACGCCATGTGGTGGAGGTTTGATCCTTTCCCAAGCCTATGGTAATCTATTTTGCTATGACAGGTAGTGAGAGATATCTTCCGTTTCCATATTGTAATTTACACTTTATTACACCCGAGAGATGTGAGTATCTAAACACTATTTGTGAGGTGCTTGTGTATGACCTCCGTGCTTGTCTATTGGTCTTTAGTGGAACGATTATTTGTTGTAATTACTTTTATATTAGTGTTAAATGACCCCTAACTTGTCTTTTGAGTAGAATAAAAGCGCATTTGCTTGAGGACAAGCAAATCTCAAGTGTAAGGGTATATGATGAGGCGAAAAATGGTCCGTTTTTAGGGGGTCATTTAAGCCCGAATCCGAATTTATTTGATCAAATATTGCCCTAAATCGTTCCTTTTGTGATTTTAGGTACTTTGGGAGTGAAATCTGGAAAAGGAAGCAATTCGGACGTTTTTGGAGCATAAAAGTGAAGAAAACGCCAAAGTCTAAATTTTCCATGCTGGGAACAGTAGGTGACGGCGTCAAGAGCAAAACCTTGACGGCGTCAAGAGCAAATTTCATAAATTCCCATAACGGTCCAGTAGAGTTTTGACGGCGTCACGTGAGAAGGGCGTCAAGAGTAAAAGAGTCATGACGGCCTGGAAGTGCATAACTCTTGACGGCGTCAGAAGTAGATCTAGGCAGTCCGAGGAGAGTTTTGGCGGCGAGGTGACGGCGTCACAAGATTACTCTTGACGCCGTCAGACCTGTTTTTCTATATATAGTTTTCTAATTTTTCACATTAAAAGAGAGAAGTTTTTGGAGAAACCCTAAGTACGATTTTGATGCAACTTTTACAGGTTTTTCAAGGGTTCCAACCCCTTGATACCTTGCATTGTAATTGAGATAAGTGTTCTTCTAATTCAATCAATATGTCTATGTGTTGGTTGTCTATATCTTGTTCTTGTCTCAATTCCATTATGCTAGGCTAGATCTCTTTTGTGTTTGCTTAGATCTAATGAAACCTAGATATTGATTATGTGTTGATTACTTGTTTATTCTTGTCTTGGATGAATGATTTATATGTTAGGCTTAAGAAAACTGGAAGATCTCCAAATGGTAACATGCTTGAACGTCTTAAGAAACATGAACCGAGGCATACTAGGTCTTTATTGGTTGTATTTAATGCATGAGCCACTGTTTACAATCCCTATAGTTGTGCTGGGCATGGTGTAGGAGGAGATAAGAGCTCACAGAATTGGGGAGTTATGTATGCCACCCCATGAATGGTATTAAGGAATACAATCCGTCATCCATGCAATTATAACAAGTAATTAACGTGTAAAAGATATCTAGGGAGTAGTGAAATCTAAGTAAACACATTTTCTCCAATTACTGCTCACAACTTTAGTATAATTTAGCTTATTTTCATTTTTAGTATTTTATTTTGATTGCATCTTAGTTTTGGGTTAGTTGAATAGCAACTAATTCCGCCCATTCTTCCAAAACCCGATATTTTAATTGCTTTCTAAAAAAATATAAAAATACAAAAATAATCATCCCTCACCTTTAGAACTAGTATTTAGGCTTTCTAATCCTAGCGACACTATTCCTAAGCTGAACGATCAATCCCCTGGTACTTGTCACTATACTATACTACAACGATCAGGTACACTGCCTGGTGGGGGTTGTAAGCTTCTCGAGATCCCTCGAGAGGTAAAGCCTGTTGCGATTCCCACACATCAGCTTGAGATGCAAGAATGTATGGTTGATCAGTGAACCATTCTCGAGACATATTAATACTTAGAGTTCCAGATTCTTTATCCATTTGTAATCCTTTCACATCACTTACCCTAAACCATTTACACTTAAACACCAACACTCTTTTGTTTTGTCCCAAGTATTCCACCTCTAATACCTCATGTAATATCCCATAAAAGTCAATAGTGTTTGTCCCATAATTTCCTGGCACTACAACCCCACTATTCTGTGTTTTCCTATTCGTTTCACGAGATTGAGTGTGGAACTTATACCCATTTACCATACATCCACTATACGCATTCACTGAGAATGGTCCACGTGACAAAACCCGAATTTCTGAATCAAATGACTCTGGACAATTATTCACCTAAACAAAAAAGCATGTAAAGTATTGGTTAACAGAAGTTTAATATTGTCAAATTTAACTTTAAAAACAATAAATTTCTAAAGTAACTCTTACACGTTGTTGAAACCATGAAGCAAAACATTTGTCATGAAGTTCATTTATATTGTTACAGTTTTCTTTCTCTAGTTTAAGTTTGTGTTCACTGCATAAAAGTTTGAATTAAGCAACATTATTATATAACACAGAAAACAAAAATTATAAACATGTCAATTTATGAAGAAAAAAACATACTTACTTTATAAGCTCCACCATTTCGTCACAATTATTTAAAATGTAAGTTTGAATCTTCTCCAACTCAATTTCACTTATATAAGATATAGTCTTACTGCCTAATAGGCGCCCTTTGCAAGAAAAAATGGAAATGTCACCATCAATATCCACCATCTCATTGTTGCGCTCAACCTTATTAAAGATAGTTTCGACATCATTCAGATACATTGAACAGAAATTTAGACATTCACTGTCTATGTATCTCTCAGTGATACATCCTTCAGGACGAGCTGTGTTTTTAACATACCCTTTCAAAACTCGCATTTTCCTGTACAATGAATAAGTAATTAGTATAAACCCAATCAGAAAGTGTTTCAAACATTTAATAAAATGTTTACCTCTCAAACGGAAACATCCAACGATACTGAGGTGGACCTGCTATCTTTGCTTCGAATGGCAAATGAATCAAAAGATGAGTCATGATGTCAAAGAACGATGGAGGAAATATCCTCTCCAACTTGCACAGGATGAGGGTGATTTTTTCTTCTTGTTTCTCAAGTACATCAATATACATGTTTCGCGCGCATAATACTTGTATAAAATCACTTAGCTCGTACAAGACAAGTTGAGCTTCTTTTGTCAAACAACCCCTAATCGACAAGGGCAACAATCTCTGAATGAAAACATAAAAGTCATGACTTTTCATGCGAGACAATTGGAATTCTCCCTCTTTTATGCATCTAGAAATATTTGAGGCAAACCCATCAGGAAACTTGACTGAAGTTAAGAAATTTAGAACTTTTTGTTTCTCGTCCTTTGTGAAATGATAGCAGGCCATTGGCATTATGAATGAGTTACCATCTTCTATAAGATGTAAGCTCTTTCTTAACCCCTTATCCATCAAATCTTTACGGGATTTCCATGTATCTTTAGTCTTAGCCTTCATATTGAATAATGTGCCCGTCAAACTTTCTGTCACATTCTTAACAACATGCATGATATCAATGTTGTGTCTCAATTTCAGTTTATCCCAATACTCAAGCTTGAAGAATATGCTCTTTTTATACCATCCTTTCTTTCCTTCTAAATACTTACTCTTTTTCTTCTTAACATAACAATATGGCTCACTAATATTACAATCTACATCATGCAGAACTTCATGTCCAGACATTGGTACAATCGGTTCCCGGGTTTCCCTTGTCCCATCAAAATTCTTTCTATCGTTTCGCCATTGGTGTGAAGATGGCAAAAACCTTCGATGACCCATGTAACATACCTTGCTACTGTGACTCAAGTAACTAGATGATGTTTCATTCATGCATATTGGACACGCATTGTAACCCTTAACAGTCCAACCAGATAACATGCCATACGCCGGAAAATCATTTATAGTCCACAAAAGGGCAGCATGTAACATAAAATTTTCTTTTCTATGCGCATCATAAGCATTGATACCACCCCATAAATCATTTAATTCGTCAATGAGAGGCTCTAAGTAAACATCAATATTGGTTGGTGTTTTGGGACCTGGAATCAACATCGACATGAACATGTATGGGTCTTTCATACATTTCCATGGAGGAAGATTATATGGGACAACGAAGACAGGCCATATGCTATACGAACTACTTAGGTTACCAAACGGATTGAATCCATCTGTTGCCAACCCTAAGCGTACATTGCGTGGATCATTAGCAAATGAAGGAAACACTCTATCGAAATGTTTCCAGGCCTCACTATCTGCAGGATGTCTAACTATGTTATCATCGTTAACTCTTTTATCCTTATGTCACCTCATGTCATTAGAGACTTGTGGATCTATAAACAACCTTTGAAGTCTAGGTTTTAAAGGAAAGTATCGAAGCACCTTTTGTGGTACATTAGGTTCTTTTTCTTTGAATCGAGGTTCTTTACACTTATCATTTGGACATTGGGTGAATGATTCATACTTGCCTCTATAAATAACACAATCATTAACACAAGCATGAATTTTCTCCCCCCGAAACCCCAAATCGCGTATGTACTTTTTTGCTTCATAATAGTTCTTTGGAACTGAGGATGGAGATGGAAGTGCTTTTTTGAATACGTTAAGTAAGTCATTAAAGGACTTGTTAGACCAACCATTTGTTGTCTTTAAATGTAAAATGGTAACAATGAATGAAAATTTCGAATAACTTTGGCATCCCGTGTAAAGATCTTGATGTGATTCATCTAATAATCTATGAAGAGTTTCTAAATCTTTGTCTACAGAAGATGAAGATTCACCATTAGTCTTCCATTTATCACCCCACCTACTTTGACCTATGTTATCTAACATCTCATCAAGGTCGTCATCATAAACATCATCATTATCAATATTCATATTATTGCTACCCATATCCTCATCATTAAATGATACATGATCATCACTATCATCCGAAACATCACAAGACTCCCCATGACGTGTCCACTTATCATAACTAGTAGAAATTCCATTTTGCATCAAATGTTTAAAAACGGTAGATTTCTTATGGTCACGAAAATTATTACAAATTTTGCAAGGGCAAGGAATATCTACTGATTTATTTTTGTTACGATAGGCAAATCTAAGAAACTCATTCACGCCAATTTCATATCGTGGGTCGGTTAACCTATGAACAATGTGCATCCAAGATTTATCCATCCTGAGAGAATATATGGTATTACTACATGATAGTAAAAAATATGCTTAATATAAGTTTAAGGCGCGATATGCAACTTTTGGATATTAAATTCAGAAAAATGAATAACAACTTTTGGATCATCTACAGTTAACTTTAAAAACAGACGTCAAGTACCTCAAAAACACTCTTACGATTGTTCTCTATCTGACCACAACCAACGTATGTGCTCTTACTATATTAGTTCCAACAGTGAGCAGCAAACAGAATATCTAATCAACAATAATAGCAACGCACATCTAAAATGAACAACCAACAACAAACTAAACGAAAAGTTGAACAAAAAAGTACTCATATTTTCACATCTGCATGCAATCTATTCAAATTTTTAGTTCATATGCTTCAATCAAACTTTACGCATCAGCTTGACCACGTATCCCTCTTGGCCTATTGGGCTATGAAAAATCCTAAATACTGGTTTGTCATGACACGTTGTTTGGCAACTACTGATGGGATCTAATGACTAAGAACTGGATGCCCAACAAACACTTTCAACTTGAAGTATCGAATTACTCTTAATCACAAACATATATTGTTCACAGACCAAATAATATACTAACTATTTACCTAAAGAGCTACCCATAAAAAACTTGCAGATCTTATGAATTAACGAGAGTGCAGAGGCACCTTAAGTTTTTAGTAGCTACTCAAAACAGAACTGCAAGACTGTGTACAAAGAGGACAAACTGAGAAGGCGAGAAATGATAAGTTGAAATTGTCACTATATTCAAGTATGTATATATACCTATTCTAATAAGCAGAAAACATTTTAAGTTGCATGATAAGTTGAAATTGTTCATTACCTAATACAAAGTTAATGGCTGCGGTCCTCGCCCTTGATAGGATTCCAACTTCTTGGGAGACTTGTAAACTCTGAAATACGTCTTTATCCCGTGTTGTGGACTTTAAACCGTGTTTAGCTCTGAGACAAAAATTAAATCATATAAGCAGAAGTTAGCACATCATACACTTCATTCCATATACGAACAAATAACAGCTGATCAAAGCACACTTGAGAAGGAATAAGCATATTACAAACCACACTTAATTGGATATACCCACACTCTCAAGACAGTCTTAACCCTCTATCTCACTCCATGACCATAGAACCACAATTAAGGAATATGCAAAAAAATGACACAAGATGCTGGTGTGATATTGTGATGGGTATTCAAAGCTGTATCAGTATAGTAAGTTAGAGAGATGATTTCATGTTCAACATACTAATAATTTACGTTTATAATTCAATAGCCATTATATTTGAAACAAGCTTATGCAAACACTATAAAAACTTATGCAAACACTATAAAAAAAGAGCCATTATATTTGAAATAAGCTTATGCAAACACTGTAAAAACTGCTATCAGTAACCCCCTTAGCTCACAAGCTTATTTCATATTTATTACAATTTTCCAGCCTATGAGCTCATGACGACTTAAAACTGAAAATTAACTATATAAGCTCAAAGCCCTTGTGTTTGCTATAGTTAACCGAAGTCATTACAAAATAAGTCATCTTATCGTTTACATGTTCAGGGTTTGTGATTCCTCAAGGTTGTGGTGATTGGTGTTCAAAAATCTTTAAGTCATGTCCATAATCCCCGTTCATGTTTCATGAAGGTTTGAACCATCAAATGCTTGAATACTTTTTCGGTTCAGTTATGTCTATCCCACATGTTTACTTCTTCAGATTGCTTGATCTTAAACATGCCCCCAGATTAACCACTTAGACATGATTACCTTTTCGCACATGGATATCAGGAAAAGGGCCATGCCATCCGCCATTCAATCATGCTACAAAGCAAACCTTGCTATTATGCGCTTGCTATTTGGTTACTTATATCGCGAGCTACTTTCTTAATTGTCCTATTGTCAAAAAAATTCCAACTAACACGAATTATCCACGCAACTTCACAACGTCTAACTAATCATCACAATCAACTAACCTAACAATCAAATATGGAACTGTAAACCTATTTTGACATTTCATCAAACACCTTTGGTGCAGCAATTACAACTCGTAAATCAACTGTCTATCCTAACTATGACTCAGATTTTATTACTAATCTCCTCCTAACTATCCTAACTACGCTACTTACACTCGTAGATCACGCGGTAAACACGATCGAGTCTGAACTTAGTGAAGCAACTAACACAAATTACAAAGCAAGTTGCTCAGACTAAATCACGACGCACAAAACTTAGTGAAGCAACTAACACAAATTACACTCAAACAACTGAAATCGATGTATTCAAAAACTTATAGCACAAAACAACTGAAATCGATGTATTCATGAGGAGTTGATGAATTTGTGATGGAACCTGATAAGTGAGGAGCTGATGAATTTGTGATGGAACCTGATAAGTGACGAGCTGATGAATCAACCAAGCGAATCCATGAGGAGCGATTGCATTTTAAGGGAAAATTGGTGAATATTATTTGGATTATGGAACAGTAGCGAAAGATTGTTTAATAAGGGTTAAGTATCACTCGGGTCAACCCAAAAGATTGTTTGGTATTTGGACTTGTAACCCGTTATGTATTTGGATTTAAGTATTTGGATCTTAAAAAGTTATCATAGCCCTTAATAATATTTGGATCTAAAAAATTTATTAGGCCCACACGTAATGTTACATCTATTTATACTTATCTTGCCATAATAAAATATTTCAAAATGTATCAAAATTCATTTTTACACGAGTGATTTTAGTCGGTTATTATTATTATTATTATTATGTTAAATCAGTGATTTTAGTCGGCTAATAAACTCATCTATATTATGAATCAAATATATTCGACACGTAGTTCGGCTAATAATTAGTGACCATCTGGCTCGTCACTAATGATTTACGAATGACCAAAAATCAGTGACGAAGGATTATGTGGTCACTAAATGGCCTAAATAGTGACCAAAATAAAAGTGGTCACTAAATTCTCGTCACTAAACACACTTTTTCTTGTAGTGATTTACCGGGTTTTACCGGCTTCCCATCTTCACCCACTAACACAAGCTTCCCATCAAGCATATGACTTTTCAGTTCATTAATCCTTACAACAAAAGATATAGTACTTGGACTACCTACTACTATACCAACCAAAGGTGTAGGGACATTACCACTAGGTTCTACATCAACATTAGA
Organism: Artemisia argyi; assembly: GCA_030686995.1. NCBI lineage: Eukaryota > Viridiplantae > Streptophyta > Magnoliopsida > Asterales > Asteraceae > Artemisia > Artemisia argyi. Next base: position 100,546,405 of record CM060696.1, on the reverse strand, counting down.
AGCCTCATCCAATTCACCTAGAACACCAAATGCATTAGAAGTACTTTCCACTTTAGCATCCATTTTCGGCTGACTAGACATTGAAGCCTCCTTTGTGTTATCTTTTGGATTAGAAGCCTTGGTATTCTTTGGTGCAACAGGCCTATACTCAAACTTGTTCATTGGAACACCATTTAACTTCTTTGGATTAGCTCATTTCCGCTGCACAACCATAAACCAATCTTTAGAACCCGAACTCTGACCCTTGCCTTTATCTATCCCATTCACCACACATTTAGTAGTAGCTTTGAGATATACATTAAGAGAATGACCATATAACAAGCAAGTACCACAACGAGGTGGTTCTTGTTGGTGTTATTGGATGTTTTCCCAGTTGGGTGTTGATAATCAATGGTACTGGATATTCAGTTGAAATAGTGTTATCACTTTCTAATAGAAACTATTCGACCCTATGCCTAGGTTACACGAATATCTCTACGGGATAAGACCAAGTGGTGTTCTTGTTTTAGGCACAAATCAAGAATCTGTTTTCTTCTAAGTGTTTCTATTTAAAGTAAAGATTACTCAAAACCTAGTCAATGGAATTATGAGAATTAATTGGCCTATTAATCTCCTCATAATTTTCCACCATTCTAGCCATAGTGGTTACAAGACCACATAATTAAGGTCTTAATTACGAATTTGAAACTTCCCATAAATAGGGCAAAGTAGTTACAAATTCATTCCGGCATTACCAGCAGTAGAAACTCTGCCTAGCAGTACTAATATAGTACTAGCAGTAGAAACTTCTGCTTAGTAGTAGAAACTCTGCTTCAGCAACTCTAAATTAGCACTAGCAGTAGAAACTTTAACACTACAATAAGAGTCAGGGTAATCATGGACTTAATGGGTGTACCCTCTATACCTACAAACCCATTTCTAAGTATGATCGTATCCCTCAATTGAACTAAATTTACAACAGTTCTCAGTCGTATTCAATACAAATAGACTCTTTCTTATATACACTTCCATTAAGCTTTGGAATAGCCAAAACTAGATTATCACGCAAGTCATTAGACGCATTAATTTCAATCAAGGCTCTTGCATAACTGCTCCTTCCCCATGAATCCAAACACATGTTATTCGTATACGAGTCTAGTATCATAGGAGTACCAATATTAGAAGTGATCAAGCTCAAATCATTTGATGTATATGCAACCAATGGTAAATCATGGAACTTCACCCAGACTTGGACAAGATAAATCTTCTTTCAAAAGGCTTACCTCGGGTGACCATTTGTTAAGAAAGATGGGAATTCCATGAATCGTCCATGGACCATCACGAAGAATAGATTCCACAACATGAACAAACGCAAACTTAAAGAAGAAGAAACCTTTCGCGTTCATTGTTACTTTCACTAAACCATCTCCCTATTGTTGCGTACAAACCATTCAACAACAGGAAAAGTGAGCATTTTCCTAATAAAGTACCCATATAAAGCATTCTTCAATCTCTCATTAGCCTCATGAACCAAAGCAATAGGTAACCCAATGTCATAATCTGCATCATTAGGAACATTATTTTCAATTTTTCAAAAATTTGCCTTAGTTATAGACGTAGGGCTTAGCTTATTAGCATAACTCAAGGGGATCTCATTATCGGTATGAGGATTTGTTTCTTGGGAAGAATTCAAGAGTATAAGGCTCAGAATAAAACATGTAGTTGTCAGTAGATCGAAAGAGTAACCATGTGGCAAATTTGTTAGAGGGTGCACCATAGACGCTAGTTATAAGCATCATCACATTAGCTTTTACCATAATAATGTTTTTATAACACAATTTTTGAAAACTACCCTCTTTAAACATAACATGTTATAGGCGTCAGTGGGTCACATTTTTATTTTCTTTTTCATTTTCTTTAAAATTTAACAATTTCATTAAACTAAAATTCAAATATGATACATTAAAAATACCGTACGAATTGCATAGAAAGTAAAATATGATACGACAAATACATAAAAACTAAAACAAACTAAACTAGGAACGATATTTTGCTCGGATCTCTTCTTTCATTCGGTTGATCAAAGCTTCATCTTCTTTCGACATCCCCTTGGTGCTAGTAGCAAAAAACTTCAATTCCTCTAATTTTTTTTGGATCGCGAGAAGGTCATCTTTCTTTAAACGATTTTGGCGCAATTCTACTTGTACCATCTCCTTGAAAGTTTCTTTACTTGACGAGGATCCCGCAGTTCTTGTAGAGTCCGATTTTGACTCTTGGACGGCCTTGGGTTGCCGGGAGGACGTGGTTCTGGACATCCCATGCATCATATTGGACAAACGCAAACCTCTAAATATATTGGATTTTTTTTTATTATTATTATTCCAAAAACAACGAGTTAGCCATGTCGAATCGTTTTCACCCCTGAGACGTTCATATTGGGAAAAAACACCAGTGAACTTGTTACAATCACCTATAGAAGTTGTACACTTTCCCATGACCATGTGCTCGATAAGGTGGAAGGATGCATGTCGGTTGTATTCACTTACAGATTTTTAACAAAGCATTTTTAAATCTTGTCCGACACCTAGTCTTGGGTCTTCTGAATTTTATACCCATGGTTCCGCCAAAATTTTTTCTTCTTGACTCCAAGGCATATGTGTGTTTTATTTATTTATTATTTATTATTTATTTTTTAATTTTTTAGGCTTTCAAACTCTTTCCTTTCCTTTTTCGATGGGAGAAGACTCGTTTTGTGATGTTTGTGGTAGTGAGTTTGGTGGTGATTTTGGTAGTGGTTGTATTGTTTAAGGTGGTTTTGAAGTATTACCGAAAGCTCAAAAGTTATGAAATGGGCATCGTTGTTGAAATTGGAATAAGACCATATGGTTAATAGCATCCTGGTTCATCGAAATTTTGTTGTTGGAAATATGGTTGTTGGGAAGGATCTTGTGCAAAGGAGGGTAATGGTATGTGCTGTTAAGAAATAGAATTGGCACATGATGGTGTAGCGGGTTGTGAAGAATTAGAATTAGCGGACGAAGAAGACCGGGGAATATATTGTTCGTGAGCCAATTGTTTTGGTTACTCATTTTCGAAGAGAGGATTGAAGTGTATGTGAAAGTGTATGAAACAAGTCAAATTCTAATTGTGTTTGGTTGTTTCTATGATAAAAGTGGACATTTATTGGAAAAAATAAGGTATTAAAATTTGTGGACCGTTGCATTTTTCGATCGTTGCATGCATTCAAATTAGGGAAAAAATTGGACAAAACGTGCGCCACAGGGATATGGTGGCGCCTATGGCACGACCACCGGTGCACTATGGCACCGCCATAGGTGGCCAACCAGCGCTAAAACGTCCCCTATGATGCCTGCGGCCTGCACCCCGAGTACTCTTACTGTCTTACAATAGTTTTATTGATATTCATAGTTTTTGATATGATACCCTTCGTTAGATTCATTAGTGTTACATTGCGGCGATATGAAATGGAATTTTTAATCAAATCATAGTACTGAGGCCATAAGTTAAAGGATACTGATGTTGTTATAACTTATAACAATTGGCCGACCATAAAGTACCTGTAATAAACCATATGAACTAGACGTACTAATTAACTACCCATGACTGTTTACAAACTGTACATATGGGTAGAAGTTTGATGTATATAACTATAATATATACTTTACTAATTTATCAGAATAACATGAGACACATAATTACGCAACAAAATAAGAAAAAGCAAATACGGCCAAGTGATCTATCAGCTTGTATTGCCTGTCTTCGTGCACGTTGAGTACTAACAGCCACCAGATTATATGAGTTAGGATAAGCATATAAAGGCGCTTGTGTGTTCCCAAAAAGACTCCCATATACCATTTCCCCCAACATTGCTGTTGTTGGACTTGTTGGGTTAATCACATTTGGGCCATTTGCCATTGTTGTAGGTCCTTGTGTTTGTACTTGGTAGCCACGGTTATTAAGCTGCGTAACTGGCATGGGGTTGGTTCCATAACTTGGACCGTGGGGCCTACGAGGGATCACCATACCTAATCCTAGGGATTGTTCGTCTGACTTAGGTTTTGTTGTTTGGCCCCGACCATATAATGGGACTAGAGTCTTTTGAGAGATGTGGTGTTTGCATAGAGGGCATTGCGGGTTGTGCTTGTTTGGGTTTTTTGATGAAGTGTTTTGGTGATAAATCCATTTGTATATGCAAGGCCAGCAATACAGGTGACCACATAGTGTCACCACTGGATCTTGGACCGTGTCTAGACATATATTACAATCAAAGCCTCCCAATGAACTTATTTCAGACTCATCAACAAGTTCTGACAACGATTCCCATTTAGGTGAAGAGGGTTTTTGCTCTTTGACAATGTTGTTAACATGCATGATTTCTTGTGAATACTGTTCCATGTCCATATGGCTCGATCTGGTTGAAATTTCTAAATTGATATCTGAAATGATAAAAACAGAAAAGAGATTAGAGTTTTCCTTTTAAAATAAACACTTCAACATATAAGGTGTAACATATATATACTTATGTTAATAACTTATCTAACAAGTTATGCTAATAACTTAATGCATGTTCTGTTATGTATAGTCTTAAAAGTAAATCCCCCGTACTTTGCAATTTTCCAAATAATGTATTTGGTCGTATATGAACTACAGTTGGCTTTTTGAGTGGTACAGTTATCCAAAAGGAGATGTAGTAATTACTGCAACATCTAGACGTGCCTAGTGATCGAAAGTGGAATTAATGATAATATTGCGTGTGCCAAGAACCTTATAAAGGATATTAGAGTTGGACCACATGGTCATCTTAATAATCTTGTTACAAAATTAATTTATAAGTAGCCTTTTAGCATAACATATTAGTAAATTTCAGCCCAGTTATCGAAAGTGGAATTAATGATAATATTGCGTGTGCCAAGTGATCGAAAGTGGAATTAATGATAATATTGCGTGTGCCAAGAACCTTATAAAGGATATTAGAGTTGGACCACATGGTCATCTTAATAATCTTGTTACAAAATTAATTTATAAGTAGCCTTTTAGCATAACATATTAGTAAATTTCAGCCCAGTTAAATGTCTTTATGCTACCCGCTCACAACCGCGTCCTACTTCTAGTTATTAATATTACGCGTTTAATTTTTTGTTAATTCAAAAATAAACCGACACGCAAATCAATAAATGGTCAAAATATTTGGCAAATATTATACATTAAAAAGTTAGTACTGTATAATAAGTCGTATTACATGAAGTAGTTGATATTCTAATTCTGTTAATTAATTTAGTACTATTACTCCCTCCGTCTCAAATTAATTGTCATAAGAGAGAAATTACAAAGTTTAATAAAAATGAGGCCTTTATAAATCTCAACTACTAAATAAGAATATTCTTTTAAAATATTCTCTAGTTTTTACTTAAAAAAGAAAGTGGATAAGTATTTTGAGACATCCCAAAAAAGAAATATGGACAATAAATTTGAGACGGATGGAGTAATAAATTAGATAAAACTCATAAAAGTCGCATTGTTTTTAAAATGTGCATCATACATTTATCACACGCCACTTGGCCGGTCATTACTATTATTATTACTTTGTGATATTGGTAACGTGTTTAATTAACTGCTAGAATGCTACTACTTTTCTTTCAGTATCACTAGACTTTTCGAATATTTGAAAGGTGTCTTGAAGTTGATGTATGTATCAATCATGTAAAATTGCAAATACGATAGTCATGTTATACACGAGTAATAAAAATGTGACTTGAAGTTGTATCAATAGCTCATCTAATCTTTACCCTTAGGAAGCGACTTCATCTAATGTATACTTCAAAAAAATTGTACATGTCAACTATTTTACGCAACTAGAAGTGTCATTATCATGCAATTAACATCAATTTAACAGTTTTCATAAACATAATATTTACGGAAAAAATTCTTACATGATCTCCCCCAGTGTATTTTATTTTTCAAAGAAGTTTCAAACATTGAGAGAAGGTGTTGAACAAAAAAAAAAAAAAAAAAAAAAAACAAACAAAAAAAAACCCCACTTACATGTATACTATTTGTAGCCAAATATCTGTAAGATACTCCTTATCCCTAAATAAATGTCTGTAGGTTAAGTTTTATTTGAGACAATTGTATAAAGTAATATATATATATATATATATATATATATATATATATATATATATTGGAAGATTGTCAGCTTATCTTTGAAAAAAACATGTTGGCAATCTAGTTACATTGCAACATTTTTGCTTTTTAACCATTTTGGGTGTCTAGCTACCACGGCATGCAAAAGCTTTAAACACCAAATTTAATCAATCACAACGTGAAATTTTGAACAGTTTTGGGTGTCTAGCAGTTTAACATCAATTTAACAGTTTTCATAAACATAATATTTACGGAAAAAATTCTTACATGATCTCCCCCAGTGTATTTGATTTTTCAAAGAAGTTTCAAACATTGAGAGAAGGTGTTGAACAAAAAAAAAAAAAAAAAAAAAAAAAAAAAAAACAAACAAAAAAAAACCCCACTTACATGTATACTATTTGTAGCCAAATATCTGTAAGATACTCCTTATCCCTAAATAAATGTCTGTAGGTTAAGTTTTATTTGAGACAATTGTATAAAGTAATATATATATATATATATATATATATATATATATATATATATATATATATATATATATATATATATATATATATATATATATATATATATATATATATATATTGGAAGATTGTCAGCTTATCTTTGAAAAAAACATGTTGGCAATCTAGTTACATTGCAACATTTTTGCTTTTTAACCATTTTGGGTGTCTAGCTACCACGGCATGCAAAAGCTTTAAACACCAAATTTAATCAATCACAACGTGAAATTTTGAAAACAACTTCTAGCAATTATAAATTCCTCACTAAAACTAACAACTACACATAGCAAGGTTACTCAAATCAACCTAAATAAAAAACAAAAACAGATTGCAATATCTCATATGAATATCTCATATGATAATCAACCTACGTATATAAAATCTGTAAAATATAAGAAGCTAAACTTACCCGAAATGTTGCAAAATTGTGAAATCTTAATGAAGGTTGATATTGGAGGTGGTTACGAGTAATGAGAGATAGTAAGATGAGAGAGATTGCATTTGGTTAAACTGAAATGTATATATATAGGCAGGGATACGTACAAAAAAGTACTGTATAAAATAATTATGATGATGTTAGAGAATTAAATTTAGATAAAAGTAAAGGAAAAAGAAGTTTCATTCGGAGAAGACGCGGCATGCCCAGAATAAAGTGTGATGTATTTTTAAAAGTAATTAACAAAATATTTAATTATCTGCTTTTTAATATGTTAGAATATTAGTAGTAAACTTAAACGTAGTTAAGGGGCTTAAGTGTACTTTATAATTAGATTGGGTGTTAGACATAAACTAGGATTAGGTAGCTTGGAGTGCAAGGCAAGCTAGGTTTCCACCTCCTCATCTCTATAAATAGAGATGAGAGGATGCTAGTTATTTATTCTTCTTCCTCAATTGTAAAAGCTTTATTGGTATTAATAAAGGGTTCGTTGATGGTATATCGTGTGCATATTCTTGTCGGTTCTTTGTAATCTCTCGTGTTTGCTACTCGTGCTCGATACAACTCGCGATCTAGCTTTCCGCGATCGAACTTCGGGTTTGTTGTCGAGGTATTATCCAACAAGTGGTATCAAGAGCCGCGGTTATTGTGGTCATCGAAGTTCGAGTGCTAGATCGAATTTTCGAGGTTCAGTTTCGGGTTTTGAATCGGTTTTTTGAGTAGCGATCAATTGACGAGAGGTTAAAGACGATTGAAGGTTTTATATATATTCACGTGAAGACTATATTACAAAGAAATAAGGACTACTTTTCTAAGGAACTTGTATTTAATATTAATTTAATACCTTCAGGTTGTTGTTTTGGTATACTACAAGACGAGTGAATGGTAATTTAATAAATACAAGGGTTTTTTGGTTTTATGTATAAAATCAACTTCAAGGTTTGACTTTAGGGTTTTTAAAGTTTATTATTTGAAGGTTCTTGTTGTGGGATTTTCTTGTGATTCAAGTTTTGGTTGTGGTTTTCTTGGGTTTCAAGTTAACGACTGGGTTACTTGTTCGAAATCGAGGGTTTAGGGTTATTCTAATTAATTCGATTTACAAGAAGGGTTTATAGCAACAAGGGAGAATATTGCACACGGCTTGTGAGGCTTGTCGGTAAAGTTGGTTAAGAAACAACTTGACAAGGTTTTTAGCAAGGTATGAGAAGAATGGCTATTTCTATAACTAGGTTTGACATCGAAAAATTCGATGGGAAGAATGACTTCGGGTTATGGCAAATAAAGATGCGTGCTTTAATGGTACAACTCGGATGTGATGCTGCATTAGAGACATTACCCGCGGACATGGAAGCAGGTGAAAAGGCTGCTTTGATGAAGAAGGCATACAGTACCTTAATTCTATGCTTGGGAGACCGGGTTTTACGGGAAGTTACTAAGGAAACATCTGCTGCAGGAATTTGGGCGAAGTTGACTAGTCTTTATATGACTAAGTCCTTAGCAAACAGACTGTATCAGAAGAAGAAGCTGCACACATTCTATATGAGTCCAGGTACGAAACTGGGTGATCATATAGATGAGTTTAACAAGTTGATACTTGATTTGGCGAATATTGATATCGAGATTGAGGATGAAGATCAGGCTCTTATGTTACTTACGTCGTTGCCATCGTCTTACGAAAACTTTGTGGAAACATTGTTGTATAGGAGGGAATCCTTGATAATGGAGGATGTCCTGGCGACTCTGAATTCAAGAGAGTTGAAGAAAAGAACCGAAGGCACAAAGGAAGAAAATGGTGACAGGTTATATGTAAGGGGAGGGTTAGATCATTCAAGGAAAGCTCATTCTGGTGGAAGTTCATGGTTTAAGTCAAGGGGTGAAACTTTTAAACTCAAGTGCTTCATATGTCATTCAGAGGGTCATCTGAAGAAAGACTGTCCAAAGAAGAAGTCAAGTGGGTTCATCAGGAAGGGTAAGCATGATCAGGATTCTGATTCTTCTGATGACGACGGTAACGCCTACTTTGGAGAAGCCTTAGTGGTGGTCGAAAATGATGAGATGACAGAATTGGTAATGGATTCCGGTGGATCTTATCATATGACTCGTAGGAGGGATTTCTTGTATGACTTCAAGGATGTTGATGGTGGTTCGGTTCAGTTAGGTGATAACAGGACATGCACTATCAGAGGGATAGGAAAAGTGAAGATACAGTTGCATGATTGTTCAAGCTTTATACTGGAAGATGTCAGGTATGTTCTAGGGTTAAGAAAAAGCTTGATTTCATTGGGTACTCTTGAAAAAGAGGGTTATACTGTGAAGATGCAGATAGGTAGAGTCAAGGTGATCAAAGGTTGTCGGGTTATAATGACTGGGATCAGGAAAGAGAACTGTGTGTATACTCTTGGAGCAAAAGTAATGAATTTTGGTGTACAAAAGCATGTAGGTTCAAAACAAGTTGGATTCAAACAACTTGGTAATAAACAAGTTGGGTTCAAACAACTTGGTTCTGGTGTTAAAACAGGAGTCCATGGAGTACAGGTTGATGAACGTGTTTGGCTTGAAATGGAACTGCATGGAGCTCATGGGAATCGTGAAGCCGAGGTTGTTCAGGTTAGTGACGATGATGTTGCAGTGGTTCAAAGAAAGTTGAAGGTTAAACAACTTGAAGAAAATACAAACACGGACTGCTTGGTAAAGGAGCAGGAAAAGGTACACCTTGGTATAAAGGTGGGGGCGGACATTACGGTAACCGGAGTACCTGGTCAAGAGGGTGCAGAGGGTAATGCTGCTGAAAAGAAGAAAGTGAAGGAGTCTACAGAAGCTAATCTTGGAAAATTACTGAAGTACAATGCCTGGTCGACAAGGTGGTCCCCGATCCGAGGTTCCAGCACAAGGAAAAGGTGTTGAGTATCGGTTATGTTTAAGTGTTACTCCTAAGGTGGAAATTGTTAGAATATTAGTAGTAAACTTAAACGTAGTTAAGGGGCTTAAGTGTACTTTGTAATTAGATTAGGTGTTAGACATAAACTAGGATTAGGCAGCTTGGAGTGCAAGGCAAGCTAGGTTTCCACCTCCTCATATGTATAAATAGAGATGAGGGGATGCTAGTTATTCATTCTTCTTCCTCAATTGTAAAAGCTTTATTGGTATTAATAAAGGGTTCGTTGAGGGTATATCGTGTGCATATTCTTGTCGGTTCTTTGTAATCTCTCGTGTTTGCTACTCGTGCTCGATACAACTCGCGATCTAGCTTTCCGCGATCGAACTTCGGGTTTTTTGTCGAGGTATTATCCAACATAATAAAATGATAGATAGAAGAATAAAAGCCATGAAGATGACTTCTTTTAGCAGTCATCACATCGTCAATATCTACATCTATGTCATCATCTCTTTCAATCTCGTCATTTGAGAATCCTTCATTGGTGATGAGATGATGTAAGGCATGATTCCAACGTCGTCTCTCGGAGTAATTTTATGTGTTCGTTTGATTATTCCGACATCAACATGATTTTGGCATCATCACCTCCGCCTAGAGGAGTGTCATAATCAAACAACCGACTAGCTGCTATATATCATCAAAACCAACAAGATCAACGAAACCTAATACCATAACAAATTAAGGAATATGTACTATGAAAACGATAAGTATAGAAAAGTTATACGAAAGTATCATATGTTTGCATTGATTCGCTCAATTGCATCAGAAACGTCTCGAACTAATTCAATCTATCCTAATCCAAATTTTGTGTTTTCTGCTGACAGTTATTTGTACGTCCTGTTAATTATATCGGAACCATGCCATAACGGTAAAGAAGTTGGGAATACCAAGGACGAAGGAGGCGAAACGTAAATGTCGGACAATGGCTCTCTATAACCTCCGTGTTTCCATGTTATTTTTTGGATGCCCAATTCTTTTATGAGTGTTTATGAATTTATAAATGATTAAATAATAATACTAAAATACTAGTACGTAGTATGTTAATTACTTTTAGTCGTGCATACTTTGTCATATAATTTCCTCAACTACTATTGTAATCTAAAAAACTCCCCAACCAACCATCCTCGGTAAATATTACTAATACGTACTTTTTCCTACCGAATTTTCTCACAGAAGAAAAGTTTTGGGAAATTTCCCACAGATAAGCGATAATTTACACACCAATTGCTTGACCAAATTTCCGTAGGAAAATGATTTATTGATTCTGTGAACTTTATACTTTGGTGGAACTTTAAATGGCAAGGTTTAGATTCTGTGAACTTCTGCTTTTTAATTGATATTTGTTAAAGTAGTTAGGGACTAAGCTGATTGGACTGAAATCGGTTAAAAGTGTAGTGACACATAAGTTTGTAACTAGTGTAGATGTTTTAAGTGGTGTCCTGGTCGCAAATAGATGCTGTTCACAGGTGCTGGTAGCTAGGCTAATTAAATCTAGCTATTACACATATTGTGTTATCTGACTATCTAATGACCTGTCAAATGTTTTAGGCGACTTTTTGATATTATCTAATGTGACACTCGATGAAAAGGTTTTGTCAACCACACATGGTCAGTTGAAGCCTCCTCTAGGGAAACATCGTCTAAAGGTTAGTTTACAAATATATTGCTTTTATCAGTTCTGTGACGATAAATATGGTTTTTGGCTAAAGTGGTACACAACGGGGGCAAGTTTCATATATTTGTTGACATATATTCGTGCCTAGAGAGCACAAACAATCCCATAAGGGCGTTCAACATATGTTGGTTTATTCTATCTTGGAACTTCATCAATGGGGGTATTTTATCTTGTGACACTTTGTTGTCCTCCAATGGTCTCTGACTGTACTTACTTGTATTTTTTTATAAGATTTCTTTACCATGTGATCATTTTGTATTACAATTCTTAGTGTGTAAAGCATTTTTACTTGCTAAATGCTATTGTATGCTGGTGACGGGGTTCTAATTTACGTGTTCTATTCTGGCAATAGGCTGTCTCGATGTGGAGAATATCTTACTGATTGTTTAATTAAAAGCTTGGAAAGCAAAGGAGTTAAAGTGAGTTAGTTTTAAGTGCCAAAGCTATTTTACACTGCTGAGCATGATGGTATGTGCTAGATATTTATGTGTTTATGTCTGTCGTATGCTATGCAGATTAGGCCTCGATACTCTTTTAAACGAAAGGAAGTTCGGCCAGGAGAGTTTCAGGTTAACTATGCCTATGTGTATTGTTTGTAATCTTTTAAATAGAACCAATTTTGATAACATGTCTACTAATTTTTTTTTCTTAATATGCAATTTCGATACCATATCTTGAAGCATTTGCTCTATTTCGTTTGCAAACACCTCTATTCTTATCTTGAGAGGCATTAATTTGAAGCCTCTGGACCATTATAAATTGGATACAATTAGTCAGCCTTGGAATTTTTTATCTGATTTTGTGTGTAGGTTTGTATAATTGTTGCACTCACATCATTAATTTTGACAGGCTGTAGATCTGATTTCCTGAACACTACTGAAAGTTGTAGGCTCTACAATCAGGTTCGTTTTCATTTGCCTCATAATTTTCTTTTGATAGCTGTTTAAGCTCTATTTGTAAATGTGACCATTTCTGTTATAGAGGGAATTTGCTAGCGATATCAAGGAATGTGCGTGTCATGCCCCTGATACTCCATATGATGGTTTGTGTTCTTTTCATAAATTTTATGTACTGATTTTAATTATTTGTCTATTATTATTCATGCGAGTGTGTTCTGAATCTAAATATCTGAGTATTAGTTCTGTTTATGTTCTTACTGTGAAACACGGTTTAGACACGTCTCTTAAGAATAAAATACATTGTGTTGATTTCATTTGGTTGAATGGGTCAGTTTAGGTTGCGTTTGTTTAAAATAGGTCTCTGGGTCATTTTTGTAGTACGGGTCACTTTAGGTAGGGTTTGTATTAAGTAACTCACACATTTTAATAGGCTTAGTGATGCGTGGGAATCGCAACAGGCTTTACCTCTCGAGGGATCTCGAGAAGCTTACAACCCCCACCAGGCAGTGTACCTGATCGTTGTAGTATAGTATAGTGACAAGTACCGGGGGATTGATCGTTCAGCTTAGGAATAGTGTCGCTAGGATTAGAAAACCTAATTACTAGTTCTAAAGGTGAGGGATGATTATTTTTGTGTTTTTATATTTTATGGAAAGCAAGTAAAATCTCGGGTTTTGGAAGAGTGGGCGGAATTAGTTGCTATTCAACTAACCCAAAACTAAAATGCAATCAAAATAAAATACTGGAAATAAAAATAAACTAATTTAAACTAAGGTTGTGAGCAGTAATTGGAGAAAATGTGTTTACTTAGATTTCACTACTCCCTAGATATCTTTTACACGTTAATTACTTGTTATAATTGCATGGATGACGGATTGTATTCCTTAATACCATTCATGGGGTGGCATACTGTAGGACCTTAGATATCACAACTTTATCACAAATATAGAAGATTAGAAGAAGAAAGATGGTGACTTGGTGACTTATATGTGATGTATATGATTCGTGAATAGAGAGAGAGATATAAGAAATATGAGAGCTTTTATTCAAAGAAAACACACACAAATACACACACAAGCACACACCTCAAATGAGCCTTTGAGGTGTTTATATAGTAAGATACATGAGATGCCCTAAGGCTTTCTATGGGCTTGGGCTTGGACTGGGTTACTTGGTTGGATAACTAGGCTTATGAAACATAGCATATAACATATTAGCTTGCCAAGTCCAAGGCCCAATGACTAAACTATTACTAATCTTAACAAACGACACAAAGTTACAATATGAGAATGACCATCACTTCATAATATATATTTATAATGCTAACAATCTCCCCCTAAGGGTTGGTCATTCGAATGATGCTCCACGTGAGTGGGTCTTCCGTGTTCTTTGTCTTCAACTTTGTGTGTCGTTGTAGAATAGTCTTTAGTCTTTGTTCCTTCATACTTTGTGATCTTTGATAACTGATTTTCATCGTTCTTTGTGCCTTTGAGATGTGGAGTTATCTGCCTTTCGTCACTTCTGCGTCTGTGGTGGTTGTTTGCCATTCCAACATGCTCATACATCTTTGGATTTTGATATTCATATGCACGTAGTTCCCTTTCTTTCACTTTGATCTTTATTCTTTACACTTTGTAGATTCTTCTTTTTGGCGTAGAATCTTTCTTTGAACTTTGTGTTGTATAGATCTTTGAGGGAGCTTTCTTTAACTTCCAGATGTATGTATGAGCATGTGGAATCTGTCGCCATGGAGATGAAGTGTCCCTGCATATAAACAGTTAGCAATAAAACATCCGGTACTTACATATAAGAATTAGAGATCGTCAACAGCATAGTGTGAAGACTCCTTCTAACCCTTACCATGGCCGTTCCCATGTCAGATACTCTCGAGAGAGCTTACGAGACCTACTTAGTAGCTCAATGACTGGGTGAGTCGCTGGGGATCACTCCACGACTGTAGACCGTTTGAAACCACCGCGAACACTAAGCGTAACCCATAAAGAATTACCGAAGTGACCTGCTGTCAGGGCTGTTTGATATTGACCCTGGCAGGAATTTCCATTCAATCATTGAGAATCACAAAAGTGAATCCTCTCATAAATGTTCTGGCAGATTGCTAAGATCTGCGTAGGACTCTTAAGTTTACATCTGGCGTCCTTAATGATGAACAACCAGTGTAGAGACATCATGTGTTCCTATGAGATCTTTTGATGAATCTCGGGGCTCTAGACTCGATAAGTGCACATTTGGTTTCCTATGCGGAGATTAGGGAGAGGTCTCCTGCTTCAATATCAACCATCTCTAAGAGACAGATTGATAGATTACACCGGTTCCCCGTGAGAATGAAACAAGCTCTTTTAAGAGAACTTGAGTGGTTAAGAAGGTTTAGTGCAGTGCGTCACTGGGTCCATGACGTCTTTGTCTTCAATACCGGAGTCACCTTAGTAACAACCAGTAGCATATGAGTTGAACCCGGTGTCTGCCCTAAGGTTGAACATTTGGAGGGCTATTTCTTTTCACCCTTTTTTCGTAACTTTTCTTTTTAATTCTTCGACCCCTTCTTTCTCCTTTCTCATTTTCTCCTTTTTTCAATCATACCTAAGGACTCCTAATTCTACTCTATTGGAATTGTCCTTGGGTAGATCCCTCCGGCTCTGGCGGATCATAGGACGGTTTTTCCTAACCTTAGTCACCTTATAACTCCATGACTATCCTATAGTTGCCATTGAAACCTTTTGTTGAAAAATCTCTCAAAGTGTTTATGATAATAAAACACATTATTGACACTTCGAGAGTTTTGCATTTCTATTGAAGGACTCCCCCTTCACATGTGCTAATGCGTTTTTTTAATAAATTTGCACATGCGTGAGGAGTTTGCACTTTTTGAATTGATCCACTTTCAGCGAACATGACCGATTCGAGACACGCTTACATCACTAGTTAGACTAGCTTGAAATTATTACCCGTCCTGGTCAAGTCCAAAGGAAGTTTCTCGATATGGTACATTCTACTCAGACAAGTCCTATTCGAGACACGCTTACATCACTAGTTAGACTAGCTTGAAATTATTACCCGTCCAGGACAAGTCTTTTCGATTACTGACATTTTAAGCTTCGTCAATTCATTGGTACAATCTGAGTCGAGCTCTTTTGAGATTCTGTCACATTCTTTAAACATCTTTGATCACATTTTAATCATGTCTTCTCCCCCTCAAAAATAGCATATCGTGATATTTTTGATATCAACAGATTAAGAAAAAGCTTTTGGAGAGAAAGACAGATTCTGCATGAAATCGGAACATTTTGAGTTTGTACTCCCCCTTAATGATAGCATATTTAAAATCAATTTAAGGGTTTAGAGGGAGTTTTCTTGAGCACTAATTTTGAGAGATTTTGAGAAATCTTTTGAACAATCTTGAAAAAGTGCTCAAGAATTTTGTTTGAAAACGAGTTTATGCTTGAAATCTTTTTCGTTTGTTTAGACTCGAACTTTTTGAAAAAGAGTTCGTCATTGAACGTACGAGTCCTTGATTTGAAAATAATCAGAAGTCGTCATTTACGGTCCGGGTTTCGTACTGATGTATACGAAAGCCATTGTGAAGAAACTTTTTAGAAACGACATGTTTTAGAAAAACATTAAAAAAAAGAAAAGAACTCCCGCTCAAGCATCTGTACATATCCGTATCATTGTTGAATGACATTTCTAGAAACGTACAGAATATTGATTTATACGAGAGACATGTCGTGAGAAGAATATTTTTGGATTTTTTGATTTTATATTGTTTTTGTATTTTTGAAAATTTTATATTTTTGTATTTTGTTTTTGTTGGTTTTTCAAATTTTGTATTTTGTTTTTCAAAAAAAATATTTACAGCGAAGCGATTTTGAAATCATTTTTCAAGAAGATTCGAGAAGACGTTCTAGCTCCTCAGGAGTTAGGCTTCGCATGCCAATTCGTCGAACTAAATAGTCAAACCTTTCTTTTGGAAGGGCTTTAGTAAATAGATCGGCGAGTTGATAATCAGTCTTAACGAAAAATAATTCAACAGTACCCTCTTCCACGTGTTCTTTGATGAAATGGTAGCGGACTTTGATATGCTTCGTCTTAGAGTGATGTACGGGATTGCACGAGATGGCTATGGCACTTTTTGAGTCACAATACATAGGTATTCGGTCAAAAGTAAAGCCATAATCTGTGAGCTGTGTCCTCATCCAAAGAACTTGGGCACAACACGCAGATAGAGACACATACTCGGCTTCGGCGGTTGAAAGTGCAGTACAATCCTGTTTCTTTGAAGACCAGCTTACAAGCTTTTCACCCAAAAATTGTGCTCCACCTGATGTACTCTTTGCTGTAACTTGATCACCGGCATGGTCTGCATCTGAAAATGCTGTTAGATTGAACTCCGAATCCTTCGGATACCAAAGTCCCATGTTAATGGTGCTTCGTAGGTACCGAAAGATCCGTTTAACCTCTTTGAGGTGAAGTTCGGTAGGCTTTGCCTGAAACCGTGCTAATAAACATACAGCAAATTGAATATCTGGTCGACTAGCAGTCAGGTACATGAGAGAACCGATCATGCTCCGATATTTCTTCGGATCAATAGGTTTCCCAAACAAATCAGCACCTATTTTTGGTGAAGAGACCATTGGTGTACCAACAGAATCACAATTTTCCATTCCATGTTTTTTCAAAATCTCTATTGTATATTTAGCTTGATTGATAAAAATACCACGAGGGGATTGATGGATTTGTAAACCAAGAAAGAATTTTAGTTCCCCCATCATGGACATTTCAAATTTGCTTTTCATGAGATTTTCAAAATGTTTTGAATGGTTAGGATTGGTTGATCCAAAAATAATGTCGTCCACGTAAATTTGAACGAACAAAATGTCATCTTTGAACTTTTTGATAAACAAGGTGTCATCAACCGTTCCTTTTGTGAAATTGTTTTTAAGCAAGAAAGATGATAGTTCGTCATACCACGCTCTTGGAGCTTGTTTTAAACCATAAATTGCTTTCTTAAGCTTGTAGACGTAGTCTGGATGATCTTTGTCAACAAATCCCTCTGGCTGACTCACATACACTTCTTCTTTCAGAGTTCCATTCAAGAAAGCAGTCTTAATGTCCATCTGATAGACTGTGATGTTTTTGTGAGCTGCATAGGCTAAGAAAATCCGGACTGCTTCAAGTCTAGCTACAGGCGCGAATGATTCCTCGAAATCTATCCCTTCTTCTTGTGGATATCCTTTAGCAACGAGACGAGCTTTGTTGCGAATTACAGTCATTTCCTCATCCAGTTTGTTCTTCCACAACCACTTGAGATCAAGAACACGTTTATCAAGTGGTCGTTCAACAAGTTCCCAACTGTCATGTAACAGGTATTGAAGAAATTCCTCCTGCATCGCTTCAATCCATGGGTTTTCTGCCATTGCTTCCCGAATGTTCTTAGGTACTTTGGTGCTTATTGAGCAAATGTAAATGCACAATTCGAGATCGGTGGCAAGTTGTCTCCTCATCTGAACTGGCATTGAAGGATCACCAATAACATGTACTAACGGATGGTCTTTTGTCCATTGAAACGTAGAAGGGTACCTTGGGTGTAACGAATGTGTGTTAGATGGTTCTTGAAACCTTGAAGAAGATTCAGCAGAGTCTGTTGCAAATGGGTTTTCAAATACTTCTTTTTCTTCTTCTAACGTAACATCGTTTGAATTATTTGTTGGTTCTTCTTGAAAATTTGTGTTTTGGTTTTGCTCATCAACTCTTGGTAGATCAGTTTCAAGTACTGGAGTTGCTTGAGTAGATGTAGATGATGTTGATGTAGTTGGTGCTTCAGATTCGATTGTTGTAGATGCATCTTGTGATGGTGGTGGTGGTTGATGGTTTTGAGCGGGTGCAGCGGAATGTTGTTGAGATGCATTTGTCGAAGTTCCACCATAATATTCATCAAACATTAACTCAAAGAAATTTTCCAGTTCTTGTTCTGAAGGTTTATCCGTGTTTGTTGACTGAGCTCCTTGAGGTACGAGTCCTGAACTGATGTGTCCAGAAGTCTGTTGGTTTGGTGCGGGTCCTAATCCATTTTGATTAGAAGCCATCGGATTAAGCGCGGGTTCTAGAGCGTATCTCTCAGAAGCCATCTGTGAAATCTCGTCAAACTTCACATTCATCGTCTCCATTATCTTTTTCGTTCTTCTATTATACACCCTGAATGCCCTCGAGTTTTCTGAATATCCAATGAAGATTCCAATATCACCCTTAGCTTTTAACTTCCCTAGATCTTCTCTGTCATTCGTCGGATAGCATAAAGCGCCAAACACGTGAAGGTAAGAGATGTCAGGTTTACGGTTGTTCACTAGCTCATATGGGGTTTTATTGAATCTCGGATGAACTAGGGATCGGTTTTGAGTAAAACAAGCAGTGGCTACAGCATCAGCCCATAAGAATAGTGGTGCACTAGAAAAAATCAGCATTGTGCGAGCAGCTTCCACAAGAGTTCGATTTCTTCTTTCAACTACCCCATTCTGCTGTGGAGTTCTAACAACTGATGTTTGGTGTGTAATTCCAACATCTTCAAGGTAAGTTCTTAACTCCTGGTTTGTAAATTCTGTGCCATTGTCTGTTCTTATAATCCTTACTGGAGCTTGAAGTAGAACTTGAATACGCTTCAGAAAGGTGATGATGATGCCTGGTGCTTCGTCTTTTGATCTCAAAAACTTTACCCATGTATATCTTGAATAATCATCAACAATAACAAGAATATACTTCTTCCCATTAATGTTTTCAACTCTCATTGGGCCACATAAGTCCATGTGCAACATATGTAACCTTGCTTCCGAACTGGGTACGGTTTTGGGTTTATATGATGCTCTTTTACTTTTTCCTTGTTCACATGATGGACATAGGTGTTCCTTGGTGTATTTGAACTTAGGAAGTCCGGTGACGATGTTATCTTTGGCTAACTTGTTGATGGTGTCGAAATTGAGATGGGATAAACGTCTATGCCACAGCCAGGACTTAGTTTCGGTTGCCTTTGTCATAAGACAAATTGGTGATGTAGAAGCCATTTGGTTGATGTCGATAGCGTACAAGTTTGTACCACGATTACCGGTTAAGAGATCATCACCAACCAAATTTCTGATAAAAACCGTGTTTCTCCTGAATGCAACTTCTAAATCTGCATCACAAAACTGCCCAACTGAAAACAAGTTGTGTCCCAACCCTTCGACGTAGTAAACTCGAGTGATTAAAAAATTCCCAAACTGAAGATCTCCATAACCCTGAATAGCTGCTACATGATCATTACCAAAGCGTACAGTTCCCATAAATTTCCAGATGAAGTTGATCAGCAGCTTTAAATTCCCGGTCATGTGCTTGGAGCAACCCGAGTCGACGATCCAAAGACATATTTCGATAACCTCAGAGACTGCATTGATGTCATAGACCGGAGGTGTGTCAGAATCTGTGTCATACTTTGCCTCCTGAAGATTTGCCATAAAAATGCAGTTCGCATCGATATCCTCTATGTCTTCCATGTCATCCATAAGAGCCATAAAGTCATTCTCCTCTGCGTTCAACTGAAATCCTGCCTCTTTCTTTTGTGCCAACATCACTGCTTTCTGCAAGTACGCTGAGTCTCGTTTGTTCGGCTTAGTAGGACAGTTCCTTGCCATATGACCTACACCCTGGCAGTTGAAACACTTTACCGGATTACCCTGATTCATATTTCCCAAATTCCCAACTACTGGAGCTGCAACATTTCTATTCTGATTACCCATTGCCTGATTACCAACATTCTGACCCCTCTGATTTCCAACAAACTGACCCAACTGATTCCCTGCATTCTGACCATACTGATTCCCTGCATACTGACCTGCATTCTGCATATTATGATTACCCATGTTAATTCCAGTGGCATATCCTTGCTGATTCCCATAAACTCCAACCATTTCGCCTGCGTTGCCCATATTGAAACTCGGCTGAGCAATCTGCTTATTGCGAGTGTTCGATGAAATCCTTTGGTTGTTGTTTGTTGGTGTAGAATAGCGTCCTTGAAATGCCTTTGTCAGAAAAGCAAACGCTTGAGTCAGGGCTGCAGTGGCTTCATCATTTTCAGTGAATTCTGGTTCTTGGAATTGTTGGTGTTGCTGTTGTGGAATAACATGTTGTTGTTGCTGTGGGTAGAACTGTTGTTGGTAGACCGGTGTTGGTTGTTGAATGTATGATGGTTGCATGTAGTTGTGAGTGGAAGATGATGATGGTTGTTGTGTGTTCACTGGTAGTGGTGTTGGTGTAGTAGCAATTAATGCGAGAGGATCATGATTCTTTGCCAATCTTTCTTTCCTTACTTCATTAGCCTCAGCTTGATTTTGCTTCAGAAAATCATAGAGTTGATCATAATTCACCTTATGTAAATCCTTTGTTTGATTGACAATTGTAACATAACGACCCCATTCTTCTGGAAGGTTATTGATGAATTTGATGTTTGTTGCAATTGTTCGAGGTGTCAACTTGTTTCTGATTAACTCATTCATCAAAGTGCAAAACCTTGTGTAGTAAGATTCAATCTGTTCACCTTTAGTGGATGTGAAATTTTCCCATTCAGTAAGAAGTTTGTTCTCAACATCCTGTTGTCCAATCTCTGTTCCATGACATATCCTCCTAACACGTTCCCACATAGCATAAGCAGTTTCACAGCTGTCGACCGCAGCAAAGATCTCCCGTGGTAATCCAAGTTGGATTAAATGCATTGCCATATCATCTGCGGCGATCTGCTTCTTGTCTTCCTCTGTGTAATCTGCTTCTGTTTGTTCACGCACGAATGGTTGAGTAGGAGGTGTTGTATTTGGATTGCCTTCAATTTGAACTTGTCTTGGCTTGAATGGACCATTTGTGATGGAGTTGATCATTAATTTACCATCAGGTTTTGTTTTGATGTAACGAAGCATGCGGCTTGTCCATGGGAGATATCCACCTTTTTCAAGCATAGGAGGCCGGTTTTCTGCACCTGCTGCATGAATATCTTGCTGAGACGCCATTGATGAAGTGTAGATGGATAAAGTTGATTCTTGGATCGTTCCAACGAAATAGGAGTAGAGTTTAGAGTGAGTTGATGCAAGTTTTGATGGTGAAAATTTTGACTAAAAACCTTAAAACCTCAATAACTTCTTCTCGGAGCGTTTTTAGGCCTCGAAACTTCGCCTAAATCGATAAATCTATTTAGCGTGTCGTTCTCCTCTGTCTGACGGTCGTTTTGACAGCTGATTCGTCGAAAACGGAGTTACGGTTCAAAGGTTATGGCCGTTTGAAGTTTGGTCGTCAAAAACCTCACTTTTGTCAAAATTCTCGAAACTTTGCTATGTTCTTGATAATATCAAAAGTTCTCGATAATATCAAAAGTTCTCGATATTATCAAAAGTTCTCGATAATATCAAAAGTTCTCGATAATATCAAAAGTTCTCGATATTATCAAAAGTTCTCGATAATATCAAAAGTTCTCGATAATATCAAAAGTTCTCGATATTATCAAAAGTTCTCGATAATATTGAAAATTCTCGATAATTTCTGAAGTTCTCGAAAATTTCTAAAGTTCTCGAAAAACTTGAAAAGTTCTCGAAAACCCAGTTTCACAAGAGATTTCGAAATTGTACAATTTCGAAACTTAGCCCGAAAGTCGAAGTAATTTCTTTCTTATACAAGAGAGAAAATACCGAGTATCCAATTTTGAGCACGAACGAAACCGTTTCTGATGTTCTCGAAAACAGGTCAAAGAGGAGATTGCGAAACTGTGGCAGTTTTTTGATTATGATAAAAGCTCACCCAAATGAAGTTTTTAATCCAAGATTCTTGTACTTCTAAGCTAAAAAACACCAAAACTTGAAGAAAGTTCAAAACTTGATGATTTTTATGAAACTTTTTGAGATCTCGAAAACAAGTACAAAACCAAATTCGAATTTTTTAAGCTATGAAACTTCAAAAAGATTTAAACTTTCTTGTTAGAAAAAGTTTATAACACTAGTTTGTAATCAAAAAAGTGTTAAAAACCAAGAAAAACAAGAAAAGTAAAGAACTTTTCCAAAAAAAACGTGTAGAAAGCCTAAAAAAAAACGAAGCCAACAAACCCCAACACTCCTAAATCATTGTTAGGCGATTGATACCACTTGTAGGACCTTAGATATCACAACTTTATCACACCAATAGAAGATTAGAAGAAGAAAGATGGTGACTTGGTGACTTATATGTGATGTATATGATTCGTGAATAGAGAGAGAGATATAAGAAATATGAGAGCTTTTATTCAAAGAAAACACACACAAATACACACACAAGCACACACCTCAAATGAGCCTTTGAGGTGTTTATATAGTAAGATACATGAGATGCCCTAAGGCTTTCTATGGGCTTGGGCTTGGACTTGGTTACTTGGTTGGATAACTAGGCTTATGAAACATAGCATATAACATATTAGCTTGCCAAGTCCAAGGCCCAATGACTAAACTATTACTAATCTTAACAAACGACACAAAGTTACAATATGAGAATGACCATCACTTCATAATATATATTTATAATGCTAACACATACATAACTCCCCAATTCTATGAGCTCTTATCTCCTCCTACACCATGCCCAGCACAACTATAGGGATTGTAAACAGTGGCTCATGCATTAAATACAACCAATAAAGACCTAGTACGCCTCGGTTCATGTTTCTTAAGACGTTCAAGCATGTTACCATTTGGAGATCTGCCAGTTTTCTTAAGCCTAACATATAAATCATTCATCCAAAACAAGAATAAACAAGTAATCAACACATAATCAATATCTAGGTTTCATTAGATCTAAGCAAACACAAAAGAGATCTAGCCTAGCATAATGGAATTGAGACAAGAACAAGATATAGACAACCAACACCTAGACATATTGATTGAATTAGAAGAACACTTATCTCAATTACAATGCAAGGTATCAAGGGTTTGGAACCCTTGAAAAACCTGTAAAAGTTGCACCAAATTCGTCTTTAGGGTTTCTCCAAAACTTCTCTTTTTTAATGTGAAAAACTAGAAAACTATATATAGGTAAAACGGGGTGACGGCGTCAAGAACAAAGGTGTGACGCCGTCATCTCGCCGCCAAATACTTCCTCGGACGGCCTTGATCTACTTCTGACGCCCTGTGTGACGCCGTCATCAACTACGGATTTTTATTCTTGGGCTTTTGACGCCGTCAGGAACACTCTTGACACCTTCATGAACTACGGATTTTAATTCTTGATGTTTGACGCCGTCATGGCATTACTCTTGACGCCGTCACCTACTGTTTCCAGCATGGAAAATTGAGACTTAGCCGTTTTCATCACTTTTATGCTTCAAAAACGTCCAAAATGGCTTCTTTTCCAGAATTCGCTCTCCAAGTACCTAAAATCACAAAAGGAACGATTTAGGGCAATATTTGATCAAATTAAGTCGGATTCGGGCTTAAATGACCCCCTAAAAACGGATCATTTTTCGCCTCATCACTTAGTTATGCTATAAGTTATTGCATTATCCACATTTATATCTGACAACTTATGCAGATTTCTTATCTTTATATATGGCCAGGTATTTTTTAGATGGAGTACTACTTCGTGAAGTCTTTCTGACGCTGAGTTGAAACAATATTCAGTAATCATATTGGATGAAGCTCATGAAACGAGTCTAAACACGTAACTCGTAAGGCCTTATACTTTACCCGCAACTTAACCTAAAATATAAAGATAATGCATACACTTTAATCAATACTTAAGTACTTTATTTGTTACTTCTGGACTCTCATGTCTACAAACTTTGTAGGATCTCTACAAACTTTGTAGGATCTCTACAAACAGAGCATACAGTCGGTGGGGATAGATGCTGAGAGTCTTCAGAAGCTACTTGAGGTAATTATTTGCAACCATAATAATTAGTTTACTTCAACAAATTCCTATTGGACCTCTTCTTGATCTTAACTAGTTGAACTAAGTTTCAAGAATGAGTACAAGAAATACGATATTATGCATTATTATTGACTTATTGTGTATGCTTCAAATGCTGTGTTTAGTCATTATTGAATAGTTTATACACTTGCAGGAAATTTGTGGGAATTCTACTCCATCAGATGAAATTGTTCTGGAAGAATTACGCCTTCCAGGTTTATCTGAGCTTAAAGAGTGCTAGTGGATCTTTAGGTGCCGGTGGTGGAGGCAATGGTGACACAATGGTAAATTTCTAAACCAGACCTTCTGGGTACATTGTCCATAAGAACCGGTGGACTGAAAAATCTGTCCTTTATGATGATGCCTGTATTTTGGCTGCACATACCGTTGGGTCATTTGAGCATGCCAGATGCTTCGAATACTGTGCAACATACTTCTGCAAGTACCTGTAATCATCAACAAATACTTGCTACTTTTGACTTATCCGAACATTGTGCTTTGTCTCCAAGGGTTGATGACACGTGTCTAGGTATGCTTGATGCGCATTAATACTTAATAGTGATACAGGATTTGACAACTTGATTCTTTAAGAGCCATTTGTAAGTGCACTAACTTTTTTCAACATGTCATAATTACAAATGTTCAAAGAAAAGCAGGGAACGAGTTAAAAACAGTTGCTGATGCTAACAGATCTAATCGTTCTATGAATGAAGGTATGCGAACGTATTTTTGTTTATGTTATTTAGTTGTTGCATGTAACATGTATGTAATTGTCTGAATTATACTGATCAATGACGATTTGTTGTTTTAGTACATGTCAGTGAGACTTTTGAAAATGAATGTCATGTTTTGCATAAAAACAATCAGCACGGGTTCAGTGAGTCAGAGTATATTCGGTTATGAATTCCTATGTACATGGATTGTTGTTTTATAAATATACTATCAGTAAGTTGTATACAGTGTACAGTTGATAGCTGAAGCTACACCGATTGTTAACAATTTGTTGTAACAGGTCTTAATAGAGGCATACAAAACGTTAGTAGCAGCTCGCAAAGCTCCTGAACAGCCACGCTAGGAACAATGGGAAAAGACCACTCTGAATTTTTAGTGTCTGTTGATCTTGGGAATGCAATACTTTCTTCTGCTGAAGAATACTTGCTCAAAATTTTAGGCATGAAATTGAGTTCCTAGCGTTTTTGTACATTTGAGATTGAGATTGCTTTAGAGATTGATATGTTTGAACTTATTTTGTAAAATGCAATTTGTATTTGTGTAATAATTTTTTATTTTTGAGAAATGCATTACATTGATATTGCAGTTTCTATTTGTATTTCTACCAGATAATGAACCCTTTGTTGACTGAATTAACTAAACATATCTGTCATTTGTAATGATTTGCACCATTTTTTTTGACTAAATTAACTAAACATATCTATCATTTGTAGTGATTTGACACAAAACTGGTGCACCCATTAGTGACTAAAATAGTTTAGTCACTGAATCTATTTGAAATTTTGCTCACTAAACTTTTAGTAACCAAAGACTTTTAGTGAACCCTTTATTACTTACTATTTTTCTTTTTAGCGGGAGTTAAATAAATGGCTTTTAGTGACTGTTTTGTATATTTTGCTCACATTTGATTGGTGGTGGTGCCTCAACTAACGTTGATTGACCATCGATATTTAAGGTTTCAAATTCCAAATGATTCAAATTAGCAGACAGTTGGAGATCAGATGAGTTGTTTCCATGTATCACATCATCATCATCTTCTACCACGATGGCATCCCAGGTTGTGTTGTGATTTACATCTTGGATGACCTTCCAATGGAGTGGTCGTCTGGCAGGATCTTCAAGGTAGAAGACTTGTTTTGCTTGTGTTGCGAGAATGTAAGGTTGATCTTCAAGCGCATAGCTACATGCCCAAATTTGTGTCATGTTGTTTCTATTGTTAAAACGTTGGACTCTACCTCTTTTGTTGGTTAAGTCAAACCACATAATATGTTAAACGGATAAGTCGAGTTGTTATGGATATGCATAACTTGTTAAACGGATGAGTCGATTTGTTATAGATATACATAACATGTTAAACGGATGAGTCGAGTTGTTATAGATATACATAACATGTTAAACGGATGAGTCGAGATGTTATGGATATGGATAACATGTTACACGGATGAGTCAAAACTTCCCATCAAACACTTCCCGCCAAAACTTCCCACTAAACACTTCCCGTCAAAACACTTCCCACCAAAATCTTGCCGCCAAAACTTCCTACCAAAAGCTATCAGATCTTCACAGCCTTTTAAAACCAACCTCACAACCTCTTTTCCTCAAAACCACTCAACCTCACAACCTCTTATCCTCAAAACCACTCAACCTCAACCTGAGATGCAGCGATATAATCCTTTTATGTGTAATTGTGGAGCAGAATATATATATATATATATATATATATATATATATATATATAAATAAAATTGAGATCAAATGAGAACTTTTTTAAAATTGTAAAAATGAGAACCAACCAAAATCTCACAAATGACACTTAACTTAAAAGAAAATAAAAACATAATTAATTATAACTAAAATTGTTAAAGATTTGATGGGTTTTTTTATGAAAATTTACGTAAACTAAGTGATACACTTTGATTCAACGTGTAATGTGTAACAAGGTTTAGTATTGTGTATCAAGTTTTTAGTGGTTGTTGTGTATTAGGTGTATTAATTTATGTGTAAGAAATTAGTTTTTTGAGATTTTACTGTATATGTATCAAAAATTTAATTGTGTATCAATAATCCGTTTCTCATGTATGAGTTGGTTATTAGTCGATTTAATGTTAACTTGTATTAATATATAATATTTTGATGCATCTTTGCTAAAATGGTTATGTATCAATGTTTTAATGGTATTTTAGAATAGTTCTCATTTTTACAACTTTAAGAAAGTTCTCACATTAACCCTTTTCATATATATATATATATATATATATATATATAAAGAACATCACATCAAACAAGTACATTTGGATGGGAATATTATGCATATTCTCTTTAGAAGGTGAACAATTATACATTTCTTATTTATGTAAATATACAAACAATCATATAATTTCATTATTTATGTAACACCCAAGAGAAAAAGATCATGGATGTAGATATTTTACTTGGAAGAGTGAATTTGATGAACAGTTACGAGTAATATCTTCTGCTTCAACATCTCACGGTTCTGGATCTACACCAACAGGGTGCTCAAACTGTCATGAAAATGATCTTAGGATGAACATGCTAGAGGCACAAAAACAGGTGCTAGAGACAAGAGTAAGGATGCTAGAGGCAAGACTTGAAATGGAAACGAATCCCGACAACTACGACCACGCATGTTAGTTGGATGCAATACTCCGTGACCTGTTGTTATTGTTGTTTTTTGTTGTTGTTGTTGTTGTTGTTGTTGTTGTTGTTGTTGTTGTTGTTGTTTGTTGTGTTATTGTTATTGTTTAATAAAATATTGTTGTTGTTGTGAAATCTTCATATGTAGTAGTCTCGTGCACCTTCGTTAACCAGATTATGGTGTCAAAACACCCAAGATTTTTATACATCAAAGCACATTCTGGATTTGTAAAATTGACCAGGTTCTGAGTTAACTAGATTATGGTGTCAAAACACCCCTTCAAACAACAGGGTATTTCAAATATACAATTTTCCAACACTAAATTATATATTCACAAAAAATGGAACTGAAGAAACAATATCACAATTAAGAAACACGAAGGAAAACCGTTTATTTAAAACACGCATGAGTTCTCAACCACATATATTTCATACATATTCAAACGAAACAACTCAAACAAAACAACTCGACAAGCAAACTAAACAACTCAAACGAAACAACTCGACAAGCAAACGAAACACACGACATAGACCATAACAAACATCGCCCATTCAATTTTTTTTGCTGCTGCTACTTCCCGCTTTGCTAGAACTTGCACCATCTTTTCCCTTCCTTGCTTTCCTTTGCCGGATATATTCAAACGTCGCTTCGAGATTTGTTACCCTATTTCCCAAATCATCAAGTTTGGTGTCCAACGTGTTTTCAGCTTCATCATCACCTCCAACATCATCAACAACAACTTCCAAATACTCTTTGTAGTACAACTTTTGCCTCGACCATTCCAGAATCCGGTCTCTCATCCATGATGCACAGTTCTTATAAAAACCATATTCATTATAAATTTCGTAACCATACGTATTAAGAACTTCATTAAAGAGGAGCTCGTGTGATAAAACCTTTGACCACTCCTGTTCTGGCGTGTAACCATCCATTATTATGTGTGTTTTGTGGGAATTGTCGGTTGGTTATGTGTGTTATATGTGCTTTTTTCCCGGTTATAGAATGATTGATTATATATAAGTAAAAAATTGGCGGGATAAGTGTGCAGATAGGCGGGAAAAAACTCCCGAAGACATGTCGTCGGTACCATAATGGCGGGAAAAAATCCCGCCCAATTGTTTGCTAATATTTACAATACGGGGGTGAGACCAAATTTGGTCTAAATTCTTCCCGTCGACATGTCGTCGGGAGCATAAGACTAAACACACCAGCTAACGCTAATCAGCCACTAATTACAGTCTTACTTATGATTAACATGGTCCTGTCGACATGTCGTCGGGAGCCTATTGGCGGGACAAATTCCCACCCAATTATTGCAATTACGGCGAGATGAAAGTTTGACCAATATGTCCCATCGACATGTCGACGGGACTATATTAATAAGAAAAATTCAACGCAGCTGGTCTCGGTCAAGCGTTTTTTGTCGTTTTTCGCTTCTTGCCGACGACATTGTGTCGTCAGGACCACTCGCCCGTTCTCCCCATTCTTGTAGGGAAAGCTGGTTCAAAATAATGTAATAATATAAACATAACTTAATACAATATCTGCATTTCTATTGTTAAGACACATACATGATAATTATTAATATTTTAAAGGCATCCATTTATTAAAACAACAAACAAGTACAAAAGACAAGAACAAGACATGTTTAAACGATTTATTCTAATACCAGAATCCCATGCAGATCAGCTATTACAGTCATGATTGTGAACCTTAGCCACAAGTCGTAGCGCATTCGTTTTACGTGTTACAACTCCATGAGTCTTTAAAGTATCAATTCCTTCTGTTCCCACAGGTAGTTCCCAATCGAATGAGTAAATAAGATTCGAAAGAGTAATCTCCACATTTGCAGCCCCCATTGATAACCCGGGACAAATTCTACGACCAGACCCAAATGGGATAAGCTGGAAATCCGTCCCTTTGTAATCAATATTACTCCCACTACCCATGAACCTTTCTGGCTCGAACTCTTCTGGTCTTTCCCAAGAATTTGGGTCTCGCCCTAATGCCCATGCGTTCACGTAGACTAAAGTCTTTTTGGGAATCTCATATCCATTTAAAACAAATCGTTCTCTTGATTCATGAGGGACTAAAAGTGGTGCAGCTGGATACAATCTAAATGTCTCTTTGATGACCGCTTTTAAATATTTGAGCTTATGAAGATCATCTTCGTCTACTCTCCCTTTGTTCCCGATTGCATTCCTTACTTCTTCCTGAAGTTTCTTTAGAGATTTAGGATTGTTCATCAGTAATGTCATTGCCCACACCACGGTCACAGAACTTGTTCCTGTCCCCCCTATTAGAATATTCTAAACAATTGAAAGAAATTAAGGCATAGTCGATGAATCTATACATTGAATTCAACATTAAGCAGTGAAATGTGAATTACTCACCATGAGTATAGCTTTGATGTGATCAAAACCGAGATTGAGTGAAGGGTCTGAATTCTTGAGTTCTAGCAAAATATCCACCATATCCTTTTGCATTATGTTTGGCCTGTTGGGATTTGAATGTTCATCGATGAGTTGCTGATAGAACCCATCCATATTTTTGAGAAGCTTTTCAAACCGAGCGATGGTGCCATTGAGTTTATCAAGCCACCCCAAGAAGGGAAAGTTATCTTTAAAAAAAAAGTGAACAAGCATAGCTTGATACTCGTGCATATTCTCTTGAAATCTTCTCACATCTTCTTGTCCGTCAGCGTATGCAGACGGTTTCTTCCCAAAAGCCACCCTAGTAATGATATTACTTGCGAGAATCATCACAGTTTCACTCAAGTTCACTACTTGTTTGGATGGAATTCGAGTCTTTATTGTATTGATCATGTCAAATACTTCTTCTTCACGTACCCAACGAAACGAGTTAACTTTTTTCATTGAGAAGAGATGAAGGATGCAAGTCTTCCTCATCTTTTCCCAATACTTGCTATAGGGTGAAAAATTAATATCTTTATAATCGTATGATATCATCTGCATGCCAGTTAACAAAGGCCTGGTGCAGAAGTTCAAATCATTTGTTTTCAATACTTCTTTAGCCATTTCAGGCGAAGAAACTACGAGGGTTTGGACCATGCCAAGGCGAATGGACATTAAAGGGCCATAATGTTTTGAAAGACTCCATAAGTGGTCTGGGAGGTCAGAGATGTCTAGCTGATGGAGGTTTCCAATTATGGGAAGTCCGGTAGGTCCAGGTGGTAGTGGCAGGAGGGTTTTTGACCGAAAGCTTCTAAGTATTGAGATAAGGAAGAGCAAGAAGATGAGGAAAGCTAATGCTGTGACTAGAAATGAAGCCATTGTTAGAAAAAAAAAAAAGTCCACATTTTCTTTCTTTCTTATACTGGACAGATATAGAGATCATTAAAAATAATAATAATAATTAAAAAAAAAAAATTCTCTCGTATATGTGATAAATTTACTGGGTGTTTTATTCAGAATTAAAAAAAAAAAAAAAAAAAAAAAAAAAAAAAAAAAAAAAATCGCACATGTTTTTTTTTTTTTTTTTGGAAGTATTCCCATGTGGTTTCTAATTGAGTTCGTTTTACAAAAAAGACAGTGTGTCGACCCTAGCTGTCTGGACTTAGAATGGACCAAAACACTACAAGATTCAGACTCTTTAGCCACGACCTAAAGTGGTGGCTGAAAACCTTTAATCACGACATGTCATGGCTAAAAGATTGCGACTTAAGCTTCGTAGCTAACAGCCTTTAGCCACGACTCAGTAATACCTTTAGCCACGACCACTTTTAGCTACGAAGCCAACTATTATATTTGCGACGGCCGTTGTGGCTAAAACTTTGTGAAAAATATATTATAAAAAGGGACATTAAAGTAAATATTATACTTTTAGCCACGACAGTGGCCAATGTTTTAAAACCCAGGTTTTTTGATCGACCTGGTCAAGTTACCGGTTCAACCGCCGAATCAAACCAGTTTTATGCCAGAAACAAAAAAGTACCCGTATTTGAACTGTTTATAGAGGAAAAACCTAATTTTAATTAAAGAACAATAAAATAAACAAGTAGTGTGCATAATATCAAACTAATAATATTCACGGTTTCTGGACATCCAATAAGGATGATTATGTAAATTAATTTTTTTTATAAAGAAAAGTTCATTTCGATAAATCAAACTACATCACTACTTGATTGATGTATCTATCATCTCAAACAAATCTTTTAAATATTTCTTCTTTCCCATTACATACAAAATAAAAACACACAAAACAGAACTGTGAACTAACGTGTTTTGCAACAAAATAAAAGAAGAAAAATGTTTTTCACAAAAGTCTTACAAACTACAGTAATAAACTATTCAAACATGGACAAGAATAGTTGTGACATGTATTTGTTACCAAAGAAAATGGCATGAGTTAACCGGACCCCCCTTAGGGAGGGTTTGTGGAAGAAAGTGCTGCCGCCGCCTGTACTGTCTGCATTAAAACTTGTACATTTTGACTAAAGTAGGTGGACCCCCCATGGTAGGGAGGGTCCGGTTAACACATCCCAAGAAAATTTCAAGTTTGCTTTATAAATAGTGAGTCACCTAGACATGTGATAAATGTATATTGTAGTGTCGGCTAATATATCTCATGCTATCTTTGAATGATAGTTTCATATTGTAACATTAGTACTACATAGAGCCTATAAAGACAAGAGCAAATTAATGTGTAGTTCAAAATTGTACCATATGGATGTTGAAAAGTGACTTAAACTTTAGAGGTCAATTGGTAAATTTGTGTGACTTGTCCTTCAAGTTTGATTAGAATTTGGAAACTCTTTATGACGATTAGTTTTAGCCTATAAATAGGGATTGATGGCATTAGTTTTCTTTGTACCTTTGGAATAATAGTTTGGTACCGTCTGAATTAGAATTTGTCTTTGAATTTGGTTTGGTATTTGAATAAAGTTTCCGCTTCGTTTGTTCGAATTTGTTTGTTTGTTTCGTTCGTTTGAATTATCAACAGATGTGGTAATGTATAATGATCCCATATAAGATTAAATAAGTTATTACGTACAATCTTTAAACTAGTAAAATAATTAACCGGTCTTTAGAGGAAGCTACATGTACATGACGTTGGGTTAAGGGTTTGTTACATGCATTAACAAGCATTGTTTTACCTTCCTTGACTAATGATAATATTAATATAGGGTTATTTAGAGCTGTGATCGATGCTTATTTAGGTGCTTGATAATCACGAGATCAGATGCAAAGATTGAATAGTTGTCTCTAATATCTCGAGGTGAGCACAATGTTTGTGAACACTACTACAAAAAATGTTTTTTAGACCCCCTTATATAGACCCTCTAAAAAAAACACAGGTCTAAATATCAAAATTTCCCCTAAAAATGTTATTTAGACCGGTGCAAATAAAAGCAACCGGTCTATATCACTTTTTCATATTTAGACCGGTGCTTTTAATAACAACCGGTCTAAAATAGTTTCATTTAGACCGGTGCGTTTCAACATAACCGGTCTATATGACAAAAAACATTTAGACTGGTTAGAATGATTTAAACCGGTCTAAAAGAGTTTTTTTTTTTCTTTTTCTTTTTTTTTTTTAAAGTCCCCAACGGCTACAAAACCAGATCTGCCATTAAATACACCACAACAACCTCAATTTTCTCATTTAATTCACCCGAAAATTATCAAAAATATCATTATAATTACCAAATTTTTCCGCATTAAGTTCAATTAAAAGGTATGAATCACTTTTTATACATTTATATCAATACTAACTAATGTTTTTATGATTATTTATGTAATCCTTTCTATAAAAATATTATATACTTATGTTAATCACTACTTGTGTGTTTATGTATATAAATTTGTTATTATGCATAAATGAAAGATAACATGAATATTTTTTCTATTTGTATAGAAACGTTTGTGTAAATAGGCTTTGTATGGTTGCGTTGTTAGGTTGATTAACTCGTGGAAGTGAGGTATTTTCTAAATTTACGGAAATAATATTTTTATGCAACATTCATGTAGTATAAATTTATTGCAACTCTTGCGCCATTAGTTTAGTTCCCGTCCGAAAATAACCTAATAGAGGTTAATTTCGGATTATCCCCATTTGAGAAAGCTTTTTGAATACTTTGTCGCATTTAGGATGTGAATGTATATTATCATATTTAGTATAATTTAAGATGGATCGTAGTATATGGATGTACCAGATAGAACGTGCTACCATCGAATACTTGGAACATTTGTCTCATTTCCTAAAAGTTGCCGAAGATGATCGAGTGAAAAGACGAAAATCAAGAGTTCATTGTCCTTGTAAAAATTGTTTGAATTGGAAGTGTCATACTTATTTGAAAACTATTAAAAACCATCTTATAGAAAAAGGATTTATGCAAAGGTATACTTGTTGGGAATTTCATGGAGAAGTCAAAGCTAAAAGTAACACGTCTGTTTCCAATTGCAATGTCGAGCAAAACAACGATTCATACAGTAATGATCGTTTAAATGAGATGTTACATAATTTGGAGGATAATGTTGCTGAAAAAAATCAAAATCAATTTCAACAATTGCTTGTCGACTCAGAAACACCGTTGTATGAAGGTTGTGAGGATTTTACCAAATTATCTGCTGTTTATAGACTCATGAACGTTAAAGCAGTTAATGGTTGGAGTGATACAGGTTTCACAACTCTACTAGAAGCATTACTTGAAATGTTCCTAAAAGCCAAGTTGCATGTCTTAACATACCAAGCAAAAAAATTGATGTGCCCGATGGGAATGGAAATTGAAAAAATAAATGCATGTCCAAAAGATTGCATGTTGTATAGAGATAGCGACAAGGACCTACATGCATGTCGGATTTGTGGTAAATCGAGGTACAAACGAAAAAAAGATACACCACTTAACCCCGATGTGACCAAGAATGGCCCACCTGCTAAATTATTGTGGTATTTTCCAATAAAACCAAGATTGGAACGATTATTTTCAAATGAAAAGGATGCAAAATTGTTGCGTTGGCATGCCGAGGAGCGTAAAAGAGATGGAAAAATGAGTCACGTAGCTGATTCCCTTCAATGGAGGAACATCGATAATGAGTTTCAAGAGGAATTTGGATATGAGATTAGAAATATACGCTTTGGACTTAGTTCAGATGGAATTAATCCTTTCGGAAACATGAGTAGTCGTCATAGCACTTGGCCGGTTCTTTTATGCATATACAATCTTCCACCATGGCTATGTATGAAACGAAAATACATCATGATGTCATTGCTAATACAAGGTCCTAAACAGCCTGGAAACGATATTGACATTTATTTGAGGCCGTTAATTGATGACATGAAAGATCTATGGAGTAAGGGCATACAAGTGTATGATGCGTACAAGAAAGAGAATTTTTGATTGCGAGCCATGATTTTTTGCACTATTAGTGATTTTCCTGCTTATGGAAATTTGTCGGGATACAAAACAAAAGGGAAAATGGCATGTCCTGTGTGTCAAGATCATACTCACTCAATTTGGTTGTCTAATTGTAAGAAAACAGTATATATGGGACATCGAAGATCACTTCATGTGAATCACCAATACCGTAAAAAAAGAAAGTTGTTTGATAATAGCTGTAACACCCCCAAAATACCGCGGCGGAAGACTGTGTCACTGGGGTGCTACTTCATAATACAAAGTACAAGTTATAGAAAACGACCTCTAAATGAGACGTTTTAAAAAGTTGCCATTCGATTAATGAATTCAAAGTTACAAACATGAGATTCCAAAGTATGATACATAAATGTATACAAAATGTTTTGAATGGTAAATGATAAAAGCGTAAGTCTTCAGAATATGCAGCTTGGCTCTAAGTTCCACGCACTAGCTACCGCCTTACAAACCTAAGATAAACATGCTAAAGTGTCAACACAATGGTTGGTGAGTTCATAGAGTTTGTCTTAAAATAGTTGAAAAGCCTTAAAGAATGTTCACACAGCAAAGGCATTGTGAATCCACTCAGTTGCAAGTCCCGCCCATAACAACACTTGCAACCTGTGTGTTCACAACTCACTGCTAAAATATAGTACATATTATAGTCAAACATACAAATAGTCTTAATAGTTCACATAATTGCACTTAGTGTTGCTCCGTTTATGTTGGGAGACTTTTAGACTAA
The DNA here is from genome assembly GCA_030686995.1 of Artemisia argyi. Taxonomy (NCBI): domain Eukaryota; kingdom Viridiplantae; phylum Streptophyta; class Magnoliopsida; order Asterales; family Asteraceae; genus Artemisia; species Artemisia argyi. The sequence goes on along the minus strand of CM060696.1, from coordinate 100,510,350 downwards.
AATGCACATACTGGGAGCCTCTTCCCAAAGATTACTGCTAGTCACTAAAATGTACATGCTGGGAGCCTCTTCCCAAAGACCTACTGGGAGCCACTTCCCAAAGACTACTGGGAGCCACTTCCCAAAGAGAACTGGGAGCCACTTCCCAAAGATAACTACTAGCCACTAAATAGAATAGCGCAATTAAGTATAACACAGTCATGTATGTATGAAATCAAGTATAAATGTTTTGAGTATTTGCACAAGTAAGCAAGTAGTTGAGCATGTATCTCCCCCAAAGAGTTAAAACAAGTATAAAAAGAGTAGGGGCTATGACTCACCTTAAGCTTATGTAATAAGAAATGAAAGTGGTAGTTGAATCGCGAAAGTCTCTAAGAGCAGCCTATAATAGAACGTTGCGACTTAGGTTTGGAGTAACGTCTAAGAATACGAAGAATTGCCTATATATGTCTTGCATATAGTTCATGATGTAGTACTTAGTATATAATGTAAGTCGTTGAATATAAGTCGTTTATGAAACATGTATAGGTTGTATATCTCTTACTACCGTTTGGGCCGACATAATTCAGAAGTCATGGAGTAAACGTTCGAGGAGCCAGGACACTTTAATTCGTAAATCCACAACTCATCTTGACGGCTTACTTAATGAACTCCTCACATGAGGCTCCCTACTATTGTAGTATTTGATAACATATATATAAGTTTTTGATTCGAAAAGTTACATAGTCTTTAGCCGTGGCTTTGTCGTGACCTTGGTCATTGTTACCATGGTCTTGAGACTCAACCTTGGCTTTAGCCATGGTTGTGGTCTTGGCTTTAGGTCATTAGACCTCTTGGTCTTAGTAAACCATAACTATTATATAGTAACTTTGGTATATATAAAATAGCTGTTAAGAAACTGAAGAAAATCTCATTCGTTATTGGTTTTCTGGCTACGTGCCCCTGAGTTTTTGAAGAAAACGTGATTCCGGACAACTTTTGTGTTTTAACTTTTTCATGAAACGGACCAGAAGGGCCTCTTTTTGCGTGTTTAAGGTTCTGTCACATAAGGTTTTTAGGCAGTTTTGCCGTAAAATTTTGGTAACTTCAAATGGTCATAACTTTTGACTCGGGTACTCGTTTTGGGTAATTCAAATTGCTATGTTTTCCTTGTTAAGTCCTCTATAACATTAGGTAAGTGTCAAATATCATAGTTATACTATTTTGGTCGTGGTTATCCATAAAAGTCACTAGTTTACTTGTTTAAATAACATAAGTTAACATATATATATACCATAACTTGTTTTACTAGTTTTTATACATCATGAACATAATACAAAGACCATATATAGCATGAAAGAAACATAATAAGCATGAAAATGATATTGAGCAAGAAAGTGTAATAGGGTTTCTTACAACTTTTGGCTTTCTAAAGAAAGGAAGTCAAGTATGAACTAGGACACTAAACATATGCTTGCAAACCCTTCACCACAACTATTGAAACCCTTGCTAGCCTTGATATAGACCTTGTGAAAACCATTTAACCTCAGCCCCTAACACCTTGTGTAGCTCCTAATTCAACTATGGAATCACCAAACAAACTCTTGATTCATGTAGAGACTAACTATGCCTTCAACTTTGGTATGTAACTTATAACTTAGAAATCAAAGGATCATGGTTTATGGATTTGTTGTTGAGTGTTTGGAATGAAGAGAAAGGAAGAGGATGAGCTTGCTATTTATAGCGAAGATGAGGAGGTTAGGAAAGCTCCTAGGAAGGTGCCTAAACTTGGTGACCAAGTTTTACTTGGAGCCTAAGTTTACTTAAACATGTAAAAGTCTTCCTTTGTAAGTTTCCTAGTCTTATCTAGATGAAACATATACAAACACCCCATGTGGTCTAAAATTTCGTTCATATGCTTATCTTGGATGACTAGGTGAAGTTTTGATGTTATCTTGCTTTTACGGAGTGAGTTTTGGTCCCGTTAATTGCTAACTGTAAGTCGTAAAGTCACGAAACTTAAAATCGGATATCCTAAAAATATGAAACTTATAAATATGTTAGAACTTATTAATATAACCTATATTAGCACATTTAATGAGTGGCAAGTTCTATCAGGTTGCTTAAATGCTGCTAAAACTGGAAACGCGGGTCTAAAACGCGTAATTCGCGTAAAACGCTGAACTGGAAAACGTAAAATTCCAAAACTTTTGGAATTGTCGTAAAATGAGAGAAAATCATATTTCTATTGTTTATAGTGTTTTATGGACATATCGGGATGTTGGAATGACGTTTAAACCTAAAAGTAAATCTCGGACACGGTTTTGTGATTTTTGCAGAAATGATCCGACGAATGTCAAACTCTCGGATTATCATTAAAATAGTTTAACTTACGAGAATATGAAATAAAAATGTCGGGAGTGAATAGTGAAAGTGAATAGTAAAAAGTAAATAGTAAAAATGAATAGTAATCCGAAAATGCGAATTGTTACAATAGCATTGAAGATAAAAAGCTACCACCACCATTAAATGGGCAAGCTACATTCTCCCAATTGGAAGATATACATGTTGTGTTTGGGAAAGGGAAAGAAGGCACTTCAACTTCAAAAGAGAGTATTTGGAAAAAGAAGTCTATATTTTGGGAATTAAAGTACTGGGATCGCTTGCAAGTTCGACATTGCCTTGATGTCATGCATATCGAGAAAAACGTGTGTGAAAGCTTGATAGGATTATTGTTGAACATTCCTGGGAAGACAAAAGATGGGGTTAAGGTTCGAAAGGACATGGAAGCCATGAAAATCAGACCAGAGCTTGCTCCTATAGAGATTGCTGGGAAGACTAGTACATATTTGCCACCAGCTTGTTATACCATGTCTAAGGCCGAGAAAACCAAATTTTGTCAATGTTTAAGTGGAGTTAAGGTTCCATCTGGGTATTCGGCTAACATAAAAAAGTTGGTGTCAATGCAAGACTTGAAGTTGTTTGGTATGAAGTCTCATGATTGTCATGTCCTGATGACGCAGATGATTCCCATCGCAATTCGTGGAATACTACCAAATTGCATCCGACACACAATAACACAGTTGTGTTTGTTTTTTTAACATGATTCATTCTAAGGTGATTGATCTCGAATTGTTAGATCAATGGCAGCTTGATATAATCTTAACTCTTTGCCAACTGGAGATGTACTTTCCACCTTCCTTCTTTGATGTCATAGTTCATTTGGTATCTCATATTGTTGGAGAAATTAAGACTTGTGGGCCTGTTTTCCTGCGATACATGTATCCATTTGAGAGATACATGGGAATCTTAAAAGGTTATGTTAGGAACCGATCTCGACCAGAGGGTAGTATTGTTGAAGGATATGCTACTGAGGAGGTGATTGAATATTATACAGACTATTTGAATGGTGTGAAAAAAGTTGGCATTCCACAAAGTCGACATGAGGGTAGGCTTCAGGGGGAAGGTACACTCGGGCGCCAAGAAGTCTCGCCGAATCTAGATGATTTACGTGAGGCACATTTCACAGTCCTACAACACATGACATGTATTGCACCATACATATACGAGCACACGTTACTTTTGAAACAACAAAACAGTCAAAAGGGCCAGGTTTGGTTGGCTAACAAGCATAAGAATACATTTTCACAATGGCTCAAAGAGAGAGTAAGGAGCACACTTTCAAATATAGACAAAGTCGTGGCAGATTTGGGATTTGGGCCAATTCGGGTTGTCAAATATCAAGGGTATGTAATTAATGGATATACGTTTTACACAAAAGAACAAGATGATAAAAGTACATTACAAAATAGTGGAGTCACCTTAATAGCATCAACGACTGAAGTATCTACGGTGAATCGTGCAAAAAGATCAAAGAACGCCAAAAGGGCTTATTATGGTGTCATTCAAGAAATATGGGAATTGCACTATAATTCAACCGTTATACCTTTGTTCAAATGTAAATGGGTTGACAATGAAAAAGGTGTTGATGTTGATGAAGATGGTTTCACTACTGTCAATCTCTCCACAAACGGCTATAAATCTGAACCGTTCATTCTAGCAAAATTAGCCACTCAAGTATTCTATGTTGAAGACCCAAATGATCAAAGGTTGCACATCGTCCTATATAGTAAACGACGTATAGTTGGTGTTGAAAATGTTGTGGACGAGGATGAATATGATCAATTTGATGAGTTACCCCCATTTAGCCTTGGTATTACACCCTCAAGTGATGTTCTTGATGATAATACTTACTTAAGATCTGACCACGATGAAGGATTAGAAGTTTGATGAATCCAGCACATCCAGAAGGTACCAAAATATCTATTACAAAACATCAATTAATTTTCATCAACTTATTTATTATGCATTTTACTAACTATAGTGAGTCCTTTTTTTTGCAGGCACAACATTAAAATATATGCATGTTTACGCTAATATTCAAAGTTGTTTTGTAGCTTGTTTCTTGTGTTTGCAGGTTTTTATGAAGTACAAGGGTCGGAGTGTTTAGAAGTCTAAAGAGCTAAAATGATCTCGTCTATTTCTTGAAGGCTAAAGTGATCAGTTTTCCTCTGAAATTTGTATCTCTCAAATAGTTAGTTAGGGTTTGCATGTAAACGCAATATTATTTTCATTCATGTAATTGTAAAGACTCTTATGCTATGAACAAAGGGGTGGTTGGTTGTGTTCATAGCTAATAAAATATGTTTTTTAAAGTGTTCTTGATTGGTTTTTATATTTCGAGTGGTAAGTACATTAAAAATCTTTTGCACATTTTTCATGTTAAATCACATTTTCGTATTTGTACAAATTTCTTGTCATTTTTCAAGGGGTTATGCAAAATGTTGCAGTCAAGAAACGACAACCGATGCGGGTTTTTGAACCCTTATTCCATTGAAGGGAGCTTATGTCTTCAACCGGGTTTGGTTGTTAAGGATTACTTGGCACACGCATTAAGCGTCTCTAACTACGAGTTTATGCTAGCACCTTATGCTCAAGAGTATGATATACTACTTACTAAAGCATTACATAAACGGTTTATGTGTTGATTATCTTTACTAACGTGTTTATGTATTCACACTTTACTAGGGACCATTGGGTGTTGTTTGTTATATGCCCGAAACAACGCATGGGGTACATCCTGGATTCAAAAAATAAGAAGCAAACAAAGACGGAGTGCACTTACTGGTTAACAAGACATTTGCAAGAGTATTTTTTTCCCCAAAACTGTCATAGGATTTCAGATTTCTATTTGTTTTTACAACATTAACACACGGCTTATCTATTTTTCAGTGCTGTTGGTTGCTATACATGGACAATAGCTAAGGTAACTTATCTCAATTTATGCTGATATGTACTGAATTGTATACCTCAGTTATGTGATGTCAGTAGTCAGTATAATCTATAATAAGGTATGTTTTTTGGATCATGTTTTATAAAACTAGATAATTTATGTTGATATGTTCTGAATTGGGGCGTGAAGTTCCAAACGTCTATACATTTGTAATAGGCACATAGTGAAAATGGCTAGACAAACATCAGTAGTCAAACTTATAGGCCAGAAAACAATACTTTGTAGATCAGCACAACCACCATAGATATCCAAGTCAAAAACGGCATTGCTTGATTAGACTAAGCAAGGAAAAAGAAGTCTAAATGGTACAGTAGCATCTAATACAATTAACCAACCTGATAATATGTTCTAAACCACATATTAGGGGTGTACTTTGGCCGGATTTGAGACACAAAACTAAAGTATGTTTGCATTGCTTATAATTGTGGCTGTTCCGATTAGGGGTTGTTTGGATTAGAGACTTAGAGTGTACTTTGGCGTGTTTGGAGACACAGAACTGAACTATGTTTGCATTGCTCAAGAGTGTGTTTGGATTAGGGGTTGTTTATGAGTTAAATTTAGGATGAAATAAGCAGTTTAGGAGTTAAATTTAGGATGAAATAAGCAGTTTGGGAATAAGTTCAAAATTAATAATCCTAAATACCTCTTGTGGCGTTTTAATTTAGTAGATAAGCAGAGTTAAGTGTTTGTATGTGATTGTATCTTTATGTGAGGGTGAAATAAGCAGTTTGGGAGTTGCTTATTCAGACAACGTATTTGCTTCTGTATCTTTGAAGTTTGTAGTACTCTCAGCAGAATTGCCAAACCCATATAATTGGGTATCTGATTGTCTTTCGAGTGTCTAGATTAGAAATGTGATTACGCTTATGATCTTGTTGATACTGTTATAATGTGAATGTAGTTTTCTTCTGATGGTATACTGAACCGTCTGACATGTGATGGGGATGTTTCAGAATTTGGATTGTCTTTATAACAGTTATCTGCTTATTGTGTTTTTTGAGCAAATGCATAAATTTGACTATGCTTATCTAGTTAGTTTAGATTGTTTAGGGGTGGATTCAGTATCGCATGTTTAACCTTAGGGGTGGGTGAAATAAGTTATTTTGGATAAGTTAATCTTTTGGTTATTGGCATAAGCTGTTTAGTGCTTGGATCATGATTAGGCGCTGTCTGGATTAGGGTGTACTTCAGCCGATTTTTAGACACATGTACTTACACCCAATAAATGTATGGGCCTTCCTACCATTATATTAATGACATTAACAATAGTCCCAAAAATTCCTATGTTAATATGTATGCTATTCCAGTATCTAACAATATGTATGTTCAACAATTGTAGAGCAATCAACAACAACGGGACTCGAATGTTGGTTATTATGTCATGAGATGGATGTATGATTTTGTGAATACTCATCAGCTTTACTTCCCTACAACGGTACGTATCCGTTAGCTCTTTTTTTGACTTTATCTTTCTATATTAGTTATATGTAATATTTATGTATTTTTATACCTTTAAAATATAGATGCCATGGATGTATTGACGTCAGCTTGTTGAAAAAGAAATCGATCAAACCGTGGAGCAGCGGCATGCGATGTGTCCTATTTGATTCTGGATGAAGTGAATATTCTTGGAATTGGATTAATGCTTCTTAGATAAACATTATCAGCTCTTGTATGCTTTTGTTAATTTAGAGACTGTTAGGATTGTTGTTTTGTTTAAACGATGTTTAAAATTCTGTTTAATTTAGACTACGAATGGATTTCTATTTAAATTACCAGCTTACTGGATTTTTCTTCTTAAAGTATTGGGTTTACAGGCCTTGTTTATTAAATGCATTGCTGGGAACAAACCTGCATGTTCCAGTTTTTCTTTCGGATGAAAATAAGCATTTAGGCCGGTGGTAATAAACCAAACTAGTTTAAATATTATGTATTTTAGACCACTAGAATATGTCTTTTAAACCGGTTTTGTAACCGGTCTAAATGACAGGTCTTTTAGACCGGTGGAAGCACCGGTCTATATGTGAAATACTCTTTTGGACCTCCCCCCATTTAGACCCCCAAAGTCACCGGTCTAAAAGGCGTGTTTTGTAGTAGTGGAAAACAGGGTACATGCCAAAATATTATTTTTAGAGTCTTACTTGTATCGTAATTGTTATATACATGTTTCCTCTAAATTACGCATTGTTTGAAAGATTATATGTATTCGCTTTAGTGATTATTATAAAAGTAAAGTAAAGTAACTCTCAATACCGTCTTTCACAGTATATAGGGGGAGGTTGAGATGTAGACAGTCTTAACCCTAATGTAGAGAGGCGCTTTCGATTCTACCAAAGGCAGAAAAGGCATCCGGCCTTGCAAGGAGTAAGGATTGAACCCTTGACCTCTGTCTCCAGAGGCAGGGCGTTAACCACTTGATCCAAGCTTTACTCTTTATGCTTAGTGATTATTATTAATTGCTGAAATATTGATATGACATGAATTATATGAAATCTACCAATTGTTTGAGAGCTTATTATGATCCCATAGACTATAGGTTGCGTTATGATGAATAAAACATCATGAGTTGCATGAGGGATACAAAAGATAAAGTTACTGATAAAGATAATAAATAAATATCAAAGATAAAGATAGATTATTGGTGTAAAGATCATGACCGAGCTTGGTGTGAGGTGGCAAATGACTATTCAAGACAGTCTTGTTCAACGTGGTGTGTGGTTAGCTACACACTAGAGAGCGGTACGTGGTATGCGGGGGTCCACATACTAGTACTGCTCGAAGTTAGAGGGGGGAGCCTAAGACCAGATATGGGCATCCGTTTGTATCAAGGTTTTCAAGATCGAGATCCTACTTAGGATAGATTTTGTCTTTGCAAGATCGAGATTGTAAGATCGGATCGGGATCTTAAGATCCTGCCGTAATGTCATTTTGTTAATAGTTTTTGTAATATTATACAAATCTATAAATTATTATATATCATAAACACAAAATTATATAAATGTTTCATAGAAATGTTGTCCTAAATTATGATTATGAAATGTTTAAAAAGATTAACATGTTGTTTTTTAAATTCTACAAAACACAATTCATAAATTTGTAGTTTTTTAGTTTGTGGTTCAAAAAAGTAAGATCAGATCGGTTTAGATCTTAAGATCATATGGTCAGGATCGAGATCCTATAAGATCTTAAGCTTTCAAAGATCCTATGTAAGATCCGGATCATTTTTGCTTTGCAGTATCGTAAAAGCGTAAGAAATAAGATCAGGATCGGGATCCTGACAACCATGGTTTGTACCATTGACGTAACGATATTTTGGAATTACATTTATGTGTTTCCATTTAGTCGGTTGTAGTTGGTGTTCCTCCATCGATTCTTCGTGTCACTGGTTGACCCCTCGTGGTATACAAAAAGTCAATGGACACCCTGCATGGTAAAGATTAAAGATAAAAAGACTAAAGATCAACGAACAATGAATAATATTCTTCTTGTTGGCCTTAGGGAATATCATATAGTTGCTATTTACATCATTTGTGTATGAATATAGATCGTGAATATGATAATTTTATTTTAGATGATTTGAGTCGTTTTTTTTGTTATGAACCCCTTGTACTCTACAGGCTTTATCACCTGACATTTGTTTTTCTTTTGGGCATGCATTCCGTTTAGGTAGTGAAGAAGGATTCCTTATCTACGAGAGTGAAGACTCGGGTAGATTGGCACTATTAGTAAATGGTTCGAGAAACTAGATTTAGATAGATAGACATTTATTATATGTGTCACTTATTTTATGATAACGACAAGTAACACTCATTGTACAATGATTTTGACTCTACATCAAGATTTGTTATTATTTTTATTTATTTATTATTATTATTTGTTTTTTTTAAACAATGTATTGTTAGGACTTCCGCTGCTAAATAAAGTAAATTTTTGAAGAAAAAACTATTTTCGAAATTGGGGTGTTACATTATGACTATTGGTGTGTCAAAATTGAGACATTGTTTGATTCTTCAGATGTGTTTGACGATATCAAAAACACATTTGAAGAACCTGTTGATATGAAAAAAATTCACCGACAAGCAAATGAAAGATTTGAAGCAAAAGAGAAGCCGAAATGCAGCCATTTTAACTATGATTCAACTGGGAGTCACACCGTCAATCTTTCCGAAAATCATGCATCTAAAAAAAAAGCAAAAGAACCTTGGGAGGTGCTCAAGCAAGAATTTCATGAGGGGTGTACCTAGCATTCACTAACGGCTGTTAGTCAAAAGGACCAGTGAAGAAGCAAAATGGAGATGTTATGAATGTTTGGTGTATTTATTTCGAATTTGGGACTAACCATGTCATTTTAGTACAACCTTAGTGACAAATGGTGTATTTTACTTTTAAATAAATAATGGATTTTATTGTCTTTTATGAATAAGAGCATAATAGTAATTTAACATTTCTCATTTTGCGAGATTTTAAACAAAAACATTTTCTTTTTATATAGAGTAGAGATAGAGATATTGTGTTATAGACGTACATTCTTATTTTTTTGAACAGATTAAAGCATACGTTACACAGGCTGAATGAGATTAATTCAAACAGTTAACAGCTGGACATTAAACATACTAGACGAATACCCGTGCATAGCAACGAGATTTTATAACGACAGATCGTTTAGTGATAAAAGAAAGTTTATGGGTTATAAATGAAAAATATTAAAAGTTAGGGGTGGCAAATCTTGCCCAATTTGTAATTTTTGGGCGATTTTTGACACTTTTTTAAAAGTTTGGGGCGTTTTTTGCCCCCTTGCATTTATTTGATGGGCTCTTACAGGCAAAAGATAAAAACAGATATTATTAGATGGCTTTCTAATCACACAATTCAACTTTCAAGCAATTACTCTCATTTTTTTTCTGACCAATACACTTGTCACTGGTAACTATAAAACATTCCAACTATTTTAATTTTAATTTATCTCATTTATTAACTATTTTATGCATAATTATTTAATACTCTAAATAATTGATAGATATATTTAATTAGTTGCATTTTTATTCATTTAATACTCTATTTTTTTTCTTTTTTTTTAAGAAAAAATAATTAAATATAGTTAAAACTTAGATGCTTGATCTTTTTTACAAGATGAATTAAAGGGGTTTTTAGGACTATTCAGAATGTTTTTAATAGTTGAATTATAATTTGCTCGTTTTAGCTCGTGCCCATTTGGCCTGATTTATAATTTGTCCGTTTAGCCCGTGCCCGTTTTAACCCGTGCCATTTTAGCCCGTGCCCGTGCCCACCCGTTTTGCCACCTCTAATAAAAGTTTGAAGATTTAGGGATTAAATGTGTTGACTTATTGACTTTGTTGACTTATTGACTTTGATACTTAAGCTCATGTCAACATAATGTTTTGAAACCCGGTTGAACCGTTCCGGTCGAAAATTGGGTCGATTTAAACCGAGTCATGCTTTTAATAACTGAACCCGTCGTGTCCAATTTTCAAAACTATATGTTTTTCCCAGTTGAACCCGTTGGTCCGGTCCAGTTTTCAAAACTATATGCAGCATCAACTTGTTAGCTTGTATAAAGTTTTGTGTGTTTTATTAATTTGTATAATGTGTATAATAACATATACTTTTCATTTTAGGGTGTTTTAAAAATAACATTAATTAATGTGTTTAATTATTTTATATTTTATATTATGTTGTAGCTTGTTTAAATTGTATATTGTAAAAATTTTATTATATTTTTTTTAGTAAGGGGTGTTTTAATTGATTATTTTTAATTTGATATAGATGCTTTTAATTGGTTGTACCATATGAATAAATTATTGTAATTTTAAGTTATGTGGTGTTTTAATAAGAGCATTAATTACACAATTCATTTTCTCACCCTTGTAGTATAGAAGGGCAAAATGGGGATTGACTGAAAATTTAGTTTTTCACTTTTCCCCTTTGACTAAATCTACATTATAAGTAGTTAAGATAAGCAAGTTAGATACTTAATAATAATGACAATTTCTTAGAGAATGAGATAGGGGGTTTGTTTAAGTTTAAAAGACAAATGCCCATTTTCTTTGCAAGATTTGTATGTATACTAGTGTTTTTTTCTTATTTATAATGGATAATCCAATAGTAAAATGAAATGAGCGTTTTATGAGTACTGACGTTAAGAGAAATCGTTATAGTGCCTTTGACTACGAGTGATGGATCGACCCATACGAACCCTTCGAGCTGTAAGTGATGCCAACAACATGTCGACACTATTTTCAACTGCTTCTGCCTGTTTATCCAGCCCCAGTGAGTTAAATTGTGGAACAAGATGTAGCTCATCTAGTAGCCCAATGGCAGCTCCTGCTGTACACGTTCGGTCCCATGATGGCTGAGGCCTGCATTCCAAGCCCACAAAGATTATTGACCAACTTAGGGTAACCCTGACATGCTCTCGCAGTGAAGATTTTATACCTTTTTCAGTAATAAATGAAGTTTTTAAAATAAAAGGATATGCGTTTATACATTAAGAATGAAATTTGGCAATTTTCAGCCATTTGACCAATTAGAGATGAAACAAATCTAAATCAACTCTTTCATGAGTGTATGCCCAAATAATGAAGTTGCCACTTATGATGGAAACACCTCTTACCGAAGTTTATGCATAGCGGATGCACCAGTGGTGAGAGATATGCAAGGAAGATCGTCTCCCCAAACTAAATCCGCTCGTTCCTGCAATCATAACCCTGTTTTATCAATTACCTAAACTACCCTTCAATAACCAAAGAAAAATGAATCTCTCTGAGATGAATCAATAGCACTGATTTATATTGAGATCAAATAATCAACAAGTTATTTTCATGAACGCTTAGTATAGAGAACTGTCGCAATTTTTACTAGAGAGTACAGATCCGTATGTAAGATGTCGGAATATTCTATAAGTAATAGAACATGTAAGAGAAATACAGCTTAATCAATTAAATTACCCTAAATCTATCATTATGAACAAGGGCCTTGTTATATTGATTTCCCCAGAATTAATATTAAATCGTGTATTATTTTTTATTTTTTTTATTTTTGGAAGCAAAAAATCTTGTATTGAATGTAAAATTAATCTTTTTGACGAAACATCACGTTTTATTTAATTTGTGCCCTTGGTAAACAATAAAAAAATATATATAGATGGTATTTCGGTCCACAGGATCCATAGTTCCATATTATTTCATCAGTTACATGCTCTATTCTAATGAGCAGACATCTCACACTAGTATTCCTGGATTAATTCACATAGAGCATTTAGTATTTCAGCATTTTTTTCACCGTATAACGAAAGAAGAAACATAAGTGTCCGTGTTTACTAAATCCCATATAATGGATAACGATTGAGGTGGCCATTTTGACCCATTCTATTATGAATGGGTCTATTAGGGCTATAGTTATATCTTAAACAGGCCAGATGAATACGCAAAATATTAAGCTAAGAGGGAAACAGGTCCGAGGTCAATCGTGTTGTCAGTCACCCCAAAGTCTGTTTATAACGCATGGAGGCATACAACCTCCTAAATTGTTCTATACAGATTATAATAGTAATAACAATATATTTGTAAGTATAGTAACGCAATAATTATTTATAAACTATTTTTATATAAAAAAAAACGTGTTTGTAGATTAACCCAACCCGGCACGACCCGTATCAAAACAAACCATTTAAACCTGAACAAGTTTAACCCATTACCCAACCCTTTGACCCCTTTAAGAATGAAGAATGACAATAAATGGTGTATGGGAATAGCGTAGGCTTTTACCTTCAAACGCCTAAACATTGCAGCTGAATTGCTCCAAGTACCATCAATCAAAATAAAGTTCAATGTCTCACCCCGATCTATCTGTACATAAAATCAAGCAGATATACCTCAAATATTAGATACTTCCACACGTACTATCACTCATCCTAAAGCAACTGCAAACCTAATAAACAAGCTGAAGGGTACAAACAAGACTTGTGACTTTTGATTAGAAAAATATAAGAGCAAACCAAAAAAACAAAAGCAAAAGTACCGTGTGTGGTTCAGAAAGCAGATTATTCGACGTATATCCAGCAAAGCTATCTGCTACGGACTTCGTAGGTGCGTTCTTATTTGGATAAAGGCACCAAACATTGTTTCTCCCTAGAAATTTTTTGTAAGTCATAAGTAAAACATTGAGAGGACAAATCATCAAAACTTTAGTTATGTATAGACACATTGTGGGATTCACACAAAGGACCTAAGCATGTTTAAGAGTGAGTGTGCAAACAAGGTTTTCTTGTAGCTCTCAAGAAAAGCAAGCTCGCAGATTATAAAAAATGTTTTTAACTATTGGTAAAATATTTAAAGACCTTGAATACAAATAAAAGAAAAGGAATTATGTGGACCATATCAATAGCATCAAAGAGTACCAACCTGATTGCATAAATGCCTCCCACATAATTTCTTCATGTTCAGCAATGCCAAATAGGCATAATGTGGCGGCATCAATGCCAAATACTTGCCATAATAACTTCCCTGTATTGTTTTGCCTCAAGAAATCCTACAAAATAAAACGATTATGCCTCAAATGACTACCAGATAGGCCCTTGTCAATCAAAACTAATCAATAGGTGTTATACCTTTGGATGCATATACAACCAAAAGCGTACCCGACGCCAAAGAGAGCTAGGTACAACACTCGAACACATGCAATCTTCAAGAGGAAGCCAACACTGTAAAGCATTGATTAGTATCTCAAGACCATAACCGTATGAATTTAGACCAACAACAAAAAGCTGTATAAACTTATCATTTCGAGAAACTAAGTAAAAAATAAAAATACCAAACATGCCATAAAAGGCATGGAAATAAACGACATGGCATACCTTTTGGCAAAGGTAACCTCTGCTTCCAAGTAAACGGCATGCTATTTGTCTTGCTGAAAAAAAGTGTAGCTTTTGTTCTGAATCATCTAAAGATCGATATTTTGCTCTATGCTTCTTTTCTTCTTGCGTCCTAAAGTCCCCCTGATAATTTGAGCAGTTAAAATTTGATGCTAGTCTTGAACAAAATGGAAACAAAGAAATGTGAGTACCCAAGGGGGAGCTTGGATGTGTGTTTTGCAAAATTATTGCAATATTACTAAAAGTCATGATTCAAAGTTGTAGTGATAAGATAATCAACTTTTCAAGATTTAAATCTTGTTTGAATAAACTAAGAGACTTATACATATAATGATCAAAAAGACGATTCCTGTCAAATAGGATATACCGTAAAGGTTAACGTCTCTCAATTTTGGTTTAAAGAAGGGATAAATAAGAAATTTTAGTTTACCATTCAAAAGTTGGATTTGTAGATAGAAGTGGAAGTTGCATATTCAGACATTTACAACTGATTATTGCAGCTACAAGTAGCTCTAAGTAAATAAAAATAAAATAAAAAACACAATAAAGATTCCCACTTAGGCGGTGTTTAGATGGCAATCTGAAATTAATTACAAGGTCTTGAATAATCAGAATCCAATAACATATAATCAGATAGTTAACAACAGCTCATACCAAGCAAGTAACTTTATATGTATCCCAATAAGGCAATAATTAAAGCAAAATCTTATATGCTTATTATTCTGATCTATATACGCCGAAAATGATAATCATGGTAACTTGCTGCACAAACAGTAAACATTCAAACTGAGTACAGCAACTTCAAGAGAAAATAATCAGTTTTTTGAACATGCATTCAAACTCTACCAAAGTTGTCTTACAAGAGAAGAAACTATCACAAGAAATCAATAACACCAAAACCGAAAGTCCGAAACATATTAGAGAATACACAGAGACTAGAAATGGTAAAGAAAAAGTTTTCAAAGCAAACAATAAATAGTAACAAACACACAAAAAAGTTTGACCTAAGTGAAACTTCGATCCCGAATATCAGCATTCAAAGGTTATGTTAACAGCTGATTGCATCTCAGAAGTAATAAGACAACAATTACTCATTGCTCAATCTTGCGCTAACCCACCTCAGCCCTTTATCCAAAAATACATACAGTGATACAACAACTAAACATATCTTCGATTAAAACATTTGATTAGTAATCAAAACCCTATAAAACACCTAATTGATCGAAACTGAGAAACGTCCAAATTAATCTGACATTCAGGAAAAAAAAAATAATAAAATACAAACAATCAATCTCACTCCTATTAACAAAGGGTCAAGCAGACCATACTGAATATTTTATTTTATTATCTTGTAACGATTTGTTTATGTTATAACAATACACATTATTGAGAGAGTATTTGGCAATTCTGTTAAATTTTAAAACTTAACAACGTAAAATAATTCAAATCACACAGTCATCTGGAATAACTAAGTCTATAACTGATTCATCACCGTAAAAAAACAAATAGTATTCATCAATCCAAACACTCAAAACTACTTATTTGTTGTATTAACCCACAATTATACGCACGTCTAAAAAGAAATCCCAAACACCCTTAAATAAAAACGCTCTCGCAATCAATCACCCATAACTAGTAAGTAGTGTACTGACAAATGAGTTAAGGTCCCCCTCTACTTCAGGCCCCTCAATCAAAACTATGTTGGATATGACATTGAAATAGATTATGGATAGGATAACATATCGGTATCAAGTCCAAGCTAATGCTCAATAAAATCGTTAGAATTCAAGACACGTCATTTGATAGTACATTATCCCATGTCAAAGAAAAGTATCCGCTTTTTCTACTTTTAGTTTATTACTACCTGCGTTCAAATTGCTTTAACGTGTGTACATTACCAAATTACTTTCCCGAGTGTACATTACCAAATTACTTTAACGAGCGTACATTACCAAATTACTTTAATGAGTTTCTCATTTGACACCTAACCCAATCACAAAATTGCATAAATCTACATTGACAAGCATGTGCATTTTAAAAAAGGGTAAATTTGACATTTACCTAGTCATCAGTCTAAGGATATATGTTTGGATCAGAGCTTATTGGAGCTTGAACTTTTAAACTAGCTAGCTTATAGTAGAAGCCTTGTTTGGCGCAGAAGGTTACAGGAGCTTTTTAAATTCATACTCTTAGAGAAGCTACCTTGGAGGAGCTTTTAAAATAAGCTTGAGCTTTTAGTCTGGTTAATTACATAAGTACCCAAAGGCGGTCCTATGAAGGGGCAGAAGAGGGTCTCGCCCCCCCCCCCCCCCCCCCCCCCCAAAATTTTACGGCACCTAGTGTAAATATTATAGGTTTTAGAGGTAATTTAGTTGAAGTTACAAACAAATCTCCGATTCGGAACCCCCAAAATAAATTCGCCCCCACCCCCCCCCACCCCCCCCCCCCCCCCCCCCAAAAAAAAAAATGTTCTAGTTCCGCCATTGTAAGTACCCTTAGCTTTAATTTTGTATATTTATATGTTTCTCCTTTAATAAAAGCACCAACTACGGCTCCAGCTCTCATAAGCTCCGGCTCCGGCTAACAGCTCCAACTACTTTCACCAAACATATCCTAATAATTGCATATTCCTAAAAAGGTGTCCTTTAACCTAATGGACACTTATTATGGAACGCCCATAGTAACAATTTGCATAACTAAATAATTTTCATTGTATCAAACACAAATTACTTAGAAAATGTATCACAACCCATAAAGGCATAAAGTATAAACTTTTTACAAGAACCAAATAAAAATGGTCATATGGGTTTCATTCATAATACTATTATACCTTAAGTTTGCCACCAAGCCCACCAAATTTCATCTGGGCATCACTTTCTTGTTCAAAAGCCATCATTTCATCCACAATTTGTGCCACTTGTGTAGGCATTGGTGAATCTGTACCCCATGCCTGCCATTCTTTAAGGCTTATAGTGATGGGTTTTGAAGAATCAATGGAGAGGGTGGTTGGTGGTGGCGAAGCGGCAGCAGCCATGGTGGTGCGTGAAAAGGTGTGGTGTGTGTGTTTGAGTATGGTTAAGGCCCTAAAGCTTGATAGTGTTGTAAACATTGTGTTGTTTGGTTATGAAGAAAAATGGCCCAATAACTTTGGGTTAAATTCAAACACAAATTATACAGTCATGGACTGATTGATTTGAAGGAATAAAAAGATATCCTTTACTTATTATTGGTTTATCAATAATTTTAGGAATTTATGTTTTGCCAAATTTCAGGGTGTACATTATTTTTTTTTTTTTTTATTTTATTTATTTATTTATTTTTTAAGTTTGGGACATCTACAACCCTCTGTCAATAGACATTAGATAATATACGTCTTATTTTTTTCCGTTATCTTCTAATGTGGTTCTAACATAAGGAGTGTTTTTATTTTTTACTTGTAACAAAGATGTATTTTGAAGTTTACTCTTATTGTTATTATTATTTTTAATATTATTATTTAGTATTATTTTATTTTATTTTTTTCATTTTATTTTTATTAATATTATTATTGTTACTTTAAAAAAAATCTAATTTTGTTATATTTAGTTTTTTTATTTATTATTATTATTATTATTATTATTATTATTATTATTATTACTTCTAATATTTTATCTTTTTATTTTTATTATTACGAAGTATTAACTATTTTTGTTCTTATATTTCTACTTCCAGATTTGAGTAAACTGTAAAATACATTCATGTGGTTTGTCAGTTTTCACACTAAACATCTATGTCAGAAACTTTTAGCAATAATCATTCATCCGTTAGTTTTAATTAGACACACTACATCCCTATGGTCTAATGCTGTAATTTTTTCTTGGTTATCTACTACATATAAAACACGATAGCCATTGCTGAATTGCTAAAATTCAGCACATTATAATTACTAGAGTACTCTTGATATTGAAACTACACAATAGAATGTTCATTCAATTGTATAATATACTCTGTAGTTTCCTAATTTCACATTCAAATATGTAGCAAACCATCAACTAAATATTACAACATCTTACACACGGATACTCTCTCATATAGTCTTATAAGATTTTCAAAAATAAATTTTAAGCAATTTAATATATACTTAAACCATGTTTAAAACTATTTTGTGCATTAACACATTAAATAACACATTCAATGAATGTTGTCCTTAAAGCACTCCATCATTAAAAAAAATGAGTAAACTAATAATAATAATAATAATAATAATAATAATAATAATAATAATAATAATAATAAATTATTAATAAATAAAAATGCCTATGTAGTTTCCTGATTTTGTACGTTTTTCTATTACTATTTTATTTTTGCGAATTATGCCACTACTATTTACTTTTTACTGCAAATTATGTCCCTCGGCCTAACGATCGTTAGAAAATCTCGTTAGTTACTGTTTCACGCCCTATGAAATGACTATTTTACCATTGTCTTTATCCCTTTTGGTTTTTACCTAATATATGTCACAAACATAAACACAAACACATACTATATTTTTTCTACACACACAAACATAAACCCCAAATTGATTCTACACACATAAACATAAACCATAATTGCTTGATTAGACTGCACAAACCCTAATTGTTTTGACATGGATGGTAGAAGTGGAAGGGGTAATGATGTTGTAAAGAAAAAGAGGGAGGCTTAGAACATACGATCCAATATATGCGCCGTCGGTTGCATCGAATGACCCGAGAACACCTACATCACAAAAGAAGAGGGGAAGGCCTATTGGTAGTGAAAGGAAGCAACGACTTTCGGATGTTGGTATGTTTATGTTTTTTAGTTCATTTATTTGTTTTAATTGGCTTAATGATGTAATTATATGATATCGATAACTTTTATTATGCAAACTTGTTAAATAGATAACATGTTGGCGTAGTTTGATTTTGTTAATTGTAGCATATTGTACTAATGTGGTTTTTATGCATTATGGTTTTGGGAGGGTGTCCCTTTATCTACTTTGCTATGTTTTCTTATGTGTGATTATGAAATTGCATATAGGTTGGCATAATTTAGGAAGATTAAAGGGAAATGTAGAAGTGTTCATGGGTTACTATTGACTGTGAGTGATGCCAAATTATTGTTCATTGTGTGTATATGCTTATGACTTTGTGAGGAATGATACTCTATCTTTGTAGACATTTGTGACAATATGATGGAAATGTAGTTGATTGTCTAACAACCCCATGATACTCCATGAGTATATCTAGTCTTGTTGAGCTTTAGGTAGTTGACAGTAGTATGCAGTTGCTTATGTTGTGTTTCATGTTTCATTCTGTATAAGTTATCACATTTAGTAGTTCTTTTCAAATACTCTGTTCATTGTAAAACAATCTTTTATTTATTTCATTTTGGCTATCTTTATAGATGACAATGGAAAGGGAAAACTTAATGAGGGATATAAGAACATGACACCTGAAAATATTAATGTGATTTGTAATGATATGGATAACAGGACCATAATTCTTAAATATGGGTTTTACAAGGCAAACTTATTGAAAGATTAAATTATTCAAGCACTTATGATGTAAATGCTATTTTTGAAGTTTGTATTACAATTTGGCTATCTTGGATAATCTTTGCAGATATCAAATCCAAGGGAAAGCAGAAAATAATTAAAAGTTTAGATGATTCAAAAGTATGGGATAATATGAAGGTGACTGATGAATTATTGGATGAGATACAAGCAAAATATGGGCCATACACGACCATCACATATGAAAATATAAATGAGTTTCTTGATGAGCTCTTTATCCGGACAAAGAAAGAAATGCTAGGTAATAAAGGTAAAAGTATTCAAGCTCTTAATGGGGTGTTTAGAATGTCTTTCTCCCTTATAGAGGCTTATGATGTAAATACTGTTTTTGGAAGTGAATATTACAATTTGTATTACAGATTGCGTATCTTGTATAATCTTTGCAGATATCAAATCCAAAGGCAAGTCAAGGCAGCCTGAAGTGATCATTCTATCTAATGATGACAGTCTCTCCATGTAATTAGATGATGATATTGTTGCTTTTGGTAATTGCACCACATCAGATGATGACACTCTATCTGTGTCATAAACTGACAAGAAAGCTGATGACGATGATTCCTTTATAGGAAAAAACATACAAATAGCAAGGTTGCAGAGTTGAAGTTTAGGGTACCAGCAGTGGTTGTAGAGTTGAAGAGGAAGGGAAGGCCTCTAAGTGTAAGCAGAGGATGGGAAGGCATCTGAGTGTAACAAGTTGCGTTCTAGTCCTAAGAGCAAAGTTGAAAGAAGTGGTTGCCAAAATAGGTTCTAAGTGTTGTACATTGCATTTCAAAAAGAGGTTTTAAATGTAGGATAATGGTCCATATTTTGTTTTGTCTTTTTGTATGTAATTGGATCTTTTAAGACATCTTTAGATTAGCATTTTAAGATATCTTTATGTAATAGGATATGTAATCTTGAATGTCTTCCTTTGTCTTGTATATTCTTAATCTAACTGTGTTATTTTAATTAATAAATTGCAGCTTGAGGTTTTTGCATTTCAAGTTTAGGCTTTTACAGTTTAGGGGGAGTTTGGATTTGCCCATTTTGACTTTTAAAAGTCAACATATACCAAAAATGAGAAAAACCAAACTGTCTTTGGAACTTTTAAAACGTCTTTTTGTTTGCATTTGCAGTTTGTAGTTTGTGTTTACATTTTCAGTTTATAGGAGTTTGAATCTACCCATTTTGACTTTTAAAAGTCAACAAATATCAAAAAATGAGTAACGAAACTGTCTTTGGAACTTTTAAAACATCTTTTGTTTGCATTTGCATTTTCAATTTAAGTGGTGCTTGGATTTACCCATTTTGTCTTTTAAAAGTCAACATATACCATTTAATAATGCACACCATTGCAGAATGTGGACTGCATAGTGGTCAAATGGCAGTCAAACTATTTCATAGTGGACTGCAGATTATTAACTTCTTATACTTACACACAAACCCACTCATTCACTAGTCAAATGTCTCTCCCTTTTAATACTTTATATTCACCACACTACACTTACATCCTTACCTCTTAGCTCATAAACCTTGTTCATCAAATTCAGTCACCATGGATGCACAATCCACAAACTCAAAATAATCTACAAACTCAAAAACACACCCTTATGGTATCAAAAGAACAGTAGAAGGCTCTTGTTTATGTATCACACCGGTCACCCTAACCACCGCTTCGACCAATTCCAGAACCAAATTTATCTCATTGTCTGTGTTGCCAAAATACATTTTAGCTTTGTGAGGAAATATGCGTGTTTAAGGAAGAGGTGCACTTCATGTGGACAAACATTCACAACTATCTCGTGGAGCTCATGAACGAACGAGTAAAAAAAAATGAATTGTTTCCTCCTATCTTTTGGTATGGTTGTATTAGGTTGTTTTTAATTATGCATTTGGATGGCAGTTGTTGTAATAGTTTATCTTTTGTACACTTTTAGTAATGCAACTTGCTTTGGTTAAATTTGTTATTTTTCATATTCATTACATATCAGATTGTCTGCATACTTGTTGGTTGTATGAGCATTTTGTTAATACAAATATCGCCTAAAAACGTTATTTATATTTTAATTTTTAAGATATTTGCTAAATTTTGTTAACGACAAAGGGTAAACTTTATTTTTAGCAAAACATAAATATAGTTTAAGTCTTTCAACTATCAACTTTATTTCTAACTAAGCATTACATTTACTACATTTACATTTCACAAAAACATAACATTTTCATATTTCTAAAAATAGAAAATGTAGTATGACATCATGGCATGCATCCTATGTAATCTTAGAAAGATTTCTAAAATCTCAAAGTTGACTTTGGTAGATTTCTTATATATTTTGGTTAGATTCTTACTCAATGTATCATAGTGAGATTTGGTAAATCTCTTGGCTAGATATGGAAAGATTTCTTGGAGATTTTCTGTCAGGCTCTAGCGGAACCTTTGGATACAACAGACGGAACCCTCAAAAGGGTTCCGCCGTATCCGTGGCCTGTTGAGGCATTTGGCCTATAAATAGCAAGCTACATCCAAGAAATCATTCATCACTTACAATCATACATTTGCACATATACTCTCATTTCATACATCTAACTCATTCATACTTCATCTTTGTGAGATTCTTTTGTAGCAAGAAGATCACAAGTTCATCCAAAAGTTTTACAAGTTTCAACATACCGTTGCAAGACTTGTTAGCTTAGCATTGTGTGAACTCTTGTTGTTCATATATCATTTGATTGTATTTATTCAGTAGTGATCGGTTAGTATTTTATTCCTTAAAATACAAAGAGTGACGGGAGTGGTGACCCTTGTAAAAGAACTCGACATCTAGCTTAGTGTCAGAAATATTATATAGGCGATGTTAGGTTAGTTCTACCTCGAAATAGAACCCGGTATTTAGCTTTGTACCGTAAAAAGTGTAAGTAACGTGTAAGGTTTTCTCCGCCGATGAAAGGATCTTGTTGACTAATGAAGGAAACTCTCGAGTTGGATACTTGGAGAGTGAAGTAGGGCAAAGAAAAAGAGTTCTTGTAGCCGAACCACTATAAACATCCGTGTTGTGTGATAACGTCGAATATACCCATGATTCTTAGTGTCAATTTCCCCCGTTATTGCATCATTATACGATTAAGTATCTTCATTTATGCTCTTATTCGTTTATATTTCATTTCAGGACAAGATAATAGTAAATGAACGTTTATGATGATTTATTGGCATTACCCCACTAAAGATTGGAAATTACTCTCAAAGTTATAATGAAGACACAAATACTGCGGTCTAGTTAAGTGATGAGACTACACCGTTAGATGATTGATACTTCCAGTTAATGAAGGTTACGCCGTAGCACGATAACTAGCTATGGCGTGATAGTGAAAACTACCAAGCTACGCCATAGTTAGTAATTGGACTACGGCGTAATGATGAAGATAAGAGCTCTACGCCCGTAACAAGTCATTGAGTTACGGCGTAGGTGATATTTTATGAAGACTACGACGTAGCACTCCAACAAGCTATGCCGTAGAGGTTATGAACAAACACTACGGCGTAGTCCTACAATACAACTACGCTGTAGCCTTGACGGGCACTATAAATACCATAGGAAATCCGTCCATTCAACAAGCTCCCCTTTTCTCAAACCTTCGCTAGGGTTTGGGGAGAACGACCCAGAAGAAGAATGAAGAGCAAGAAGACTAGAGAG
Organism: Artemisia argyi; assembly: GCA_030686995.1. Lineage (NCBI taxonomy): Eukaryota > Viridiplantae > Streptophyta > Magnoliopsida > Asterales > Asteraceae > Artemisia > Artemisia argyi. Next base: position 100,486,885 of record CM060696.1, on the reverse strand, counting down.
ATAGCGTCTAATTAGACTAAGGAGCATCCTAGTCTAATACATGTTCGAATTCTATTATGGTTTACATTCCATAAATTCTTTCTATTAAGATTTGGTTTAGTTTATCATTCATTTTTATCTATGTCGAAGTTTTCTTTGCTTGTTTGCAAACCATTAATTTTGGTAGTATTGAAGCTTGATAGTATTTACGAGTCTAGGTGAATTAACCCTAGGACCCTAGACGAGTAGGTTGTGGGAATTGGTAAGAATTGTCCGTAGTACTACCTTTCTTTATGTGCGAATTAACCCTAGGGCCACCTACCAATTGGATATGCTTAAGAAGCTAGAGGGAATCTAAGATCTGACCATGTCGGGTTCCACTAGAACAAGTCTATTAAACATGGTACTTAATGACTCTTGCATCTTTGTCGGTTCACGCCGACCGATGGACTCTCGTCTTTACAATAGGCGGGAATAGGACAAGGTGCAAGATAGGGCGAATGATTTGACCATTTGACTTTTGTCGACTTTTACCCACTACGTAGAATGTTAGAATATGAATGTTGCTTAACCTTAATTTCTTAATGACCTATCCCTAGCTCAATTACCTTTATCTTCTATTCTGTTTATTTATGTCTTGATTACTATTTACTATATCCAACTAATACCCCTTTTTAGTATCTATCTTATTTCGCCAGAACAACAGCTCTTGGAACGACACTCGGATTTATCTATAGGCACATGACCGGGTACTATGCCCGTTAATATGTGTTAATCCTTATAACTCCAAGTTTATAAATGTAAAACAGGATGAATACAACGCATCAAGTTTTTGGCGCCGCTGCCGGGGAGCAGTTTATTTAGGCGAATTAAGGTATATTTCAATTTTCAAATTAAAAGATCAAGACAAATCATGCATTGACGATCTACATATAAGTTTTGACCTCGTTACGAAATCATGGATATCCAGGTACGCAAATTTATTAACAATTTAAAATTATTAAAACTTTTGACCTAACTACGGCGTAGCCATTAAAAGAACTACGCCGTAGCAATATTTTATAATTAAAATTATTTAATGCATTTTACACTAAGTTACGGCGTAGCCCTTTGAAAGAGCTACGGCGTAGCAACCAGATGATATAAATATGTGCTTCTGCACACACATACACATTCACGACCACTTTTCACAAACACGACCTCTGCAAAAAAAAATCTGAAAAATTTGTTCATCTCATTCCCTTGCATCAACCATGGCATGTAAACACCCTTAACCTCTTTTCTTGACCTTTCTTATAATTTATTGCAATTATTAGGGTTTTTATTATGATAAGCGTTAGAGGGACAAGATTAGACCGCGTATTAGGTTGTGATTTAACCTATTTATTGATGGCTGGAACAAATGTATGAATGTGGTTATCAGGTTTCTTCGATTCGAATTAAAATAAATTAGGGTTTGGTTTACATTAGCACTAATCGAAAAAATTCAACTAGTTCCTTTGAATATTTGAGTGGGAAACTTTTATTTAAAACTTTGGTGGGTATTTTTATGGTTACGGCGTAGCAAATCGATCAATCCACCGTAGTTTTGGCTGATTGCGACAGCAGATAGGTAGCTTCGGCGTAGCTAGTCATAGGGCTACGCCGTAGTACTGATTTTTACATAGAAAGTTGGTTTTCAAATTTAACAACTACGGCGTAGCTAGTCATAGCGCTACGCCATAGAGGGCTAAACTGAAAGAAACTACGGCAGCTATTGCTACGCCATAGTTATTATTTAAACTAGTTACGGCGTAGCTATTAATAGCGCTACACTGTAGGGTCTGGAAACTTATATACGGTATGTTTCTGACTTTTACATTTTGCAGGAAACAACAACGACAACCCAACTCAGTGGCTAAAGTTCTTGAACTATTCTCCTGAGATCAGGAAAGTATGTAAGAAAGAGCTCAAAGAACTTAAGGCTAAGACTATTGAGGTACCTGAAGCCCTTAACATGGACGAGTTTGAAAGGGTCAACGAGGGTGATGCTGTTAAGCAATTGAAAATGCGGTGCAAAACTGTATTCAGACATGGGGATGATAAGTTTTTGTGCAAGGCTTGGTTAAAAGTATTTACAGTTAACGAGCCGATCATTCATGAGTACGTGTGGGAGTTCCTTGCTACGGTCGATTTTGTGGAGCACATAACTAGTTTAACCGAAAATTGTTTGTTCTTTCAACTGGGCGATGTTCAAAGAAGTATGAGCATGAGCGAATTTATTCTGGCTATGGATCTATATACTAGGAGACAAATCGAGTCAGACATATTCTCGGAATACTACAGCAGGTGCCTGAGAGAGAGACCTAACAATTACAAACCGAGTATTTACTTCTTGCAAATGTTGAATGCGGGCAATTATGAGTCCAGGGCTCCACCTTCTTACAAATCTATTTGGTGTCCCATCAGGAGGCTGGTGCATAGGCTTCTAGCGGTGTCTGTACGTGCTAGACATTCCGCTAGGAAAAAATGACGATGGAAGATATATTTTTGATGCACAGCATGGATGGTGGTGACAACATTGACATTCCTTGGTATCTGGATAGGTTATGACAGGAAGGGCGAAGGGAGCTCAGGAAGGCATTTTGATTAAAGGAGCTCATTACATTTCTAGGCTTGCAAGAAGTTTTGGATTGATGACCCCTACTGCTTTAGCTCGTGTTACCATTAGGGCAGACACGACATTGATTGGGATACCTAAGCTGGTTGAGTATGGGGTAGTTACTTACGATGCACTAAGAGAGCCTATTTTGGAGTCTGAAGTCGATGCCGCTGGGGCAGGACCGTCCCAAGCCAGTGGAAGCAGGGGTGGTGTGAGAGTTCGTCCTACCATGACCATGATGGAAAGGATGAACATCATGGATGGATGAATGGGGCACATGGAGCAGAGTATGATTGGATTCGGGAATGATATGGATGATATGACAACTGTGGTATCTAGGATGAATTACATGTTTGACAGCTTATGTTTTGATTTTAGGTCTTTGCAGGTATAGCAGAACGACTACTATCAGTGGCAAGCCGATCGTACAAGCCAGATGCTCCAGTGCATGCATTTGAGTCACCCACGCTGGAATGGACCTGAGTATGCCTATCGGCCCAACATACCAGGCATGGGAGTCCAACAGGGGGTTAGCTTCATGCATCCTGGAAGTTCATCTGTGGCTCCTCAAGATCCTTATGGCCCTACCACTCAATTTGACACCCCATGGATCATGATCAGAATCAGGAGTGAAATCTCCAATTGATGAACAATTATTTCACCTTAATCTTTTAAACAATTTAATATTCGGGTCTGTAATAACTGATACTCAGGACATGCCTTGCTACCTTTAACTATTTTTTTATTAGTATGGCATTGCAGGTTTTTGCTTTGGAATATTGTTGTAGACTGTGGCTACGGTGTAGCAGGTCATTGACCTACGCCGTAGCACCCCTGGTGAGATAAGAGTACCCACTGTCCAATTTTGGGAGCTACGGCGTAGCTAGGTCCGCAAACCTACGCCGTAGCCAGTACCAAATTGGTGAATATTAGTGAGAGAACTTCTGAGAGCTTGTGAGGGGAGTTTTTCTTTTTCATTTCTATTCTATTTTTCTATTTCTATTTTGTACAAAAGTAACTTTACACAAACTAAGTGGGGGGATAGGAATAGAATACGAAATGATTTATTACTTAGATTATTACTTGTCCTCGTTTTCTAGTTTTACAAAACACAAAATATATAATGTGCCATTTTGATATTTTTTGACATGGCTTTACAAAACTAGAATAAATTTAATTCCGATCACACTATAACCCTTGATTACATGGTGATATCTAACCTTTCCGCTTCCAATTATTTTACCCCAAATCCACCAAATATTGAGTGTGCCGGTAGTATTGTAGACTTTAGAACTTGGCTTTTACATCATTTTGAAATCATAAATGAGTAATGTGTTTTTATAATACATTTGGAAGAAACTTGTTTAGAAAACAATATTTTTAGGATTATCACCCATATAAACCTTTACATCTTAACCCTTTGATTAGTCGCATTAACTTTTCGACCACCACACTTAAACCCTTGTTTGCACTCACTTTTAGTGCAAGATACCCTTAGATACACCCTACTGAGCCATTCCTTTTCATTTCTGATGAAGCAAAAAGTGTACCGCTTTTCGGGGGTCATTTAAGGCCAAAGTCGAGATTATTTGATCAAATATTGCCATAAATCGTTCCTTTTGTCTTTTTAGGTACTTTTGAGAGGAATTTTACAAAAGGAAGCATTTTGGACGTTTTTGGAGCGAAAAAGTGAAGAAAACGACAAAGTCTCAAAAGCATGCTGGAAATTGCACTTGACGGCGTCACAAGGTGCTAGTGACGGCGTCATGAGTTGACAAAAGGGTGGATAAATCAAATACACGTGACACGCCAAAATGTTTTGTGAAGGGGTCTTGACGGCGTCACGTACAAAATTTCCAAGGCCATCAAGAGTAACTGCAAAGAGTGACGGCCCAAAACCCATAAAGAGTGACGTCGTCAGAAGTGGATCTAGGCAATACAAGTTTATTTTGGCGGCGAGTTGATGGCCTCACACATTACTCTTGACGCTGTCAGAAGACAAAATCTATATATAGTTTTCTAGTTTTCATTCATAGTGTGCAACTTTGAGGGAATAAACCCTAGACAAATTTTACTGCTTTTTCAAGGGTTTCAACCCCTTGTTTCTTCCATGCTTAATTGAAGATAAGTACTTTATCAAATCATTCAATATGTCTATGTGTTGTTTGATTATATCTTTCGCTTGTCTTCTTTTTAACATGCTAGGCTAGGTTTTCTTCGTGTTTGCTTAGATGTAATGAAACTTAGATATTGATTATAGGTTGGTTGTTTGTTTATAATTGTTGTGGATGAATGAATTCGATGTTAGGCTTAAGAAAACTGGCAGACTTCCAATTGGTAACTTGCTTGAACGTCTTAAGAAACATGATCGGATGTGTACTACGATTATTTGGTTATATTTAACGCATAAGTAACTTCCACGGATACCATGTTAGGAGCTTTTAGTCGGCTCGACATAGGATTGAGGTAGAAGCTTATAGAGTTAGGGAAGATCGTACACGACCTTACGAATGGTATTAAGGAATATAACCCGTCATCCATGCAATTGTAACAAGCTAATCAACCTGTAAAAGATAGCTAAGGAGTAGTGAAATCTAATTAAACACAATTTACTCTCATTATTGTTTACACCACAATTTAGTTTTAGTTCATTTTATTTTATTTTGATTGCATCTTTAGTTAATTGGGTTAGTTGACTAGCAACTAATTCCGCCCACTCCTTCCAAAACCGAGATTTTTAATTGCTTTCCTAAAAATATAAAAATACAAAAAGAATCATCTGTCACCTCTAGACCTAGTTTTAGTGAGTTTTAACCCTAGCGAACACTATTCTTTAAGTTGAACGATCAATCCCCGGGTACTTGTCACTGTAATATAATACAACGAACAGGTACACTGCCTGGTATGACTGATATGAAAAACCAAAATATATTGATATTGTTTGATCTTTGATGAATTTAACTACTCTACCTCCAATATTATCAAGGTTACAAAATTGAGTGAGCCACATGTATACTCAATATGGTTCCAACCAATAAGATAACTAAGACACCATCAAGTTATGGAATGGGAAAACTCCCATTAAGTCTTGATTGAAGTTTTAAATTTGTTAAAATCACGTGAAGCATGTTATTAACAAACTAGAGTCAAGAACGGTCAACGTATTTTATACATCCCAAAAGAGAACAATTTATTATTGCTCGATTTGCTGAGTATTTGGAGAATATTCTCTTCTTACAAGAAGCAAGTGGGAGCATCTGTAGATCTCAAAGATATTCAATAACAAAATACACAATCTTCTGAATTAACTAACTAGTGAATGTTGACGCTAAACATCTAAATTTAAAAGCCACAAAATGTTGTAACTCTCATTCATGAATCCGCAAGGACACCTCAAACACCTTAAAGATATGGTTTTCATGTGAATGTTGAGGAACATAAGTTAGGGGATCATAGTGAACCTAATGACTACATAGATACATTGTTGAATCTTGAATCTGATAAATGGCTCTAGTCTATGAATGCAAAGATGAGTCCATAAAAGATAATTATTTTTGGAACTTGATTGATCTTCCACCAATCAGTCAAGCTAAAGCTATGAGGTTAAAATGCGCTTTCTAGGAGAAGACACATATGAACAAATTGTACACACATTTAAACGCACGCCTTGTAACAAGATTTTTTACTCGTAGTCAAGCAATTGAATACGATTAAAGCTTCTCTTTATTTGCAAGCATTAAATGAATAAATATATTAATTGCCATACTTGATTTCATGAATATGAAATATGACAATTGTATGTTAAAACTCATTCTTGAATGATTACCTTAGTGAGAATGCAGTGTAATTCAAAGGGTTTATGAATCAGAATAATCTATAAAAAGTGTACAATCATCCACAACAAGTTACCAATGGAAGTCTGCCAGTTTTCTTAAGCCTAACATCGAATACAATCATCCACAACAATTATAAGCAAACAATCAACCAATAATCAACATCTAGGTTTCACTACATCTAAGCAAACACAATAAAAACCTAGCCTAGCATGTTAAAAGAAAGACAAGCATAAGATAGAATCAAACAACACATAGACATATTGAATGATTATTGGAAGACTTATCTTTATTCAAACATGGATGAAAGAAGGATTTGAAACCCTTACAATATGATGAAAATTCGACCTAGGGTTTGTCTCCTAATGTTCCACACAATGTTCCACACTTTACAATGAAAAATTTGGAAAAACATATATAGAGAATACATCCTGACGGCGTCACGTTATAACCTCTGATGCCGTCAACTCGCCGCCAATATAAAATTCGTATTGCCTAGATCCAGTCTTGACGCCTTCATGTGTAAATATACTCTGGGTCGTCACTTGTAAAATGACCCTGACGGCCTTGGTGACGCCATCAGGCCAAATAACACTAAAAAATGTTCTGGGCCGTCACGTTATATTTTCCACTTCCACCTCTTTTGCCACTCTTGACGCAGTCATGTGTGAAGCCTTGACGTCGTCAGGTACTATTCCCAGCAAGGATTTTGAAACTTTGCCGTTTTCTTTACTTTTATGCTCAAAAAATGTACAAAATGCTTCTTTTTCCAGATTTCTTCTCAAAAGTACCTAAAATGACAAAAGGAACGATTTAGGGCAATAATTGATCAAATAATCATGAATTCGCTCTTAAATGACCCCTTAAAAGCGGTACACTTTTCGCCTTATCAGACATATTGGAAACAACATTTAATCTAAGCTAGATTTTAAACCTTAGCTAGAAATAAAGCTTCTCTTGAAAGATTTAGGAGATAAAACATAAAACCTTTGACCATATGTTTATTATGACAGACATACGTGGTCTCTAAGTCTAACACAATATGATATATCATTGAGCGAGTCTCAAAGTTCCATCTCACCAAATTGAGATTGGACACATGCATGGAACCTTAAGGTTATCTAAAGGATTCATTGATGCGGCGGATTGCAACACTGAAGTTTTACAATCCTCCTAAGCATAGTACCTAACTGTTGTAGTGTATTATAGATAAGACACGGGGGATTGATCGTTCTCTAGGAGAATAGTGAGGTAGGCTCAAAGTGTATAACAAATTAAGTCTATGGATTAAGGGATGATTATTATTTTTATTTTATTTTATAGAAAGCAATGTAAAATCTCAGGGTTGAAGAGTTTTGGTTTTATAACTTATAAGTAACTAAATAAACTAAATTAAACTAAATATGTGGAAAAGTAAATTGATAGAAACTCGTATAGGTAAACAAACGTGCTAACTTAATCATGCATTATTCCTTAGTTGAATTCTCTAACTTATTGCCATGTCACCCTCGTTACTGTATTGTATAAGTATTCCCCTAATTCGGCAGCGGGTTGGTCAAGTCCGCTATCTATGTGACAACCTAGGTAAGTGTTACCTGCATACATGCTCTTGCCCAATAATTAATCACATGCAATAAATGCTTAAGAAGAATCTCAACTCAGTCGACTTATGGTTGCGAAAGGATCCTTAATTCTAACCACGTTTCACTAGACGTCTTATTGTGGTACGAGATACAACTAGTTTTCTAATACCTAACGTGCACACCACTAACAAGATGCAATAATATTAAAGACTACAACTAGGTTTCATACAATCATAAGAAAACATTAATTAATTTAGCCAAGCATGTTAAATCGAAGAGAAAACAAACAAATATATATAGTATTACAGTTGTTACGACGTCACTTGCAAAGTGTGACGCCTTTAGCTCGCCGTCATTAGGGTTTCGTTATTGGCACTGACTGACTTATTATGGCAGCGTCATCTTATGAATCGCGACGCCGTCGCTCTTCAAATTCTTGGTCATGATGCCATCAGTTCAAGGCCGTCTCCATCGCCTGAAGTGTCACTTGGAAAATTTATAACTTGATAATCTTTGTTAGTCTTCAAGTGATGGCATCACCTTGTGTTTGCAACGCCGTCACAACCCTTTTGTGACGTTTTCTTGACTTTGTTGTTTTCTAGTCCAATCGAGCCATAAATGTTCCATTTCCAGCATTTGCTTCCCAAGTACCTAAAACTCAAATAGAAATGATTTAGAGTAATAATTGATCGAATATGTACCAATTTAGAAGATAAATAACCCCTTAAAAAGTATAACATTAGACCTCATCATTCATTATGTATTCGACTAGCTATAACATTTTCATGAATTGATGATGAGCTGATAACGATAATATCTTAGTGAAAGTCATTAGACAACTATTTAAAGAACATTCTAAAAGGCCACTAAAGGACTTAAGATATGGCCATCGTTTACGGATTTTAGATAAAGAGCTTAGTGGTGTTTTTATACACTAGTGCTAGCTTTGATTGATATGATGCTCAACCCTAATTATGATAGGATTTCACCATTAATGATAATATTGCTAACTAGACATGCTCGACTAAGAGCATTGTTGCATTATTCATTGAAAGAATTAGAATACTTTAGTGTTTGGGAAGCTGTCAAGAAGACCGTCTCAAATATGTGCTTTTACTAGCCTAAAACATCCTATGGAATTGCATTATTCGTGAACTTCACTATTTGTAAAAAAAATAAATTATTATTCTCAAAGTTCTATGGATCATAACCTAGTTGACTTGTTCATGAAGCTCATGTCTTTCAATAAGCATGATCGTCATGCTTAAGGACATAGGTCTTTAACTAGCTAAAAAGTAATATTGATCCTGATAAGGCGAAAAGTGTACCGCTTTTAAGGGGTCATTTAAACCCAAATTCGTGATTATTTGATCAATTATTGCCCTAAATTGTTCCTTTTGTCATTTTAGGTACTTTTGAGAAGAAATTTGGAAAAGGAAGCATTTTTGACGTTTTTGGAGCATAAAAGTGAAGAAAACAACAAAGTCTCAAAATCCTTGCTGGGAACAGTACCTGACGACGTCAAGACTTCACACATGACGGCGTCAAGCTGGGCAAAAGAGGTGGAAGTGGAAAATACACATGACGGCCCAGAACATTTTTAGTGCAATTGACCTGACGGCGTCACCAAGGCCGTCGGGTCAAAATGTATGTGACGGCCGAGAGCATAATTCCTTCTTGACAGAGTCAAGATTGGATCTAGACAATACGATACTTAATTTGGCGGCGAGTTGACGGCGTCAAAAACTATAACGTGATGCCGTCAGGATGTATTATCTATATATATTTTTCCAATTTTTCATTGTAAAGGGTGGAACATTAGGAGAACTTTTGGAGAGCTTAAACCCTAGACGAATTTTATGTAAAAATAAGGGTTTCAACCCTTGTTCCATCCATGCTTAATTGAAGATAAGTTTTCCAATAATCATACGATATGTTATGTGTTGTGTGATTCTATCTTATGCTTGTCTTTCTTTTAACATGTTAGGCTAGGTTTTTATTGTGTTTGCTTAGATGTGGTGAAACCTAGATGTTGATTATTGGTTGATGGTTTGTTTATAATTGTTGTGGATGATTGTATTCGATGTTAGGCTTAAGAAAACTGGCAGACTTCCATTGGTAACTTGATTGAACGTCTTAAGAAACATGATCGGAGGTGTACTATGATTTTTGGTTGTATTTAATGCATAAGCGAATTCTAGTGATTCCATGTTAGGAGCTTTTAGTCGGCTCGACATAGGAGTGAAGTAGGAGCTTATAGAGTTAGGGAATATTGTACACGGCCCTACGACTAGTATTAAGGAATATAACCCGTCATCCATGCAATTGTAACAAGCTAATCAACCGGTAAAAGATATCTAGGGAGTAATGAAATCTAAGTAAACACATCTTTTCTCATTATTTTTTCCACCACATTAGTTTACTTCATTTACTTTTATTTTATTTTGATTGCATCTTTAGTTATTTGGGTTAGTTGACTAGCAACTAATTTCGCCCACTCCTTCAAAACCCGAGATTTTACTTGCTTTTATAAAATATAAAAATACAAAAAGAATCATCCCTCACCTCTAGACCTAGTTTAGTAGGCTTTCTAATCCTAGCGAACACTATTTTTGAGTTGAACGATCAATCCCCCGGTACTTGTCACTATACTATACTACAACGATCAGGTACACTGCCTGGCGGGGATTGCAAGCTTCTCAAGATCCCTTGAGAGGTAAAACCTGTTGCGAGGGCACAATCCTGCGTATCAAGTTTTTGGCACCGCAGCCGGGGGAATAGTTATTGTCTAGGTTAGAATTTCTTTTTATTAGGTCTACTTGCTAGATTCCTTTCTAGTAAGATTTTTATTTTTATTTTCAGGTTTTCTTTAGTCTATCTCATTTCTTTGTTTCTTTGTTCGTAACCATTACCATCCGACATCATGGAAGGTGGTAATATCGTTGAACCCATCAACCCACCACAACCAAACCACCCAGAAAACCTACCACAACCAAACCAACCTCCTAGACCCCGAACTTTAGGAGAGTATTCCCGTCCTAGCCACCAAGGCTATCAGAACACCATTGAGCTCACTCAAGGAGCCAATGTGTCTCCCTTGCGATCCGACACCATCCGGTTGGAGCAAAGCGGACGTGCATTCCATGAACTTCGTTCCGAAGATCCTAATCAACATCTCAAGGATTTCCTAAAAATCATAGATTTCATAGACCTTGATGTTGCAACTAGAGAGACGACCCGATTATGTCTATTCCAATTCTCTCTACGTGACCAAGCTAGTCAATGGCTTGAACGTTTACCCGTGGGATCCATCACCTCTTGGGATGATCTCACTTCTCGTTTCCTTGCTCAATTTTTCCCACCGGGGAGAACTACCAAGCTTAGAAATAACATCTTGATGTTCCAACAACGTCAAGGTGAAACTCTCTATGAAGCATGGACTCGTTTCAAGGACTTACTCCAAAAAGTCCCTCATCATGGCATAGATCTTTGGATCCAAGTCCAAATCTTCTATGACCATATCGATCTCTCCACAAGGCGAACCATTGACCAATCGGTCGATGGCAAGCTACGTGCTCTACGTGCGGAAGAATCATGGGAACTCATAGAAGATCTTGCTCTCTATGACAACGAAAGTTGGAATGATCCCCGTGATTTGAACAAAACGGTCAAGGCAATATCTTTGCCTTCGAACAATTCTAGCACTCCCGACTGTAGGATCATGGAACTTGAGGACCAAGTCAAGTTTCTCATGAAATCCTACGAAGCTCCTAAGCCTTCAAGCCAAGTGAACAAAATCACTTCTTCATGCAAATTATGTAGTGGTCCCCATGACACTCGTGATTGCGTGGAACTCCCCGGACAAGCTTTTGCGAATTACGCATCCTCGCATTCCGACGAAGCGGGAGACAAGTGGTACACTTTCAAACCCAAGCCAAACCCTTACGGTGATTCCTACAATCCTTCTTGGAAAAATCACCCAAACCTTAGGTGGAAACAAAACCAAAACATACCCCAAAACAATTCTTTCAGTCCACCTAATCGTTACCAACCAAACGGTCCACCCTCTAACCGTACTTTCAACAACAATCCTTCCAATAAATATGGTAGTACCAATAATATTGAAGGATTTATGTCCAAGTTTATGGCATCTTAAGAAGCTCGCATAGCTAAGTTTGAAGCCGAATTCAATCAACAACAAACGGAGATGACCAATAAAATTGACAACTTGTTGAAAGCCCTCAACAACCAAGTGCTAACTACACCTAGGAAGGACACTAGGGACACGAGTAGAGGAATCCAAATTAAAGACCCTTCATCATCCAAACACGTCCACTTTGTCAATGTTGTCACCATTAAGCCAATAGATAAGAATATAGAAGAAAGTGACAAGGATGAAGTTGGAATAGAAATTGGACCTAAGGATTAGATTAAGGAAGTTGAGGATAAAAAGGAAGAAAAGTTAGAGGAAGTAGAAAATGTAGAGATATACTTTGATAAGTTACCCACCAAGGAAGAACGAGAATACCATAAGGATCTATTCGATGACCCCGAGTCACCATACGTCCTTGGTTCACCACTCATCAAAGCGGCGATCCCTCTAACATCAACATACCATGCAACATTGGACATGTACATGTGTGGAAAGCCTACATCGATCTTAGATCTCCCATAAACATTATGACTAGGACTCATTACAATTGGGTAATGAAGAAGCAACTTGGATATAGGATGATGCCCAACACGAGTTGGATGAGTAACTTTGTGGGAAGAGTGAAGGGATTGCACGTCTTTATAGGAAATTTCAATTATGTTACCGACTTTGTGATTGTAGAGGATATTCGTCCGGTAATAGATGGTTGTTTAAGTCAAGTAGTATTCGGAAAGCCATTTGTTGAGGTCTCTAAGATGAATTATGACCCGTCCTTAGGGATAGTTAGATTCAAGGATGAGAACGATGAAATAGCTAACCAAATGCCCTATAAGATTGAACAATTCCGTCTTCTATCAAACCTTGAAAAGGAACATAAGCAAGCGGTCTACTAAAGGAATGATGAGGATAGACGTAGAGGAGTAGACTATGTCATGAGTAGAATATTCGGTTTCTACAAGGAATGTTTGCAACTAGGTCCGGAATTCAAAATTAAGATTGAGGATGACCAAGAGAATGTGACCAATGACGAGGTCACGTAATTGCCCGCGACCTTGAGTCTAGCTACAAGACTCGTATATAAAGAAAAGCGCTTCTTGGGAGGCAACCCATGTTTTGTGTATTTTTATTTGTTTAATTTTATTTGTTTCCGTTTGCGTGTCTTATTTTTATTGTTGGTAAATCATGTTTCAAAGTAAAGTGTGAAAATGCTTTATTTTGTTTTTAACTTCGTCTTAATTACATATAAAGGTATTTTGCAAAAGCTAAGTGTAAGGGGAGACCCAAATTTGTTTATAAGAACGAAATTGAGCAAGAACCACAACAATATTAAATAAACATGTGTATTAGTAATTGTTTGATTCAAATGCTTGTATCAAGTCATAATGATGTTGTGCAGGATTTTTCAGGAAGTAAGGCATAAGTTTTTCCAGAAATTTTCCGGAAACTTAACATAAGATTTTTGCAGGAACATTCTGACGGCGTCGGGAGTTATAACCTGACGGCGTCAGGTACTATAATTCTGAAAAATTTTACGAGTTTTGTTTAAACCGGAGTCTTAAAAGTTTTTGTTGATTCTTTAGTTTTATAAACTCCAGGAAATCTGCAAACATTCATTCCACAAGCATTATATCTTAATTTGTTTTCTAGGATTTTTTTTAGTATATATAGATTGCCGCCGATTTTACGCGACGTTTTCCTTTTGCCTTGATTGTTTTCTCAGGTTTAACAGGTTATATATGATAAGAAGATGATTTATATTTCTGGAGGGAAGCTTTCAAAGTTCATTTTCTTGGAGGAAGATTTAACCTTGTTGACACACTATCCACACCGAATGAATCAGGGGAATATTTGTTTTCATTCTTTTACATGCTTTACTTTTACATCCTTTAATTGAACATTGGGGACAATGTTCATCCTAAGTGTAAGGGGAGGGTAAATGATGATACCTTATAGGATACAATTGCACTTGAATTTGTTTGTTTGATAGTAGGTGTGTAAGAGAAATACTTGCTAGGACAATTTTAGCGCCAAATTTAAATTTTTTTACAACATTTAGGAGTGAAACTTTAGCCTTAACAAGCGTCTCATGGATAGGAGTTGTATGACTAGCACAAAACCGTACCACTTAAAAAAAATTTCACCCAAATATGTGAGGTTCGCCTTTAGATTTGATAGGAAAAGCATTCATTATTAGTGCTTATGAGTGTAACGGTAGTATTTAGATTCTAGAACTTGCGTTAGTGATACATCCCGAGACCGCTAGTGAGACTACATTCGTGTGGTTAGGATTTACTACATGATAAGAGGCATTATGATCATCCTTGTGTTTAAACCCGTATCATAATTACTTGACCATTTAAGTCATATCACTTGACTAGCGAAGTCAATTAATTTTCCCAAACCTTAGGGTTGTACTCATTTTTAGTACACGAAACCCCTAGTACACCCCTCCGAGCATATCTTTTCGTTTCTAACTTTAAGCATCTTACTTAAAGGAAGAATTTGTATGCACCCAAATGTGCAACCAAATCACATTAGCCTTCCTTGTATGCACTCATCTTTAGTGCATTATTGTTACATGTTTAAACCCTTAGTTAATTATCTAATTGATTACATGATGGATAAGTCGAGTCATATCTTGTAAATACTGTTTTGGGACGATTGGGACTCATGGGTAAAGTACTAGTGTTATAGAGTAATGGGGAATAACATCAATTTATTACCCCCATATGTGCGTTAATATTTAAAAAGTACTCCAAGTGTTTTGATTATCTTGATTCGAATCATTAGAGTAGTTTATTGTAAAGTATGTAAAAATTCAAGTGTAAGGGGAATGCAAATTCCCTATGATGTATTATTTTGGATGGTAGGGCAAGAGTGTATGAAAAAAAAATAGAAAAAAATAGAAAAAAAAAAAAGAAAAAGAGAAAAAAATACGGACTACCATCTCGTTTCATTTTATGTTTGTTTCATAGTTTGTTAGATTTTAAATAGTTTAAGTCGAGTCGAGTATTGGCTTAGCAACGCCATATTGTACATGTAATTAACCAAGATGATTAACTCGCCACCAGTAAATATTTCCTTTATCCAACAAAACCGTGTTTTCCATATCCCTACACCTAACGTTATAACCTTTTAAAAGACCTCTTTGATAGTTTATCCTATATGATTATGCCAAGTGGTGGAGGTTTGATCCTTTCCCAAGCCTATGGTAATCTATTTGCTATGACAGGTAGTGAAAGATGTTTTCCATTTCCATATTGTGATATATAGTTTATTACAACCGAGAGATGTGAGTATCTAAACACTATTTGTGAGGTGCTAGTGTATGACCTCCGTGCTTGTTTTTGGTTTTTAGTGGAACGATTATATGTTGTAATTACTTTTATATTAGTGTTAAATGACCCCTAACTTGTATTTTGATTAGAATAAAAGCGCATTTGCTTGAGGACAAGCAAATCTCAAGTGTAAGAGAATTTGATAAGGCGAAAAGTGTACCGCTTTTAAAGGGGCATTTAAGCCCGAATTCGTGATTATTTGATCAATTATTGCCCTAAATCATTCCTTTTGTTATTTTAGGTACTTTTGAGAAGAAATCTGGAAAAGAAAGTATTTTGGACGTTTTTGGAGCATAAAAGTGAAGACTTCACACATGACCGCGTCAAGCTTGGCAAAAGAGGTGGAAGTGGAAAATACACATGACGGCCCAGAACATTTTTAGTGCAATTGACCTGATGGCGTTACCAAGGCTGTCAGGGTCAAAATATATGTGACGGCCCAGAGCATAATTCCTTCTTGACATTGTCAAGATTGGATCTAGGCAATACGATCCTTAATTTGGCGGCGAGTTGACGGCGTCAGAAACTACAACGTGAAGCCGTCAGGATGTATTATCTATATATATTTTTCCAATTTTTCATTGTAAAGGATGGAACATTAGGAGAACTTTTGGAGAGCTTAAACCCTAGACGAATTTTATGTAAAATTAAGGGTTTCAACCCTTGTTCCATCCATGCTTAATTGAAGATAAGTTTTCCAATAATCATACGATATGTCTATGTGTTGTGTGATTCTATCTTATGCTTGTCTTTCTTTTAACATGTTAGGCTAGGTTTTTATTGTGTTTGCTTAGATGTAGTGAAACCTAGATGTTGATTATTGGTTGATGGTTTGTTTATAATTGTTGTGGATGATTGTATTCGATGTTAGGCTTAAGAAAACTGGCAGACTTCCATTGGTAACTTGCTTGAACGTCTTAAGAAACATGATCGGAGGTGTATTACGATTTTTGGTTGTATTTAATGCATAAGCGAATTCTGGTGATCCCATGTTAGGAGCTTTTAGTCGGCTCGACATAGGAGTGAAGTAGGAGCTTATAGAGTTAGGGAATATTGTACACGGCCCTACGACTAGTATTAAGGAATATAACCCGTCATCCATGCAATTGTAACAAGCTAATCAACCGGTAAAAGATATCTAGGGAGTAATGAAATCTAAGTAAACACATCTTTTCTCATTATTGTTTCCACCACATTAGTTTACTTCATTTACTTTAATTTTATTTTGATTGCATCTTTAGTTATTTGGGTTAGTTGACTAGCAACTAATTCCGCCCACTCCTTCAAAACCCGAGATTTTACTTGCTTTTATAAAATATAAAAATACAAAAAGAATCATCCCTCACCTCTAGACCTAGTTTAGTAGGCTTTCTAATCCTAGCGAACACTATTCTTGAGTTGAACGATCAATCCCCCGGCACTTATCACTATACTATACTACAACGATCAGGTACACTGCCTGGCGGGGATTGCAAGCTTATCAAGATCCCTTGAGAGGTAAAACCTGTTGCGAGGGCGCAATCCCGCGTATCAGATCCATTTTTAGTATTTAGATAATAGAACGTTAAGCAGTTGTATTAAATAATGAATTGATATATACTTGGTATGATCGTCTTCATTTATAATGTCGTGTTTTTTATTTAATTTGCATGTTTAATACATGAATAAAAAGTACTCATAGGTCCTTCTTTTTTCAGCCATTACCTCGTTATAGAACTAAGGGTGTCCAGAATATTTGAAATTGTACAACATTTATTCTAAACTATCCATAGTCAATTGATGATACTAAGTATCGTCAAATTAAGGGAAACATGAGAGTATTGGTTATATTCATTGTTTGTGAATATTAAAATGATGATGATGCCAAACTCACATGTGTTCATCGTTTGTGAACATTAGATTGACCAAACCTACAAGAATTCACTGCATAGATCGGCGTCAATAGTGAATCTTGCAAGTGGTTATGTCTTTTGTCCTTAGACTTGAGATACACAAAAGTTTTGTGTGTGTGGAATGTTAATATTTGGTATGGTTAAACGCTGACCTGAACAACGTTGTTATAAAAATCATTTTCAGGAGCGATGCGAAACACATAACGAACATGTGTAGTCAAAATGGAATTTGTTCCTCCACTTGTTATGAATAGGCCCGCCGATGAATTGAGCGGATATATGTACGTTCGTAACCAAATTTAAGTGAGATGATACTTGGTTAATTTAGTAATCTAGTTCAATATTTGTATATATGATCCATGTCTATTGTTCAATAAAGTATCTGAAACAAAGGGATGACTAATTTATAAACCATTTAAAATGAGATGTTTAAGAAACCATCATCCTCATGTGTTTCTAGGGACATTGGCATGTCCCTAGACGCAAACATTTGCTTGTATAATTACTTATCATTATACTGTTCGCAAGTGAGAGCTGTTGGAGTATGCTCTTGGCATAATAAATAATTATATGACTTGAGACATGTGAGCCTATTAGGTCACACACATATGCTTAGAGACGTATTTATCGTATTTATATTATACAATATTTAAGTAACATGAGCTTAAGTAAATGGGCCACTAATCATTAAATTAGACTTAGTGGATTTGTGTCGGACGAAATCAAATGTCTAGTCCATTAGGATGGCCCATGAGGTGTTAAAGGGAGAAGAATTAAGTCTAAGGACTTAAGTGTAACATGCGTTAGGATAAGTGTATATTGATTTAATCATATCACTTAACAAATTAACAAAATCATAAAAAGATCTTCCCTCTCCCTCCCATTCATATTTAACCAAACCTAGGGTTAGGCCTAGGGTTTTGGTTTTGATCATTAACCTATATTCAAGTGTAGATCTAGGTTAATTCAAGTGTTACTAAGGGACTAGTGTCCAGTGGTGATCAAGGGCTTGTAGTGTGGATACTCATAGAGGTAATCTTTTGTCGATTACTTAGGGTTTCTTGATGAATCGGGTTTGATCTTGTCTCCATTCTATCTATCAATCATGCTACAAAGGTATAACATTTATTGTTGTTTTTATCGATTAACCATATGGCAATATGGATCTGTGGACGGTGATTTAGGCTTCCACGTGCTTATTATTATTTCATGATATTGAATAATGTTTTTATATAGTTAATCATCAACAACTCTGACTCTGGAAGTGACTATGAAACTTCTGAAGATGAAGAACAGAATAATATGAAGAAAGTTGTAGCCTTAGTTGCAAGAAAGTTTCAGGGAAAGAATTTCTACAAGAACTCTACCAATAACGATCTGCATGTTTCATATGCTAAGAGAAAATCAGATTACAACCCAAGTTGTAAGGAGAAGAGAAATGTGGAGAAGCCTAGGGAGGAGAATTAAGGGTGCTACAATTGTGAGAAACCGGATCATTTTATTAAAGATTTTCTGAAGCCTAAGGTAAAGGACTTTGAGTACTACTATAGGAAGATGCTTTTATGCAAGCAGTAGGAAAGAGGAACTACATTGATGGCTGAAAATGCAAGCTGGTTAGAGTCATCTGAATTTGAAAAAGAAGATATGGATGTTAAGGTGTGTTCGATGGCAAAGTTGTGTGATGTGTTGACAAGTGATAATGTGAAACATAAGGATACTGCATCCGAGATACGTCCAGTGCTATACAAATCTCCAATATTTTTAGAATTTAAATTGTTAGAATATGCAGAAAAACTTGATTTAGAAAGAGCAAAACTTTTCTGCATTTACTAGGCTACAACGTGTAAAAAACGAGAACACCTCCGGTAAGATTTCTAAATACCAAACAATGGTTAATAATGTACAAAAAGAATATGATATCTTGTCCTCAAAAGCTATTGAATTATCTGAAAAACTTGAAGAATCTAAAAGAGTTGTTAGAATTAAAAACAAAGAACATGATATTGTTAAAAAAAAAAGTTTCAAATAACACATCTAAGGTTAGAGCTCTTGAAGATTTTTTTGCAAAAGAGGTCAAATTGATCAAAAAAATTTCTTAACTAACCTAAAATTATATTGTTTTGAAACCTAAAGAAGGCTTCGGGTATAAAAATAAAAAATACTTAGAAAAGGCAATCTATCAAGTTACATGTGCCTAAGGCCCTACTTAGTTGACTCACAATGACAAAGGCTTGCAAAACTAAGTATGGCCTTTTGAATTGAATCTGAAGTAGTCTATCAGTGGTGCAAAGCTAATTGCCCCTTTCCGATAGGGTGAAAGGTTAGACCTTAGAAAGTTTGCGTACAACAGTATGGCTCTGTTGTCTTATGGAGGGTTGAAGCTTGCGTCTTCTCCAAAGTCTTGATCAATATTTGCAAAGTTGATCATCCCTCTCAAAAACGAAGATTTGAAGTGGTCTATAATTTACTGAGTACTCGGTGTATAAGGGGCTTTTTTCGATCACGTGGATCAAGCTCTCAATGTTCCCCATTATCATTCAATGACCCCAAGATCGCCCTCTGAATAAGGTAAAGCTTATGGGTTTTAGGATACTTTAAGATTTGGGTAGGTCTTCTAAGGATATTGAATTTAAGTTTAAAAAACGGTTAGAAAATAATAAAATGCAAATCTTGTGTAGCTATGAGAGTATAATTAGAGGCTATATGACTAGAAACTCTAGTCCGACAGTTGAAACCTCAAATATTTACGTTAGCAAAGAACTTTAAAAAAATGGCTTTTCACAAAGAGATCTTGAGAAGGATATTGTACTTAAACCGATTGTTAAACCTAAGCCGATAACTTATATTCCGTATCGAGAATTAGAGGAATAAATCGTCTCTCCAAAAGGAGAACCGGATGAAGATAAGAACAAGGTTTTTAAGGACAACGATAAAATCTTTTGAAAACCATTGTGTCTCTAGAAAAGTCATGCATCTATGATAGAATCTAAATTAAGTTTGCCTGATACTTCTTTAGGAAAATGGTTATTGACCTTGAGAATGAACTGAAGGAAAAAGATAGTGTACTTCAAAGAATTTAGAAGATTTCTCTAGTGAAATTTATAAGTATGAGACTAACATTGCGAATCATGAATAACCAAATGTTTTACTGGAATTTCAACTTAAATCTCAAAACACTTCGTTACATAAAGAATACCACGATCTAAGGACTTCTTATAACGCGCTCTAAGATTGGTTTTTAAACAAAGTTGCTGACATATTTGCTAAACAGGTGCCTTCATATCAACACTAAATTTGGGTGAAACCGAAAATGCTTGACAATTTTTAAAATCAGATTAAGGGGGGATGTTCAAATAAGCTGAAATGAGCTTATTAATCTGATTATATATAATGTGATAAGCTTTTGCTTATTTGAGTTTTTATGTTTTTCAGGTTATTGTCAAGTTATCTGAAGTTGAAGGACTAACTGTGCAAGAATAAAGTTTGTTCTGTTAAGTTCGGAAGATGGAGGGCTAAAAAGAGATCGATCATGTAGTTCAATCCTGGGAAGGGTCAAAAAGTTCATAGATTGTTGGCTAGATATTCATCACATTCTCACATAGTTAGGGTTACGATACCCTAACCTTCTGTCACACTATCTCACATTTCAATATGAGTTTTTGATCGTCTTTGTTAGTTTAACGGATAATAAATTAATATATCATGACCGGATTCGAACTCCAGACTTCGGGATTGCACACTTTACGTATGAGTTTTAATTAATTAATAATTATTGTTTTAGTGACGAATAATTATTAAATACACGAAATATAAACTTAACGGTAACTAACGACCGTTAGACGAAACATGAAGGACTAGATTTGGAAAAGAGTGAAAGTTTGGTTCGGGTTGGGCCTTGTGAACCCATGGCCGGCCAAGCCCCCCTCCCATAGGGTTTTGGGATGGCTTTTGCTCCAAGTTTCTTGAATGCTATATAATGAGACCTCCTCTCATTCATTCATTCATCCCTTGGTTCCATAGCAACCTAATCTCTTCTTCCTTCTCTTTCTTTGTGTCTAATCGATCTATTGATTGATAGGACCAATAGTTTAATCTTTTCGTGTAAAGCGAATCTAGCATTTCCGTTGAAACGCTATTAGTACGTGTGTGTGAGAACGAAGTGTTAGCATACTTTTGCTAACGGTGATCTTGCCTTGTGACTTGCCCTAGTCGATCCATATAAGCCCTCTCCTAGGGTTTATAAATTCTTGTTCTTGCTAGTAATCAAGAGGTACGCATCCATTTATATTTGGTTAATTTATTATTTGTATTTGATCTATTCCGCTGCATACTCTTTGATGTTTATATGTTTATAGTTTATTATTATTCATATATTCCAACAGTGGCATCAAGGGCCGTTAATACATTATAATGAATTACCGAAACACATAAAAATTGAATCGTTTGATTATCACATGCTTGGTGTTCTTATGTTTTTATATTTTTCATAAACCCTAGATTTTATTTTTTTTTTATTTTCGAAATTATTTACTTTTTTTTTTATAAATGTCGATTTTTTTTTATAAAAAAAAAAAAGAAATTAGGGTTTGATGAATTATGTAATAAAAACTTGTAGAAACCCTAGGTTGCATGTAATTTATGTGTATATAAATGGATATTTGTGATATGCCGTTTGATTGCGTTCCTTGATTGACATGATTATTGTTATAATATGTGCAATGTGGGCATCCATGACAAACCATGCATGTGTTGTTATGGATTTATGATTGTTATGATTTCATGCTTATTTTTACGATTTGGTTATAATTGATGTGATGATTTAGTAAATATTATGAATAAAGATTACTAAAATTTAATTAATTATAAAATTAGGGAAGACCCTATTAATCGTATATTAAATCAATTGTGCGTTTTTAAATTGATTTTGATTTGCATGTCCATTTTTGTTGTTGTTTGTTTATTTTATTTATTACTTTTGTTTTATATGTTTTGTGAAATGATAGTAACAAAGGGTAATTTCATAAATAAAATATTAAACGGACTTAATAATGGTGAAATCTTGTTTTGAGCTTATATATAAATCTTGAACTTTTGGTTGATTGATCGCGACTGTATTAAGTGGTTGTAAGGTGAAACTATTTTGACAAACTATAAAGTGGGTATAAGGATGGCTTAGCATTAAATTGCGGCCTTAGTGAGCCTCCATTCTGGCTTGCCGCTCGCCTGTGAGTCAAATTTAGTTTTACCTAACATCCATGATAACTACGAAGCACTTAAGGCAAAGTTGTAAGTTTCTCAACGCCTCAATCAAAACTTTGGAGATTTAAGCTCGTAAAGAAACTAATGAGTAAAGTTTTTTACATGAAACATATGCTACAAGATGAATGCATGACATCTTTGTACATATATTTTGATTACATACATCAAAATTTACTACCCTTAAATTTAAGTTATATGCCATCCAATGAAACGGAAACACCTAAAATTGGATCTACGTCAGGGCGTAACCTGGCTAGATTGCAATGGAGGGGCAAATTACATGATTTCATCACTAGCAGATCAACTGGTGTGGTGTAATTATGTAAGTTTGTTGTTTCTTAAGTTGGTTAACTTAATTGAGTTGATAGCGGGTTCTGATCACTCAAGGCATAAGATGGGGATAAAACATGATTATATTATTGCAACTGCGGTTGGCAAATATGTAAATCCCATCCTTTCTAGGAATTGCAATTGAATATTGGCAATTGGGACACGTCTCGTACCTTGTTGAATACCGTCATCACTAGCAGACCAACTGATGTGATGAACCTATGTCAATTTGGATCCTAGTTTTTCATTGTAAAATTAAATGGTTATATGATTATGAACCAAGGGTATTTAATTTTCTTGAAATTTTATTATCGAAAGTACTAACTTTTGAATTTTTTCTGTAGAAACGGCTACACCCGAAAACACTAATATGAGCAACATGAGTTCTGCGTTCAAGCAAATGATTGATCGAGACAAGTTGACTCGTGAAAATTTCAATGATTGGTATCGATCCTTAAGAATCACCTTAAGGATGGCCAAAAGATATGATTATCTTGGTGAACCTCTTCCTACTGAACCTGCTGCGGATGCAACCCAAGCACAAAATGATGCATACAACATTGAATATGAGAAGCACAATGATGTGGCTTGTCTCATGTTGGCTGGGATGGACACTCAATTGCAGAAACAGTTTGAGCGATATGGACCTATGGACATGATCAATGAACTCAGACGAATGTTTGAGAAACCGCCAGCTGCAGAATTATATGACTTAATTGAATCTCTGCACAATTGTAAGCAGGAAGCAGGAAAATCCGTGAGTGCCCATTTTTTGTTCATGAAACATTATATGGACCAATTGGAGTGACTTGGCTGTGGATATCAGGAAAGCGTATGTATTGGTCTCATCTTGCGATCCCTTAATCAGGATTTGTATAGTGAGTTTTTACGCAACTATAATATGCATTGTAAGGGGAAGACAGTTAGTGAAGTTCATGCAATGCTTATTGATTATGAGAAAGGCCTGAATAAGAAGGCACCTACACCAGCTGTAATGGCGATACAGGGTGGTAGGATCACCAAGAAGAAACCCAACAAACCGAAAAATGCGAACTTCAAGGGTAAAGGCAATGGTAATGGTAAAGGCAAACAAGTTGAGACTCACCAACAGAAGCCTAAGAAGCAAAATCTTCCTCCTGCTATGAAGAAGGAAAATTTCAATAAGGATTTGGCTACTTGTCACTACTGCAACACTCCTGGTCATTGGAAGCGGAACTGTCCATTGTTACTAGAGGAGTTGCGCCTCAACAAAGGTAAAATGCCTGGTAACGTCGCAAGCACTTCAGGTATGTTTATGATTGAGTTATTTTCTTTTCCTCGTAAGAATAATTCCTGGATCTATGATACAGGATGTGGTACTCACATCTGTAATACGTCGCAGGGACTTAGAGGAGCAAGGAAGCTGACCTATGGAGAAAGATACTTGTACGTAGGAAATGGTGTACGTGCAGCAGTTAAAGCCATAGGGACTTTCGATTTAGTTTTACCTGCGGGAATGATACTTGTCATTTTGAACCCTCTATTGTTAGGGGTGTCATTTCAGTTTCCTTGTTATTGGATAATGGTTTTGTTCACACATTTATTAATAATGGAATTTCTGTTTCTTTAAATAATATTTTTTACTTTAATGCAATTCCAATAAATGGTGTGTTTGAAATTGATATGGAAGATTCCATGTCCAAGAGAAATAATTCTGTGTATAGCATTAGCAATAAGAGAATCAAGTCTAACTTGGATTTGTCTTATCTTTGGCACTGTCGTCTTGCTCATATAGGCAAGGATCGCATGGAAAAGCTGCAACATGATGGGCTTTTGCATAAGATCAATGATGATTCATTTGATAAATGCGAATCCTGCATATCTGGGAAGATGACAAGGAAACCTTTTTCACCTCAAGTGGAAAGGGCTACAGATCTACTTGGATTAATACACACTGATGTGTGTGGTCCACTTAGACATGTGTCAAGACATGGTGCTACCTACTTCATAACCTTCACGGATGATTATAGTCGTTATGGTTATGTTTATTTACTTAAACATAAACATGAAGTCTTTAATACCTTCAAGGCTTTTAAAAGTGAAGTAGAATTACAACTCGGTAAGAAGATTAAGGCACTTCGATCCGATAGAGGCGGTGAATATTTAAGCCAAGAGTTTAAAGATTATCTAACTGAGTGTGGCATAGTCCAGCATCTCACGGCTCCTTATACTCTACAACAAAATGGTGTATCTGAAAGGAGAAATCGTACTTTGCTAGACATGGTACGATCAATGTTTAATCTTACATCTCTACCCTTATCCTTTTGGGATTATGCCCTTGAAACTGCTATTCGCGTATTGAATATGGTTCCAACAAAGAAGGTTGATAAGACTCCATATGAATTATGGACAGGAAAAGCTCCCAACTTTTCTTACTTAAAGGTCTGGGGTTGTGACGCGTTTGTTAAACGTGATTCACCAGATAAACTCCAACAGAGATCTGTTAAGTGTATCTTCGTTGGATACCCAAAGGAAACGATGGGTTACTACTTTTACTTTCCACCAGAGAATAAAGTCATTGTGGCTAGGTATGGAGATTTCTTTGAAAAGAATCTCATATCTCAAGAATTCAGTGGGAGAGTTTATGATCTAGAAGATGAAGATACATCACCTTCTGAAAACACTAGCGCACTTCCTGTGGAACCTGAAAGTTTAGGTCCTCCACCTGAAGTGGAAGTGGTACCCATTCGCAGATCTTCAAGAACTGTGAAAGCACCTAAACGTCTATGTCTTAACGTAGAGTGTGAGGAAACTATACTAGGGGATCTTAATGAACCCACTAGTTATAAGGCTGTCATAAATGGTCCTGATAAGGAGAAATGGCAGAGTGCTATGAATGGGGAAATGCAGTCCATGAAAGACAATGAAGTCTGGGAAGAAGTAGACCTACCTC
Organism: Artemisia argyi; assembly: GCA_030686995.1. NCBI lineage: Eukaryota > Viridiplantae > Streptophyta > Magnoliopsida > Asterales > Asteraceae > Artemisia > Artemisia argyi. Next base: position 100,460,945 of record CM060696.1, on the reverse strand, counting down.
CAAATGCTAAGGTAGTTGGAAGTAAATGGCTCTACAAAATGAAAACGGACATGGATGGCATTGTACACACCTATAAGGCTTGTTTGGTAGCTAAAGGCTATACTCAAACATTTGGTGTTGACTATGAGGAGACCTTTTCTCCTGTAGCTGACATTAGAGCTATTAGGATTCTCTTAGCCATAGCTGCCTACTATGACTATGAGATATGGCAAATGGATGTCAAAACCGCCTTCTTGAATGGTCGCCTAGATGAAGACATCTATATGGCGCAGCCTGAGGGGTTTGTGAATCCAGAATTTCCAAATCGTGTATGCAAACTTAAAAGATCCATTTATGGATTAAAGCAAGCATCACGACAATGGAATAAGAGATTTGACGCAGAAATCAAAGGTTTTGGATTTAGTCAGAATCTTGATGAGCCATGTGTATACCAGAAAGCTAGTGGGAGTAATGTTACTTTCCTTATCCTATATGTCGATGACATATTAATATTAGGAAATCATATACCAAGTTTAAACGAAGTTAAAGCTTATCTTGGTAGATGCTTTTCTATGAAGGATTTAGGAGAAGCAGCATTCATCCTTGGAATCAAGATCTACAGAGATAGATCAAAGCGGTTGATTAGATTAAGTCAAAGTGCTTACATTGATAAAGTATTGAAGAGATTTAATATGCAAAATTCCAAGAAAGGATATTTGCCAATGCAAGTAGAACATGGCTTAAGTAGCAAACTGTGTGCTTCAACACCTGAAGAGGTTGCACTCATGAAGAAAGTTCCATATGCTTCAGCAGTAGGATCTATCATGTATGCAGTTAGATGCACAAGACCTGATGTGGCGTTTGCACAAAATATGACCAGTCGTTATCAACAGAATCCAGGTGGAAAGCACTGGCACGCTGTTAAAAGCATTCTTAAGTATTTAAGGAATACTAAAGATATGTTTCTAGTGTATGGGGGAAATCCAGAAGCAGAACTTGATGTTACAGGTTACTGTGATGCGTCCTTTGAAACTGATAAAAATGATACGAAGTCTCAAACGGGTTATGTCTTTGTTATTAATGGAGGAGCAGTTGACTGGAAGAGCAAAAAGCAGACAACTATTGCGATGTCTGTTACAGAAGCTGAGTATATTGCTGCATCGAAAGCTGCAATGGAAGCTGTTTGGATTAGGAAATTCATTTCAGGGCTTGGTATTATGCCGTCAATTGAATTACCTATTAATATGTATTGTGACAACTCTGCCGCAGTTACATTCGCCAATGAACCTGGAGTTATGAAAGGCGCCAGACATTTTCCTACAAGATATCACTATGTTCGAGAACAAGTCGATATAGGTGAAATCAATTTACTCAAAATTCACACAGATAACAATCTGGCTGATCCATTTACGAAGGCTTTATATAAGGAAAAGCTTACTCATCATGCTAATGGCATTGGACTTCGTTTAGCTAGTAGTTTCATGTAAATCTGTGGTTAGTATTTGGATAAAGGATATTGTAAGCAATAATTATTCGAGTGAAATGAAGTATTGTGTTATGTTTATTTTTATTTATAAATATTGTATCCTATATTTGCATGTTTAATCCATGAATAACTTTAATGTTATTCTAAATAGTCCGTTGTCAATTAATGATATGGGAGTATCATTGAACTAAGACAAATCTGAGTTTTGGTATAATATATATTTAAAATATATTGATGCGTGGACATGCCAAATTCACATGATATTCAATAATGGATAAATTGGATATAGGACAAAATCCCAATTACATGATTGTACTTATGGATGTTGTCATTAGAGTAAATCATGAATATTTATCCTCAGACTTGAGATACCAGGTAACAACTGTGGATGTAGCTCATTTTCTGTAATCTAACGCTATCCGTAACTGGTAGTTATAAGGATTATTTTCAGAGGTGATGCGAAGTTCATAGCTTACGCTTGTAGTCAATACGGGATTTGGTTCCTTCAAATTTGTTTTGAAGTTTAATACTGTTTGGCCGCTCGTAGGATTAACAAGATGTTTGCATGGCCATGCCCAAGGTCTATCTGGAAGACGTTAAGATGAATTGGTAATCTTGCTTAATCATAAATAACGAGAAACACTAGTTAATTATGGAATGACTTCGATCCATATCCATATTAACATAGTATTAGAATCAAAAGGATAAGTATGATGATAAATCATCAAAGGTGGTTTTTCCAGGAAAGAGATCGTTCTGGGGACATTGGCATGTTATGCTAGACTAACCATTGTCATTGTTACATTAATCTATATCCGAGTGGGAGCTGTTAGTTTAACGGATAATAAATTAATATATCATGACCGGATTCGAACTCGAGACTTCGGGATTGCACACTTTACGTATGAGTTTCAATTAATTAATAATTATTGTTTTAGTGACGAATAATTATTAAATACACGAAATATAAACTTAACGGTAACTAACGACCGTTAGACGAAACATGAAGGACTAGATTTGGAAAAGAGTGAAAGTTTGGTTCGGGTTGGGCCTTGTGAACCCATGGCCGGCCAAGCCCCCCTCCCATAGGGTTTTGGGATGGCTTTTGCTCCAAGTTTCTTGAATGCTATATAATGAGACCTCCTCTCATTCATTCATTTATCCCTTTGTTCCATAGCAACCTAATCTCTTCTTCCTTCTCTTTCTTTGTGTCTAATTGATCTATTGATTGATAGGACCAATAGTTTAATCTTTTCGTGTAAAGCGAATCTAGCATTTTCGTTGAAACGCTATTAGTACGTGTGTGTGAGAACGAAGTGTTAGCATACTTTTGCTAACGGTGATCTTGCCTTGTGACTTGCCCTAGTCGATCCATATAAGCCCTCTCCTAGGGTTTATAAGTTCTTGTTCTTGCTAGTAATCAAGAGGTACACATCCATTTATATTCGGTTAATTTATTATTTGTATTTGATCTATTCCGCTGCATACTCTTTGATGTTTATATGTTTATAGTTTATTATTATTCATATATTCCAACAGTCTTGATCTAATTTCTCTTGTAATCATTCGCTTATTCACAGGGTTGTTATCTTATTGATAAGAACTAGTATTCCTGTAATCTTTTTGTGTATTGATCGGTGAATCATGCCAACTAGTTTTTAATAAGATTGTTATTGATGTTGGTTTGATTGTTTAGTTTATGTCTTTGATACCATCGCACATGATCAATGATTGTTATATGGTAATTTAGTCTACTCGATCGCCTTATCAACAGATACATCACGAGGCCTTGCGATAACGATGTTGATTTAGTTTACTTATACGAAACCGTTACATCTGATATGGATATTGAAAAATGAGATTGGGAATTAGAAGTCTGTTTGAATCGGATTTGGGAAGCAACTGTTAAATTTGGTTTGTTGATATGCCAGTAAATCTTAATTGGATTTGATTTATTAGCATGTAAGATGGAAAACGGGACATAAAAAAGAAAATATGGTAACAAACATGTAAGCAATACTGATCATCGCCATTGATGTCGTCATTTCCACGTACGCTTATAGTAGGAGATTCTAATTTATTTATTTTGTTTATATGTGCTCTCTTTTAAAAGCAAGGTTTTGAAAATGCAAACCGGCCATCGAACTGGCCGACTCACCAGTTCATAGGTTCAACTGATCTAAAAGCCCGGACAACATCATAAACAGTTTAACTGTTGCAAACACAATGCATTTTATTACCCCAATTGTTATTCGATTACGTAAATTAGATGAACTCAAGAGTGTGTAATCATATTTTGTCAAATCAGATTTAAATTAGTTCCTATGGAAGACCGATGGACCTGGAATCTCTCTAGTTCTGGCGATTTCACAGTGTCTTCTGTTAGACGTTTGATAGATGACAAATCTCTCCCTGAAACTAATCGTAAAACCAGGTGGGTTCGTTTGGTTCCTATAAAGGTGAATGTGATCGCTTGGAAAGTGAAATCTAATTCGTTGCCCACTAGATTCAACATATCGCGTAGGGGTATTCCCATTGATTTCATTAAATGTGGCACTTGCGACATAGGTGTGGAGACGATAAATCACTTGTTTTTCACATGTCCGTTAGTTCGTAGCCTTGTTGACCTGGTTACTCGTTGGTGGAATGTTCCTTGGGTGGACATTGAATCTTATGCGGACTGGGAACGGTGGATCTTAAACCTTCGCCTTCCTATCAAGAACAAAAGTATGTTGGAGGGCGTATTCTATATTATGTGGTGGTATGTGTGGACTTTTCGCAACAAAATGATCTTCGACTCTATAAATCCGAGGAAGGCGACATTGTTCGATGATATTGTGTCTAAATCATATTTCTGGATTCGTAACAGATGTAATTCCTCTTTTAGCATGAACGATTGGATCAAAAACCCTAGTTTAATTCCTTTGTAATTTGCTAGTTCCTTACTAGTGTTTCTTTAATAAAATTGCCGTTAAAAAAAAAAAAATGAAGTAGATATGTACAATTCATGATTAATTGGCCACATCCATTTAACCACATCGCTTGAGGGAACTGGTAAGAATTCTTAAATTATAATCTTACCCCCTACTTATTAACTAATTTTTAATTTTTATTTGTGAGAGCCAAAAAACAAATGGAAAAAGAAAATTGATTTATAGTGATTTCTTTAAAAGATTTAAATTAGCGGAGAAATCACAACTCTGTACACCCGTGAGTGTCAACTGATTGTTAAAGTTGAAATTAGAAAAAGGATCTCATTTGATGTTTATTTGACTTGATTAGTAACAAAAGTATAATAGTATGAAATTAAAATAAAAAATTAATTGTGTCACGTTAAAAGGGTTAAAACTATCATACATGATGTGTGTCTATGAGAACACCCTTCTATAAGTCCTATAATTTAAGAGGCCCACCCCGACTTGTTCATTCTTTCCCGGTTGGCTAGCTGAGAGGAATTGATTAAACCGGTTATTTCCGGTTGAGCGGTTTTTCTGGTTTTCTAGTTAACCCTCCGGTTTGATCAGAGGCGGTTCAGACGCTGCTAAGAAACCGGGCCTGGATCCAGTTCTCAGTTAAACGGTTTGCTCGACCGGGCTGGTCCAGTTTTGAAAACACTGTTTAAAAGAACTGATAAACTGAATTGTGGGAGGGTAATCTTTGCATCTTATACTACAAAAAACATCTAAAGTTAAAATAACAGATGCCCGTTTTAACTCTCATTTTGGATTACAGAAATGATAAAGATACAATAACGTACAGAGAGTACATTCAGAGTAAAATTTAAACACATGCCCAAATTTCATTATTATTCTATTCAATCTTCAGGGTAGAGATGGTGAGGAAGTCGTGGCATAGCTCTGGCTACCAGTGGCTTAGCCAAGCATAACTCAGCATTGCTTTCCGCAAGGTCAACTGAAGATACATTACTCGGCAACCCCCAAGAGAACCCTTGAACCATTCTAGCTAACAGCATTGTGGTGATTGTCGAGCCCAACATCACTCCAGGGCAGCCACGTTTCCCAGTGCTAAACGAAATCATCGTCAAATCATCATCCGAAAGAACAACTGGGTTTTCTTCCCAAGTTAGATGCCTCTCTGGATCAAACCGTAAAGGATCCTCCCAAACATCTGGATTTCTTCCCAAACCACGTCGGCTGAGCAGTACATGACTACCCTTGGGTATAAAGTAACCTGCAACAGTGGTATTCTGAATAGGAACATGGGGTGGATTAAGTGGCGCAAATGGGTGTAACCTAAAGCACTCCTTGATACATGCCTTTAAGTAGTTGAGTTGGGGTAGGTCTCGCTCTTCTACTAGCCGACTGCGACCTACTACACGGTCCAGCTCTTTTAGAGCTCTTTCTAGGAGCACGGGTTCGTTAATCATCTCTGCCATTGCCCATTCAACTGCGTTTGATGGATTATCGATTGTGGCAATCATTAGTTCCTGAAATTAAATTAAATCAACATTTATGTAAACATATCTGATATGTATAAGAGCAAAGTGATACGAAAAACATAGTTATGGTATTTTGTTGAAAACAAAACTTTAAAGCGTTGCATGCAAGTGCATGTCATGCGCAAACAGTGAGAGGCCGGCTTACAATAATCTGGGCTTTTATCTCATTTGGTGTTAGCTTAGGGTTATCTTGTGCGAGAAGAGCATCTAGTAGATCAGATGTTTCCGTTCTAGCGCCTTTATTCCACATTTGAACACGTCCATCGACCAATGGATCCTGATACTTTCGGATAATTTCAAGTGCTTTCCTTATCCTCTTTTCGTGACCATCAAGATCAGTTTTTCCTCTCAATAACGGGAAATAATCAGTGATGCTGAATGCATATAAATACTTGAGGATGGTAAAAAGAGCATTGAGATGTTCACCTTCTTCTACATCTGACCCTCCACCTTCTATTCCTTCCCCAAATAATCTTATCCCGAAAACCAATTTCGTCATCAAATTTGCACAGAAATGTCTGCTTACGATTCTTATGTTTATAAGTCCTCCATCAACAACATTATCTTGCTTTTCAATTTGATTGCATATGTAACTAAGCAAATGATCGACTTCCTCATTTCGTTTTGGTTCTAGCCACCTGTGTGATTGAGAGGAGAGCAAGTTCTTGTGTAAGACTTTTCTCATCTTTCTCCATTGATCTCCAAATGGTGCCATGATGGCTGAGAGATAGCCATCACTTGGCAGCTCAGCCGATAAGACTTCAGGCCTTGATATGAATATATCATCTTGTGTATGAAAGAACTCACATGCGATTTCTGGAGATGTTACCGTGATGATGTGTAGCGAAGGTCCTAGCTTGATGCAAAGGATTGGGGTCTTAAACTTGTCCATGAGCTTCTCGATCCACTTGAAAATCGGCTGATTTGAGAGGTGCTGATTTACGAGCATCTGGATGATGCATCCGATGTATGGCAAAGGGGTTGGACCAGGTGGTAGTGGACGTGGGTTGCCTTGTTTCTTGCTTGGACAAATGGCCGCAAAGAGGAATACTATAACAAGGACAATGATGATTGAAGAGATCATTGTTAAATGAAAAAAAGTTGAAGATCGATGAATTCAAAAAGATGTCGAGGGATGGTCGTTTAAGTAGTAAAACAAGTACTGCAGTACTTATAACGTGAACATCGTTTTTTCTTTTTTTTTTCAAGGTCGTAATAATTTAGTACGCATTATTAGAATACAATACTCACATAGATATATTAGTTGCAACTTGCTTTTCGTAAGGATATTTCATGTGAAAATGTGATAGTGAAATTTTTGGACCGTAAAACACCGTCACTTGACTATATTATATTTTATTTTTCTAAAGCATTAACTTTTCACTTTTATTCTTATCTATATCTATAGCTCATATAGAGAAAAATTACATGTATATCTTTTTTAAAAATTCAATATTACATAAATATTCTCCTCACTTTTTTAATTACATGTTCTTCATAAACTTTTTTAGTTAGATCAATACATTCTTCTCAAACTTTTAAATTCTCATATATATCCAAAATCAATGTTGTAAAAATCGCGAATTGATACTCAGGCGGTCGACCACCTTATAGCTTGTAATCAGTCTAGACGGGATTAATCGGTGATTAATCGGATTAGCAATACTGACAAATTTTGGTTATTTCTGGCAAGTTTTGTGTATATTCGGTGAGTTTTAGGTATTTTCGGTAATGTATTTTCTAAAAACAACTTGTAATAGACTTATATATGAGAATTTAAAAGTTTGTGAAAGATATTGATCTAATTACAAAAATTTGATAATGATATTGATGTAATTGCATGGATTGTATTAGGCTGGGCGCACTCGTTCGGTCGATTCGAGCCAATCGGTCGTCCTTGGTGCAGGGATTCGGTCGTCGTCGGTCGCGAATGGAGGATGTGACGTTTTGGGTCTTCTGCTCGATCAGTTGGGGAAAACACAAAACAACAAAAATCATTTTTTTTTTCTTTCAATTGTTGCATAAAGGTGGTTGTTATGCATGAATAAGTTTATTATGGTGTGTGTGTGGTTTATGGTTAGGAAGGTTGTAGGTGGTGGTGTGGCCGGAGCTTCATTTTCCGGTGAGGGTGATGGTTTTGTCTTTTGAATATATAGACTTGAGTTTCAAGAGTCAATATATACAGTATGAATAAAAAAAGGGATAAGATTTCATTTATATTTAAATGATTTATTTCTTTTTCACAATATTTGTTTTTGTCTTTTTGGAAAGAAAAATGGCCAATAAGTCTAACTAATATTTTGTTTTACTACTATTTATGTATTGTTAGTATATAAAATAATTAAAAGGAAAAAAACGTGTAATTAAATTAAATTTTATTAGTTGAAAAAAAAAGACAAAAATACACCGTTGGTCCCTGAACTTTTCCAAAAACATCGCCTGGGACTCAAAGTTGGGAAAATCGTCGCCGTGAGTCCAAAACACAAGTTTTTGAGGCCGATTGCGTCCCTTGACCCGTAATGGTGACGTCAACGCTCGTTTTGTGTTATAGCATAATAATCCAACCATATTTCTAACTATTATCTAGTTAAATCTAACCCAAACTTGTACGTTAGTATTGTTTCCCTCTTGCTTAAATTCTATAAAACCTTAAGTTATCAGCAACACACATTCAACCAAAATAACTAACAATGGAACAAAATGATAAGGGGAAGGCTTTGTGCAGTGGGTTGAGAAAAGAGGATTGCTCCAATGAAGACCGCTTGGGTGTTAAGAAGGAGAAGGAAGAGGCTGCCGACAACGTGTTACCAAAGTTTGATAATTTGGAAACAATGATTAAAAATCTTGAAGATGTGTATAAATATCTAAAGGAAATGAATGAAAGGAAGATGACACTAAAAGTTGTGGGTCTAGTTAAGTGTATATTTAGATGATAGGGAAGTTTGTAATGTTTGTCAACATAAAGCCTATCAATAAAAGTTTGGGTTTAAAATGATAGTGTTTGGCAATCAAAAGTTTGCTTCTTATTGATAATTGGTTAGTTTGACTTTTACTAGTCAATTAGATGTCTAAGTAACTAAACAATTTGCCTTTTGGATTATAGAGGGTGTTTGGATTAGCATTTGCATTTTGGAATTAGATGTCAAAATATGTAAAGCATTTGCATTTTGAACACATGTAACCTTTTACAATCACTGAGTATGGTTTGAACATATGTTCCATGCATCAGATGTTAAGTGCCCACTGTGTTTCGTTTTGCTGAGACAAAGGTGTGATCGTTTGTGGTGATGATACCATGACATTTAGCATTTGGTTACTTTGACTTTATAAAGGTTAACTAATAAACTAATATGTACACACAGAATATAACCTATAAGACAAACAAACACATATTATAATATAACCAACCATTTAGCTAGTTGAATTATAGTAGTCAACTTGGGAAACATTGTCTGATACAACATGAAAAAGACTTAAGATATAGATTCATTGTCCGATACAAGGTTCTACTGATAATTCACCAAAATGGAAAAGATGATGCAGCTTTCACTGAACAACCTTCACCTGATGATCCTTTTAACGTACATACCGGAATTGGATGATCAACAAACAAAACATTGAACCTTACACTAATGATCAAACTGCAAATGTGCCTTGAAAAACAAGTATCCAAACACCAAATATTCAAGTTAGATAAGGTATAATGGAAGTAACAAAATATAAAACACAAGCCATGCGATTCAACATTGAAACATTACCCAGGATTGCCCGTTGGCAAAAAGGGTACGCAATTGGTAATCCTGTCACTGCTTCTAAAAGGTTTTTAAACACAACTAGGTACAAGACCACTATCACCACCAGCCCTCTTTTTAACACCATCACCAGCAGCTATGTTTGCACCATCAAAACCAGTATACTCAAACATTATTCCCTTCCCCTTCCCATCAACTTCCTCCCCCTTTTCTTGTTGCAAAACGTCCTCCTCCTGAAGCAGCTTACCTTTTCCCTTATTTTTTTTCCTTTTTGTCATGAAAAACGCCTTTTTCTTCTTTCATGAAAACATCAGCTTGCCCTGTTTGCATTTTGGTTACACTTGCCTGCATTTTGTTCTTATCTATCCCCTTTCATTTACGTCGAGTCCTAAAAGGTCTTCCACTTGACATTCTAAAGTCAGCATCTTCCTCTACCCAACCCACAACCTTAAAACCAATGTTTTTCAAGTAAAATACTGCTAACATTTGGGGCCTATGAGTAATAAAGATATCAACTGACTCATGTGTTTCTGCAAACTCATACAGCTTAAGAACATCCTGCTCCCTATAAATCAATTGCAAACCATTTTCTAAGGATTTTTCTTGGATCACATAAAAACACCACCCATTTTGGTTCCTTAATCTCTAATAATAAATTATCAAGGGTTGAACCAAAGATATCCCAATCATAGCTAAAAGCACGAACATTAATAAGGGATCCTCTTTCATACCTGAGTGGGGTATATTCAAATCTTCCGTTAGTGTGAATCTGGAACACTTCTCCTTCTTCTTCTAGTTCTATATCCTTAAACGTTGTCACAAATATGCTCTTTTCCTTTTTGCGAATGAGTTGTGCTATGAGTTGGTGTGTGTGTAACTCACAATGTGGAGTATGCCCAAGTGAAGAACCTACTACTCAAAAACCAAGTGAGGAACCTGCTACTCAAAAACCAAGTGAAGATTCTGCAAGTCAAACCCCTAATGCAGTACCTGCAACTCATAAACCAAGTGATTCACCTGCTAGTCAATTAACAAAGTGAATCATTTGCAAGAAATGTTATGTTGTCTTTCAGTGTAAATGTAAGTTAACTGATATGGTGTAATTCATATGTTATAATAATGCAGTTTGGTTACAATTTATTTTTTGTATACATTGACTTTATAAGTCAAATTCAGTTATTCCAAACAGTCCACTATACTGCATATGCAATTGCAAACTGAAAATTGTAAACAGCAAAAGCAAAACAACAAATGCAAACAAAGGATGTTTTAAAAGATTATAACAATACACTTTGGTTTATAATTTTATGGTATATGTTGACTTTATATGTCAAAATTTGTTATTCCAAACAGCCCCCTAAACTACATATGCAAATACAAACTGATAAATGAAAACAGCAAAACCAAAATATACATACATTAGAAACTAGTTCTAACATATATAGCAAAATATACATTTTAATAACCAACTTTTTGAGTAGCAATCATCATCCATAAAAATTAACACCTTCATTACATAAACAACGAAAAATAACAGGTTAACTTTTTGATGGGAGACTTGATATTCATGGGGGAGACTTGAGGTCCTTAGGGGGGAGGCACATACAAATGTTTCCTTTTTCTGCTAGAGCTTCCCACAGCCGCAACAAGACCATGTACAATATTTGTAAACATTTTGCATGGTTTTGGACTTTTATGAACAAGGGTACTAACAGGTTGTGCAGTGGAAGCATTGGGAGTGGAAGCCTTGGAATCTTGGGGAGTGTTGCTAGACGCTAACCAATGTCATTACACTATTAATATATGTCCAAGTGGGAGCTGTTAGTTTTATGGACAAATATTAATGTGTGTATGTCTAGAATCGAACTCGAGACGACGGGATTGCACACGTTACGAATAAGAATTAATGGACAATAATTAATATATACAAAATGTTATATATTTAATTATTTAAACACAAATAATGACTAACAGTCATTAGTAGTTAATGAAGATTGACTAACTACCCTTAAATATCAAAAGAGTAGGACTTGATTGTAATTTGAAAGTCGAGAAGATTTCGGAACCCCTCCAAGGGTGTGGCCGGTCATGGGTTTGGATTTGGTATCCCAATCCATATCCAACTTGTCCTTCAAGTTATGATTAGTATAAATACAAAACCTAGGGTTATTATTTTGCATCTCTTGTGCACACACTTTAACCTAAAGTTTTCTTTTTTCTTTTCCTTTGTAAAACCGATCGACCAAACCCCTCTCAAGGGTGTGATCGATTTTTGTTTAGCAAAAATCATTGTGTTTTTCTTGATCTAGCAATCACAATAATTCGTTATTAATTCATGTGTACAAGAATGTGGTATTAACTCATTACAGTTAATATCTTGGATTGAATAACAAAACGGTAAGGAGTTATCGTTAATCTATTATCAACCCTAATTAGGGTTCATCTCAATTGAAGAATAATTGAAGTTTGATTCTTGTTTTTGCTAGAATCATAAGGTACGTTTACATTTAAATTCGGTTAATTCTTTATGTGTTAAAATTGATCCTACACTTCTGCATGTATTTGATTTTATGTGTCTTAAATATAATCTTGTTATGATATTACTAATAACAGAATGCCAGTTTTGATGAAAAACACAGGGTTTATTTTTGTAGAATGCCATTGGGTTAACGTTAATTTGTTAAGGTTTGTGAAACTCTAAGTAATGCCTTCAATATATAAAGAACATTACTTCAATTTTAGAACGCTTCTTCGATTGTTGAACGCCATTTTAAAACCTAGAACACCACATTAAAATTATAAAACGCCACTTTATAACTGAGAACACCACTTAGTTTTCTAAAACGTCACTTTAAAACCTAGAACGCCACATTGGAAATTTAGACACTCTGTGTTCATAAAACACCTATGTACTTGTAAGCCATGCCAAGGACAACAAGTTACACCAAATAAATGCCTTCACAAAATTTATTTTTTTATCAAGAGAAACACCAAGTTTAATAAGTAACACCATGTTTACTAAAAGAAACAGTATTAAGTCATGCCTGGTTTACAGAGGCTTCAAGAACGCAGCTTTGTGGAAATATGTATTAAGTGAATCAAAGTCAAGAACACCAAGTGAAAAGAAGAACGCCACATTTCAAGTGAAACATTTTCATATTGAAAGAAGAACGCCATATTTCAAGTGAAACATTCTCATATTGAAAGAAGAACGTCATGGTTGAAAGAAAAACACTATAGTTGACAGAAGAACCCCACTTTTCAAGGATTTGAGAAGATAGTTTAAAGTAGAACATCACTTATGTTCCAAGCCATGCCTATTGCTCTCAACTCACGCCACTTCATTTATGAAGATACGCTTTTGAAACAAGCTACATTGTGAAATTGATGTAGCTAGTTTTTTAGGCAAATTCTAGGATTTCACCTAAATAGCCGATATTTTATGTTTTTGGTATATTAACTAACTACACTAGTTAGTGTAAGATACCTTCAAAAAAACTTGTTGAGCCATATTTGTTTATTTGTTTACACCAATTAAAAATATTATGTTTCGTTAACCCATTACACCATAACCTACCTTGTAGTGTAAGTCCATAGGTTGGTAGCTAGTTAGTTGGAGTGTATTGGTTGTATTTTTCGTGTTTTGTGTGAGTTTTGAAAAATTCTTTTTATGGGTAATTGGATGGGATTTAGACTATGCAAAGGAGATTTAAAAGTGTCTGATAGTGTGTATATTTATGGTTGAAATTTATTATCACCTAAATAATGTCATTTAAGTAAATTAAAAGATGCTTCATGTTCATTTTTGTTGCATAGTATTATGGTGAGTTCGTGAAGTTTAGTATTTATTATTGATTAAAAAAAAGAAGAATAAAAAAGGATTGAAGTGGAGGAAAGAGTTGGTAGTATATTAGCCAACTATGATTGAGGTTAAAAGATGATGTTTGATCAAGACAAGTTGAGCATAATTCATGTTTATTGGAGTGTGTATGTTTGTGTGTTAAATGCGTGAGTTATATGATGAATTGATTCTTGTGAGGGTTTGTCGTGTGTAGTAGCTAGCAACATAAGTATGAATGGATTTATTATAGTTCATTTGTAAGTTTTATTTTTACACCGATTACTATATTATCTTATGTCTTGTATCCTACCATTTTAACTCACAAACCTTTATTGTTTCAACCCATTTGCCTTTTAGATTAGTTATGTCTAGACTCTAGTGGTGGAAAACCGTATATTTGTCAAGCTTATGATATAATATTTCGTGAGGTGTTTGGTTATGCATATGTTTTATTAGGTAATTGTTAAAGGTGATGTCGTTTTATTATTTGAAAAAATCTTTTCATAATTAAAATCGAAAGTCTACTTGAGGACAAATAGAAGTAAAGTGGGAAGATATTTGATATCATCATATAAGTACATGTTGAGTATCATTATCTCACGTTTATTCCTCGTATTTATTACATTTACATGAAATTTGGTAATGATTTGCTTTCTATTTGTTTTTTAGTATGAAAAGAAGCAATGAAACAAAAAGACACGAAAACGTAATAACAAAGGAGCAATTGACGGAAAGATTTGGAGCTGTTTTGAATATACTAGAAGAGTACCCGTGCATAGCAACGGAGGTTCCTAGCGGCAGACAATTAACGATATTCCAGATCTATGTAACCAATATCGCATATCGTTAATTGTCTGCCGCTAAGAACCTCCTTTGCTATGCACGGATACTCGTCTAGTTCTATCAAATGTAAGTAAACTTTTTTGAATTTTTGAGTATCTCTTTTACCGAGATTTTGACTTTGATAACAGCCCCATGTCATTGCCCATGTCTTTGTATTGATCGTCCATGTTTGCTTTTACATGTAATTATTTGGTTATATGGGCTATGAAGAATATTTTGTTTTAGTTTTCTAGTCTACATGTCAAAATTTTGAAAATCACCACATGTAGATCCAACAATAAGTTTATGTAAAAATGCACACACCAACTAAAAATGAATCTATTATGACAGAAGAACACACTACTCTCACTTTCAACAACTTTAGATGCAATCTTATTGTTGGGAATTAAATAATCAGAAGAATCAGCATAAAGGTTTAAGGAAATACATCAAGTATGTTTCTGCTGATAAAGCACAAAGCAAGTTTCCACTGATGGATTCTGCTGAAGAAGGTTTCTACTGATAGTGTTTCTGCTGATGGATTGTGCTGATGATACTATGACTCATACAACAGCTGTGTAGATAAGTACAACTTATTCTACTGACTCATATACAAGAAAAATATCTTTGTTGTAGTCATCAAATTGAACACTCCAAGTGAGTTGTAATCCTAGATACATGTTGTATCTTAATGACTAACATGATAAGTCATCATCTAGCTAGAATAAAGATAAGTCATAAGCTAGTATTTAAGATGAGTCATATAGATTGTAAAAGATCTTTCCTTGGACTATAAAAGGAAGATCTTAGATATAAGTTAAATACGTGCATGATAAAAGTGTGATAGATATAGACATATACATAGAGAAAAACATTAGAACAAAACACAAGATTCAAGGTCTTTGTAACCTTAGTGATAGTGAAGATCACTCGTATTATTCTGAATAATATTGAATCGTTTGGTGAAATACTTTCATTGTTCTTTGTTAAATAAACACAAGCATCACAGTTCCATTTCCAATAATCATTCTAAGTGTGGTTAAGTAGATTCCGCATACTTAATCATATTCACTCAAAGTATCATATTTACACATTACAAAGGTCCAACACCTCATAGTGTGTGATCAAATCAAGTGATCCTCTCAGTTGGTATCAGAGCTTCCAGGTTGATACTTTTGATTTAGAAGAAGAAGAAATGGATACAGAATCTATTCAAACAAATGTTGCTGCAAAGTTGCCAGTTCTCAAACAGAATGAGTTTGAATTATGGAGGTTAAGAATAGAACAGTTTTTCCAGGTGCAGGATTACACTCTCTGGGAAATCATTGAAGATGGAAACTCTTTCAAACCCACAACCACTTTATCAACAGTTGAAGGTAGGGAAATTTTAGTTGTTCAAACTATCCCTACAACTGCTGATGAAAGAATAAAGAAGAAGAATGACCTCAAGGCCAGAAGCATGCTGATGATGACCATTCCAAATGATCAACTTATAAACTTCAGCAAATTCAAAGATGCCAAGTCATTATTTGAGGAAATTGTTGCAAGGTATAGAGGGAATGAAGCCACCAAGAAGACCCAGAAAACCCTTCTTAAGCAGCAATTTGAAAATCTCTCATCAACCATGAATGAAACTCTCATGTTTACAAGGCTACAGAAAATTGTGAGCCAACTTGCTGTTCTTGGGGTTGATATACCTTAAGAAGATTTAAACTCAAAATTTCTGAGAAGCTTACCAGAAGAATGGGCTATGCATGTTGTTGTTTGGAAGAATAAACCAGACATAGACACTATGGATCTTATGGATTTGTATAGCAACTTTAAAATTGTGGAACAAGAAGTAAAGAAAACTGGAGTCTCAAGTTCATATACTGGGAACATGGCTTTTATATCATCTCCTAGTATCTCAAACCCAGTTAAAGATGAAAAGGTTGATAGTGGAGCTGGTGCTGCTAGTTCATCAAGCAGTACCTTTGGTATATTGAATGAAAAGGCTTGTTGTGCCTTTTTCACAAGCCAGAAGAATGGGTCCATGCTTACTCATGAAGATCTCTTAGAAATCAATGATGATGATTTAGAAGAGATGGACCTAAAATGGCAAATTTCTCTTCTTAGCATGAGGGCTAAGAAATTCTATCATAGGACGGGGAAGAAACTCACCATCAGCAGCAAAGATACTGCTGGTTTTGACAAGTCAAGGATAGAATGCTATAACTGTCATATGTTGGGGCACTTCTCAAGAGAATGCAGAAGGCCTAGGCAGTAAGATAGCAAGAATAGAGGTTTTGGAAGCAAGTCCAAGACAGGGGAATCAACCAATCCAAAGGCTATGGTAGCTATTGATGGATTAGGATTTGATTGGAGCTTTACTGCTGATGAAGAAGAAGCTTCTCCTCAGACAGCTCTTATGGCTTTCACCACAGAGGTACAACCTGATAAAGTTTGTTCAAATAATTGTTCTGCTCTTAAAAGTTTAGAAACCTTAACCAAACGTTATGAAAATCAAAGGAAAGAATTAATTGATACAGCTCATAGCTTAACAAATCATAAAAGAGGTATAGCTACTCTAGAGGAACAAGTCATACATTTTCGAACAAATGAATCTACCTTTACTGATGTCAAAATTCTTCTTGAAAGAGAAATAATGTTTAAAGATAATGACATTAATAACTTGAAAGCTGAAGTAGATAGGCTTAGTAAGGCTAAAGAGAATATTCAAATGATTGTAGAAACACTAGATTATGCATCTAAGGGTGTGACCAACTTAATTGAATGTCAAGTAATTAATAAAGCTAAGTCTGGTGTTGGATACAAATCTGTTCCTCCACCATATAGAGGTATTCCTTCACCCCCAGGAATTGACCTAGAACACACAGGATTACCTGAATTTCAACTACCTGAATTAAAATATGGTGTTCAACCAAAATCTAATTTAGTTGATAATGAACCTTTGAAAGAAAGTAAAAGTTTGAGTAAAACTTCACTTCCTAAGGACAAGGTGTGTTCTTGTAGAAAGTCAGATGGTCCAATCATTGAGGACTCAACATCTGATAATAAAAAGGATATACAGGTTATGTCTAAACCTGAAATGGTTAAGAAAGCAAGAACAAGAGTTCCTAAGATAGTCAAACACAATACTGATAGGCCTAAGACCAATGAAAAACATGTTAGGAAACTAGTAAGATATTGTGAACAATATAGAACCATAAACAAGCCTAGAGGTAACCAAAGGAATTGGTATAGCCTCAAGTCTCTCCAACAAAGAGATAACAAAGTTTGTTACACATGTGGTAGTTTTGATCATCTTGCAGCTTTCTGCAACCAATGGGTATCTGGGTATGAAAGTAATAGAGTGAGCTACAAAAGGCAAACACCTAAATCTCATTTTCACTCTAATTTCAAAAGATCTAAACCCAAAACAGTCACAAAAGCAGTTCCTGCTGATAGAGCAAAAACTGTTCCTGCTGAAAGGAAAATGGTTTCTGCTGAAAAACCATATATGACTGTTTACCCAAAATCAACAATTAAGGGTGCAAAAACAACTTTCAAACATGAATCTAATATTGTTCAAAGGCCCATTCAAACAAAAGCAGTAGTCCAAAAACAAATTTGGAGACCAAAAGTTACAACTACAAAGCTAGCAGTTTCTGCTAAGCATACTGCTGCTAAGGGAAACAGGGCAAATGCTGTTAAGGCCTCAGCATGTTGGATTCTTAAATCCAATATTGCATCAACAATTCTCAAGAGATTACATTTCGTTGATGCAAGAGGCAGATCCAAGTCAGTGTTGGCTTGGATCCCCAAAGAAAACTAATTCTTTTAATTGTGTGCAGGGACATTCATCAGCAGATACTGAAGATCAAGGATTCTCAGATAGTGGATGTTCAAGGCACATGACAGGCAACAAGTCTTATCTCTCAAATTTTCAATCAGTAGATGGAGGCTATGTTACCTTTGGAGGAGGAATTGGAGGAAAAATTA
Source organism: Artemisia argyi (assembly GCA_030686995.1). Lineage (NCBI taxonomy): Eukaryota > Viridiplantae > Streptophyta > Magnoliopsida > Asterales > Asteraceae > Artemisia > Artemisia argyi. The sequence goes on along the minus strand of CM060696.1, from coordinate 100,442,625 downwards.
CTGGTAAAGGTACTATTAAAACCGGTAAACTAGATTTTGAAGATGTGTACTATGTGCAAGAGCTTAAGTATAATCTTTTTAGTGTCTCACAAATGTGTGACAAAAAGAACAAAGTTCTCTCTACTGACACTGAATGTCTTGTATTTTCTTCTGATTTTAAGATGCCTGATGAAAGTCAAGCACTTCTTAGAATTCCAAGAAAAGGCAACATGTACAGTGTTGATATGAAGAAAATTGTTCCAAAAGATTCACTTACTTGTCTTATTGCTAAGGCCACATTGGATGAATCTATGAAATGGCATAGGAGGCTTGGTCATATTAACTTCAAAACCAAAAAAAAGATTGTCAAAGATGGTTTGGTAACAGGTTTACCTCAAAAACGATTTGAAAATGATCAAACATGCATTGCTTGTCTTAAAGGCAAACAACATAAAGCCACTTGTAAGCCCAAAATTTTTAACTCTATCAATCAATCATTGTTTATGCTGCATATGGACTTATTTGGTCCTACAAATGTTAGAAGTTTGTTGCATAAGAGATATTGTCTAGTTATTACTGATGATTTTAGTAGATTTACATGGGTATTCTTTTTAGGAACTAAGGATGAAACTTCTAGCATCCTTAAGACCTTCATTACAGAGATAGAAAACCTAGCAAGCAAAAGAATAAAAGTCATTAGATGTGATAATGGGACAGAATTTAAAAATAGAGTTATGGATGATTTCTGCAAAGAAAAAGGTATTAAAAGAGAATTTAGTGTTGCAAGAACTCCACAACAGAATGGAGTTGCTGAAAGGAAAAATAGAACACTAATAGAAGCTGCTAGAACTATGTTAGCTGACTCTAAGTTGCCTATAACTTTTTGGGCAGAAGCAGTCAACACTGCTTGCTATGTTCAAAATAGAGTTTTAGTTGTAAAACTTCATAATAAGACATCATATGAACTTTTTAGAGGTAGAACTTCTGAAATAGGATTTCTTAGACCTTTTGGATATCATGTGACAATTCTTAATACCTTAGACCATCTTGGAAAGTTTGATGGAAAAGCAGATGAAGGATTCTTAGTTGGATATTCTATCAATAGCAAAGCATTTAGAGTATACAACATGAGAACTAGAAGAGTAGAGGAAAATCTACATGTGAAGTTTTTGGAAAATAAAACCAATGTAGAAGGTCAAGGTCCCAAATGGCTATTTGATCTTGAATCTTTATCCAAATCAATGAATTATGTGCCTTTTGTTGCAGAAATTAATGAATTTTCAGGTTCACAAACTACTGATGCAACAAATGGAGAAGGATTAGAGAATGAGACAGATCAAGATTATGTGATGATGCCAATATGGACAAATACAAGTGTGGATTAAACTTCACTAACTGGTGAATCTTCTTCTGGTAATTCTAAAGAAGATGTTGAAGATGAATACAAGGAAGAAGGAGCTAAGGAACAAACATTTCAGGTCAGAAGTAACACTGTTGTTTCTGCTGATAAGCAAATCGTTCCCACTGATAAGCAAAATGTTTCTGCTGCTGGACCATCAGAAGAAACACAAGCAAATCTCTCAGACAATGAGGTAGATTTCAACAACCTTTCACCTGATTATCAAGTTCTTTCTACTCCACACTCAAGGATTCACAAAGTCCACTCCCTGGACAATGTAATTGGAGATATACAATCAGGAGTGAAGACAAGACAACAATTGATGTCTTCAGATCAACAAGGGCTTCATGATGCCCTTTATGCTTCAAAACAGCATGAGTTTTCAAACTCTTGCTTATTTGTATGTGTTAGCCTCGCTTTTTATAAAGATAACGTCACACAAGTGAATTGGACTAGATTAGAAAGTACAAGGGCTACTATTGTCAAGTAGGCAAACTTGTAATGTAAGGAGCCTATAAATACCCCTCATGACTCTCCATGAGGGGTGTGGGAAAATAGTGTGTGTAACCAAACCTTTGTCATTTTAATAAACCACCTTTTCTCCACCTTTCTCTCTCTACTTTCTCTCTCTAGAATAATCATGTATTTCGATCAACCTCGACCTCCCGAACGTGTTTATTGGTCATTAACAAGTGGCATCAGAGCTAACCGGGGGCGAATCGTGGTGTTTTTGGGTAAAAAATCGTGTTTTTGGGTGAAATATCTCGGATCTCGTTACTGTTCATCAGATTTTTTTCGAGTTAGAAAAATTTTTCGAGTTAGGAAAATTTTTTCGAGTTTGAAAAATTGTTTCGAGTTAGAAAATAATTTTATCGAGTTTGGATTTGAGGTGTTTATCGAGTTAGGTAGCAATTCTTGTCGAGTTAAGGAAATTTTTCGAGTTAAGAAAAAATTTTATCGAGTTAGGAAATATCCTTACCGAGTTTGGATACACGTTTACCGAGTTTGGATTTTCTATCGAGTTAGGTTTTTTAACTTATCGAGTTTGGATCTTAAATCTTATCGAGTTAGGATCTAAAGTTGGCGAGTTAGCCTGTTCACCTAATCGTTTATCGAGTTAGGTTTTTTGTGGCTTATACCTAGATGAAACTCTGCCAAAATTTATCAAGGTTTATCGAGTTAGGATCCAAGGTTATCGAGTTTGAAGCTTATCGAGTTTGGAGCTTACCGAGTTTGAGAACTTACCAAGGTTACCGAGTTTGGATTTTTCAAAGCTATCGAGTTTGGGAAGTGGTTACCGAGTTTGGTACTTTTCCAAGGTTACCGAGTTAGGGGCATTACCGAGTTAGGAGCTTTTTGGCGGGAAAATTTAAGTAAATTTTATTTTTGAGAGGAGACTAAACGTTCAATTTTTACGCGAGATTTTAATTTTGGTATAACGTTGAAAATTTTGGCCCGAAATTCAAATTTTTAGGCCAAAATTCAAATTTTTTCGCCAAAATTCAAATTTTTTCGGTGAAATTTTGCGTAAAAATTTTCAAAACTCAAATTTTTCTGGTAACCTTAGAATTGCATTTCATAGTGATTTCCAAATTATGGGCGAGAAAGTTTTCCAATTTTATTTTTGGAGGGAAAATACGAAATCACTACGAATCACCCGAAATAGAATTTCAAGCTTCACCAAAACACACCACGAATTGCTTAAACGATCCTGATCAAGAATCACATTCAAATGACAACGGCTAGTATCAGATTTTTGTGACTACGGAGTTTTTGTACGATATTGCTTATTTGGGTTTAAAGTTCATTTCACGGGCATGTGTACTTATTTATCTCAAAGTCTAGGGGTGGATGGATGCATGACTTTCGGAGATACTTGTTTGAGCAAACACTGGTAGAGATAGTGATTAAGACTTGGATTATCTAGTTATACCCGATGTAAGGAGTTACATTATAGTACTCACGGGTTATAGCTATCACTTTAAGGAGTTACATTATTGTACTCAGTGTCACATGAAGTTGTGGAGATTCCAAGAGGTGGATATTTCATATATTGTTTGTTGGTTTGGGTATATGGCACTACCTATGCTTAAAGGAGTTACATTGTAGTGCTCAGTATAGGTTCTTAGTCACACCTTCGTACAAGATTAAGTCACATATCTATGAGATGTTTACTTCATTCTCAAATTGGTTATATTGGGTTCTCTCCATACAGTGGTCATTTACTAGCTTGTTGGAATTTGAAGAGGTCGCTTAAAGGTTGAAGAGAAGAGATGAGATTGTAGAAAAAGAGAGTCATATCCCATCAGCATATTCTCACAACTTATGCTTTCATGGTCTATCTATATTGCACCAGAAGTGTAAAGTACGGGTAATTTTGGCATGTACACACAATAGTATGATGATTTCGATACATCGCAACCATCAGGAGGGAGAAGAACATGCCAAAAGAAGTAGTGTTTCATCTCTAGTACGTTGGTTGATCAAGGGAATTGTGCTTACACTAGAACCGAAGAAGTACTAATGATGTGTATATCGGAGCGTATTACGAACCTTCTGTGCAATACTATGTGAGTTATGCTATGATGCTCCCAGAACGACAACCATGGTGCAAACTCATTAGTATCTACCTTATCCGCTGCGAGATGAGAAGAGAGTTGTCTGTTCAGGAGGGAGCAGAAGAAAAAGAATAAAGGCTCACTAGTTAGGAGGGAGTAATAACCTAACTAGACCATTACAGTTGAAGTTCAGAGCTACAAAGACCTTTGTCGATAGTGTCAAAGATCATACGCCGAGATCGTCGGAAGAGAGAACTTCAAGTCTGCCTCAGTATCTAGACTACAGAGACTCTGCGCTTCAACAACGTCAACATAGTTTACTATTATTGTAATGTAATGTACATTGTTTATGTATTTATAGGTCTCATGTAACCATTCACGTGTGACGATATCTTGGAGGGAGATTGTTAGCCTCGCTTTTTATAAAGATAACGTCACACAAGTGAATTGGACTAGATTAGAAAGTACAAGGGCTACTATTGTCAAGTAGGCAAACTTGTAATATAAGGAGCCTATAAATACCCCTCATGACTCTCCATGAGGGGTGTGGGAAAATAGTGTGTGTAACCAAACCTTTGTCATTTTAATAAACCACCTTTTCTCCACCTTTCTCTCTCTACTTTCTCTCTCTACAACCATGGCATATTTTGATCAACCGCGACCTCCTGAACGTGTTTCTTGATGTAACAGTATGTTTTCTCTCACAAGATGAACCAAAGAATATTCATAAAGCCCTAGAGAATTCAAACTGGTTAGAGGCTATGCAAGAGGAGCTTCTTCAGTTTAAGATTCAAAAGGTTTGGGTGCTAGTTGATTTACCAAGTGGTGTAAGGGTAATTGGCACTAGATGGGTTTTTAGGAATAAAAGGGATGAAAGGGGCATAGTGATAAGAAATAAAGCTAGATTAGTAGCTCAAGGGTACACATAAGAAGAAGGGATAGACTATGAAGAAGTTTTTGCTCCAGTAGCAAGGATTGAAGCCATTAGACTCTTTTTGGCTTATCCTTCATTTATGGGCTTCACAGTTTATCAAATGGATGTCAAGAGTGCTTTCTTATATGGTACTATTGAAGAGGAGGTGTATGTCTCACAACCTCCTGGTTTTGTTGATCCTAACCATCCAGACAAAGTGTACAAGGCTGTTAAAGCTCTATATGGCCTACATCAGGCACCAAGAGCTTGGTATGAAACACTAGCTTCCTACTTAATTTCAAATGGATTTCAAAGAGGCAAGATAGATCAGACACTTTTCACCAAGAAGCATAAGAAGGATCTTTTGCTAGTTCAAGTGTATGTGGATGATATTGATGCGTGGGAATCGCAACAGGCTTTACCTCTCGAGGGATCTCGAGAAGCTTACAACCCCCACCAGGCAGTGTACCTGATCGTTGTAGTATAGTATAGTGACAAGTACCGGGGGATTGATCGTTCAGCTTAGGAATAGTGTCGCTAGGATTAGAAAGCCTAAATACTAGCTCTAAAGGTGAGGGATGATTATTTTTGTGTTTTTATATTTTATGGAAAGCAAGTAAAAATCTCGGGTTTTGGAAGAGTGGGCGGAATTAGTTGCTATTCAACTAACCCAATACTAAGATGCAATCAAAATAAAATACTAAAAATGAAAATAAACTAATTATACTAAGGTTGTGAGCAGTAATTGGAGAAAATGTGTTTACTTAGATTTCACTACTCCCTAGATATCTCTTACATGTTAATTACTTGTTATAATTGCATGGATGACGGATCGTATTCCTTAATACCATTCATGGGGTGGCATACATAACTCCCCAATTCTATGAGCTCTTATCTCCTCCTACACCATGCCCAGCACAACTATAGGGATTGTAAACGGTGGCTCATGCATTAAATACAACCAATAAAGACCTAGTACGCCTCGGTTCATGTTTCTTAAGACGTTCAAGCATGTTACCATTTGGAGATCTGCCAGTTTTCTTAAGCCTAACATATAAATCATTCATCCAAGACAAGAATAAACAAGTAATCAACACATAATCAATATCTAGGTTTCATTAGATCTAAGCAAACACAAAAGAGATCTAGCCTAGCATAATGGAATTGAGACAAGAACAAGATATAGACAACCAACACATAGACATATTGATTGAATTAGAAGAACACTTATCTCAATTACAATGCAAGGTATCAAGGGTTTGGAACCCTTGAAAAACCTGTAAAAGTTGCACCAAAATCGTACTTAGGGTTTCTCCAAAACTTCTCTCTTTTAAATGTGAAAAATTAGAAAACTATATATAGAAAAATGGGTTTGACGGCGTCAAGAGTAATCTTGTGACGCCGTCACCTCGCCACCAAAACTCTTCTCGGACTGCCTAGATCTACTTATGACGCCGTCAAGACTTATATGTTTCCAGGCCGTCATGACTCTTTTACTCTTGATGCCCTTCCTACGTGACGCCGTCAAATCTTCTCTGGATCGTCATGGATTTTCATGAAATTTGCTCTTGACGCCGTCAAGGTTTTGCTCTTGACGCCGTCACCTACTGTTCCCAGCATGGAAAATTAAGACTTTGGCATTTTCTTCACTTTTATGCTCCAAAAACGTCCGAATTGCTTCCTTTTCCAGATTTCTCTCCCAAAGTACCTAAAATCACAAAAGGAACGATTTAGGGCAATATTTGATCAAATAAAGTCGGATTCGGGCTTAAATGACCCCCTAAAAATGGATCATTTTTCGCCTCATCATATACCCTTACACTTGAGATTTGCTTGTCCTCAAGCAAATGCGCTTTTATTCTACTCAAAAGACAAGTTAGGGGTCATTTAACACTAATATAAAAGTAATTACAACAAATAATCGTTCCACTAAAGACCAATAGACAAGCACGAAGGTCATATACAAGCACCTCACAAATAGTGTTTAGATACTCACATCTCTTGGGTGTAATAAAGTATAAATTATAATATGGAAACGGAAGATATCTCTCACTACCTGTCATAGCAAAATAGATTACCGTAGGCTTGGGAAAGGATCAAACCTCCACCACATGGCGTAAGCACCTAGGATAAACTATCAAAGAGGTCTTTTAAAGGGTTGTAACGTTAGGTGTAGGGATATGAAATACACGGTTTTGTTGGATAAAGGAAGTTTTACTGGTGGTGAGTTAACAATCTTGGTTAATTACATGTACAATATGGCGTTGCTAAGCCAAGACTAGACTTGACTTAAGCTAATAAACGAGAAATAACAAAAACATAAAATGAACATAGAATGAAAAGGGATGGTAGTCCGTATGTTTTCTCTTTTTTTTTTTTTTTTTTTTTTACATACACTCTTACCCTACCATCCAAAATAATACATCATAGGGGATGAACATTCCCCTTACACTTGAATCTTTACATACTTTACAATAAACTAATCTAATGACTCGAATTAAGAAAATTAAAACACTTGGAGCACTTTTAAGATTAACGCACATATGGGGGTAATAAATGATGTTCTTCCCCATTACTCCATAAAATAAGTACTTACCCATGAGTCCCAATCGTCCCAAAACAATATGTACAAGGATATGACTCGACTTAGCAACCATGTAATCAAGTAGAAAGTTAACTTAGGGTTTAACAAATAACAATAATGCACTAAAAATGAGCGCATACACGGAAGGCTAAGGCGATTTGGGTGTACATTTAAGTGGGGTGTAACAAATTCTTCCTTTAAGTAAGATGCTTAAAGTTAGAAACGAAAAGATAGGCTCGGAGGGGTGTACTAGGGGTTTCGTGTACTAAAAATGAGTACAACGCTAAGGGTGTGGAAAAATTAGTTGACTTAACTAGCCAAGTAATATGACTTAAATGGTCAAGTAATTATAATACGGGTTTAACACAAGGGTAATCCTAATGCCTCTTATCATGTAGTAAATCCTACTACACGAATGTAGTCTCACTAGCGGTCTCGGGATGCATCACTAACGCAAGTTCTAGAATCTAAATGCTACCGGTACACTCATAAGCACTAATAGTGAATGCTTTTCCTATCAAATCTAAAGGCGAACCTCACATATTTGGGTGGAAAATTTTTCTGAATATACGGTTATGTGCTAGTCATACAATCTCCTATCCATGAGACGCTTGCTATGGCTAAAGTTTCACTCCTAAATGTTGTAAAAAATTTTAAATTTGGCGCTAAAATTGCACTAACAAGTATTTCTCATAGTTTTATTACACATCTACCATCAAACAAAACAAACTCAAGCGAAAGTGCATATGTAAGGTATCATCTTTTTACCCTCCCCTTACACTTAAGATGAACATTGTCCCCAATGTTCAAGTAAAGAATGTAAAAGTGAAAAAGTAAAGAGAATGAAATCAAATACTCCCCTGATTCGCTCGGTATGGATAATAGGATGGCCAGGTTAAATCTTCTTCCAAGAAAATGAACAATCAAAGCTTCCCTTCCAGAATATAAATCATCTTCTTGTCATACATAACCTGTAAAACCTGACAAAATAGACAAGACAACCTCGCGTAAAATCGGCGGCATCCTATATAAGTTTCTAAATCCTAGAATACAAGATAAGATATAATGCTTGTGGAATGAAGTTTGCAGATCTCCTGGAGATTATAAAACATAATAATTCACAAAAACCATAAGACTCCGTTAGAAAAACAAAACCGGTAAAATTTCCAGATTTTTAACTCCTGACGCCGTCAAGAGTAAAACTCTGACGCCGTCAGAATGGACTGCAGAAATTCTTATGTTAAGTTTCCGGAAAATTTCTGGAAAAACTTGGTCTTACTTCCTGGAAAATCCTGCAAAACTTCATTATGACTCAATACAAGCATTTGACTCTAACAAATACGAATATACATGCTCATTTATTATTGTGGAGAATCATGATCGGTTTGTTTCTTAAAAACATATTTGGGGTTTCCCCTTACACTTATCTTTTGCAAAAATACTTCTAGGTGGAGTTAAGACTAGGCCAAACAACAAAGTAAAGTATTTCCATTATTTAGTTTAGAAACATGATCTACCAACCATAAAAATACAACATGCATACGGAAGCAAATAACAATCAAACAAATAAAATCACACAAAACATGGGTTGCCTCCCAAGAAGCGCTTGTTTTTGTTCGAGTCACGAGCCTGACTCTACCCTTAGTTAACGGAAATAGGGGAGGTTTTCCCTACACTTTGAATTAAGTGTGGGTGGAAGTAGCGATACACACCCCTAGGGTGGAAATATGCCTCGTGAGAAAAGTGTGGTGGATGAATTATATGCTCAAAGGGATGTGCTCCTATCATCATAACCTTACCAAATTCAATCGGGTTAATGGGTGGATTAAAATTTTCTCCTAGAAAGGGATCATTTTCTATCAACTTCAAGAGACTACTAGTTGGGGACCCATCTTGACCTAATAAACCCGGTTTAAACCCATAATGTTTCTTGTGATCAATAAAAAATGGGTGATGTAAGCATGTAAGGTCATTTTCCACTCCTACGTCAGCTTCCTCTCAACAAGGCTTAGAGTCTACCACCTTTATCCCAAGACTACCTGGACTATATGGTTTGATGGGTGGATCGGGACCTTTTTCAATTCCTAAATTCACACCTAGGGATAGAAGATTAGGTAACGGCTTTGGTTGAGGCTCCGGTTCATCAAAAATAGGAACTTCCCTAGAACTAAGAGTAAGGTTATCATTACGAGTATTCAAACCTATATCCTCTAGTTGTGTTTGGTTCAAAGGTTCTACCTCTATTGGGGTTCCTATAGTCTCTTCTACTTCTTCCGGGTAAGTCACGGGCGGTGTGTATGCCTCAAATGATGCTAGGACTTGTGGGGTACTTAGTGGGCTTGGGTTTTCTACTATCTCTTCCATCACATCAATATCACCTATGTGTTCATCTTGTATTATGGTAGTGCCTAACCATGACATGCAACTAGGTGGCTCAACTCTAACCTCATGTGTGTCGTATGTTTTGGTGAAATGTATCCCGCTCATGCAACTAGGTAGTTCAACACTAACCATATCATAATCTTGGTTTGATTCTAAGTTCATGTTCTTAGAAACTAGGTCATCTCGCTCATACAAATCCACCAATTCGTTGAACTTATGGGTAATGGTTAGGAAGCTTTTCTCAAAATTCATCTAAAGGGTCTCACTAAAAGGAATTGATCCTAAAAATGATCGTCTAATGGAAAACACACATGCATAAAATTCATCAAACCCATCAAACTTTACACCCATCTCCTCTTGTATATATGTAAGATCACTTAAAAATTCATTGGAACAACAGGAGGCAAATCGATCCGAGTAAACTAATTGTTCCTCTATAGTTAATGATCTAAATGGAATTTCATCCGCCATGGAGACAAATGAAAATGGTTTCACAAACAAAGGGCACAAAGAAAAAGATAGACTAAAGAAAACCTAAAAATAAAAAATAAAATCTTACTAGAAAGGAATCTAGCAAGTAGACCTAATAAAAAGAAATTCTAACCTAGACAATAACTATTCCCCGGGCTGCGGCGCCAAAAACTTGATGCGTGGGAATCGCAACAGGCTTTACCTCTCGAGGGATCTCGAGAAGCTTACAACCCCCACCAGGCAGTGTACCTGATCGTTGTAGTATAGTATAGTGACAAGTACCGGGGGATTGATCGTTCAGCTTAGGAATAGTGTCGCTAGGATTAGAAAGCCTAAATACTAGTTCTAAAGGTGAGGGATGATTATTTTTGTGTTTTTATATTTTATGGAAAGCAAGTAAAAATCTCGGGTTTTGGAAGAGTGGGCGGAATTAGTTGCTATTCAACTAACCCAATACTAAGATGCAATCAAAATAAAATACTAAAAATGAAAATAAACTAATTATACTAAGGTTGTGAGCAGTAATTGGAGAAAATGTGTTTACTTAGATTTCACTACTCCCTAGATATCTCTTACATGTTAATTACTTGTTATAATTGCATGGATGACGGATCGTATTCCTTAATACCATTCATGGGGTGGCATACATAACTCCCCAATTCTATGAGCTCTTATCTCCTCCTACACCATGCCCAGCACAACTATAGGGATTGTAAACGGTGGCTCATGCATTAAATACAACCAATAAAGACCTAGTACGCCTCGGTTCATGTTTCTTAAGACGTTCAAGCATGTTACCATTTGGAGATCTGCCAGTTTTCTTAAGCCTAACATATAAATCATTCATCCAAGACAAGAATAAACAAGTAATCAACACATAATCAATATCTAGGTTTCATTAGATCTAAGCAAACACAAAAGAGATCTAGCCTAGCATAATGGAATTGAGACAAGAACAAGATATAGACAACCAATACATAGACATATTGATTGAATTAGAAGAACACTTATCTCAATTACAATGCAAGGTATCAAGGGTTTGGAACCCTTGAAAAACCTGTAAAAGTTGCACCAAAATCGTACTTAGGGTTTCTCCAAAACTTCTCTCTTTTAAATGTGAAAAATTAGAAAACTATATATAGAAAAATGGGTTTGACGGCGTCAAGAGTAATCTTGTGACGCCGTCACCTCGCCACCAAAACTCTTCTCGGACTGCCTAGATCTACTTATGACGCCGTCAAGACTTATATGTTTCCAGGCCGTCATGACTCTTTTACTCTTGACGCCCTTCCTACGTGACGCCGTCAAATCTTCTCTTGATCGTCATGGATTTTCATGAAATTTGCTCTTGACGCCGTCAAGGTTTTGCTCTTGACGCCGTCACCTACTGTTCCCAGCATGGAAAATTAAGACTTTGGCGTTTTCTTCACTTTTATGCTCCAAAAACGTCCGAATTGCTTCCTTTTCCAGATTTCTCTCCCAAAGTACCTAAAATTACAAAAGGAACGATTTAGGGCAATATTTGATCAAATAAAGTCAGATTCGGGCTTAAATGACCCCCTAAAAACGGATCATTTTTCGCCTCATCAGATATCATCTTTGGATCTACAAGGAAGGAGATGTGTTTGGAGTTTGAGAAGCTTATGCACAATAAGTTTCTGATGAGTTCCATGGGGGAACTTACATTCTTTTTGGGTCTGCAGGTTAAACAATCAAGAGAAGGAATCTTTATTAGTCAAGACAAATATGTTGCAGAGATTCTTAGAAAGTTTCAATTTGCTGATTCCAAAACAGCAAGCACACCTATTGATCCTGAGAAGCCACTTCTTAAAGATGTTGAAGGAACTAATGTGGATATACGCACATACAGATCTATGATAGGTTCTTTGATGTATCTTACATCATCAAGACCTGATATCATGTTCTCTGTTTGTGCTTGTGCAAGATATCAAGTAACTCCTAAGGTTTCTCATTTAACAGCAGTCAAGAGAATTTTTAGATATCTCAAGGGTCAACCTAGGTTGGGTCTGTGGTATTCTAAGGAGTCATCTTTTGACTTGGTAGCATACTCAGATAGTGATTATGCTGGTGCTAGCTTGGACAAAAAGTCAACAACTGGAGGATGTCAATTCCTTGGGTGTAGACTTATCTCATGGCAGTGTAAGAAGCAGACAATGGTGGCTACTTCAATAACTGAAGCTGAATATGTAGCTGCTGCAAATTGTTGTGGTCAAGTTCTATGGCTTCAAAACCAACTTCTTGACTATGGGTACAATTTCTTGTATACGATTATTCATATTGATAATAGTAGTACAATTTGCATTATTAAAAATCCAGTGCAACATTCTAAAACAAAACACATTGAAATAAGACATCATTTTATTAGAGATTGCAATGAAAAGAGGTTAATTCTAGTAATGAAAATTGCTTCAGAACAAAACTTTGCAGATCTTCTTACAAAAGCTTTTGATGTTGGAAGATTTCAGTACTTGGTAGCAGGTATTGGAATGCTTAATCTTTAAAAATTTTCAATATAATGTGTTTTTGTATATAGATTTTGTTAATGCATCTAACTTTGTCATTTAAAAACTACTATTACCAATTTAAAAGTTATTCATACAGTTAGTCCTATGCATAATTCTAATTCAAGACAAGTACTTTGTACTTTGTTCTTTTGGTTTTAGACTAACAGTTTCAGGTATGAATGTTTGAGCTAAAAGGCTATTTCAAGTAAAATCTGCTGATCAAAGCTGATGATCATTGCTGCTGAAAGCTGATCATTGCTGCTGATATAATAGGTTCATGATAGAAAAAGTTTGGGACTTCAAAACTCCTTAAAACTTCTTTCTTGAAATCTGATTATGATGTTTCACATTAAATTGATAAATCAGTTGATCAGTTAATAACTGATACAACTCACTTTCTATCATTTTATACTCTCAAGTATAATGTGACTAATCTACGGATATCTGATAGAAAGAACAGCGAGCAAAAGTGAATCTAACACTTGTGTTAGAGGTAACAAATGCCACGAGCTGGAAACCCTGTAAAGAAAGCCTTTTGAATAGGTTTATCTGTACACAGGCAGTTATTTATAACTGAAAACATTGGTTCTCACACAACCAGAGGTTGCTTTAAGCTGAAACTTTGATTAAGTGTTAGTTACCACACTTAATCCCTTTAAAATGGTTAGAAGCAGCATGATTTTTAAATCATAAAATCATGTTCATACTGCTAAGTCAAATATTTCTTAAAAGGGATTTTCAAAGAGGCTCAGAAAATCATCTAATGATGGATTATGAGTCAATGCTCAGTGATTCACCACTCATAGGAGGTTACACACCTAGAAGTGATGAGGGCAGCATTTAAACTCTTAAGGAATTGATGGCTTCATGTACAAATTGTCTGAAAACATGGAAATTGCTAGATCAGATGATATGATATGATTGTGAGAGATCTTCCAAACAGGGGAGGAAATTGCTCAAGAGAAAAATAAATCTCAGGGGAGGTTACAAAAGCCCTTTAAAAGGAAGATTAACCAAAGAAAAAGAAGGAAAAGATAAGAGCATACAAGATGATGACATGGTTTCTACTGATAAAGAACAAGAACAAAGCTGATAGGAGAAAGTTCTATCTAGATCAAAAGATGAAAGGTTTCAAGTTCAGTTCACTACGTTTGTTCATCACTTCCAAAGACATGCTGAAAGATGATTTCTATTTCTTGGAACAAGCATCCAAGATACACAGCATCATTGCCTCTTATAATTCTTCAAGTTGTATATTGCACCATCTTTTAGTCCAAGATTGGAGCAAAGAACAGAAAGCAGATGAGTTACAGAGAAAGACATTCAATCACTCAAAAGAAAAGAAAGTTCAGATCACAGTCTGACAATGAAGTGTTTGAAAGATCTTCACAAAGTCCTCATTTAATTCAGAAAAACATGTTTGAATGTAATTCACATGTTTAGGGGAGGATTGTTGGGAATTAAATAATCAGAAGAATCAGCATAAAGGTTTAAGGAAATACATCAAGTATGTTTCTGTTGATAAAGCACAAAGCAAGTTTCCACTGATGGATTCTGCTGAAGAAGGTTTCTACTGATAGTGTTTCTGCTGATGGATTCTGCTGATGATACTATGAATCATACAACAGCTGTGTAGATAAGTACAACTTATTCTACTGACTCATATACAAGAAAAATATCTTTGTTGTAGTCATCAAATTGAACACTCCAAGTGAGTTGTAATCCTAGATACATGTTGTATCTTAATGACTAACATGATAAGTCATCATCTAGCTAGAATAAAGATAAGTCATAAGCTAGTATTTAAGATGAGTCATATAGATTGTAAAAGATCTTTTCTTGGACTATAAAAGGAAGATCTTAGATATAAGTTAAATACGTGCATGATAAAAGTGTGATAGATATAGACATATACATAGAGAAAAACATTAGAACAAAACACAAGATTCAAGGTCTTTGTAACCCTAGTGATAGTGAAGATCACTCGTATTATTCTGAATAATATTGAATCGTTTGGTGAAATACTTTCATTGTTCTTTGTTAAATAAACACAAGCATCCCAGTTCCATTTCCAATAAACATTCTAAGTGTGGTTAAGTAGATTCCGCATACTTAATCATATTCACTCAAAGTATCATGTTTACACATTACAAAGGTCCAACACCTCATAGTGTGTGATCAAATCAAGTGATCCTCTCACTTATAATGCATACAAAACATTTTTGGGCATAAAACGAAAAGTAGAGCAAAAATTAGAAGGTTAAAAATGTAGATATTTAGATCTTAGCATATCCAAGTTTCAACAATTAAGTTTTAGATATTATATGAACAATAAGAAAAATGCATGGAATGCCAGCAAACTATAGGTTGCCAAAGAGGATTTCCCACTTAACCATCACTACCAGTTCCAATTCGAAATTTCACCTCTTAAACAACTTCAACCACCTCACTAAACAGATCAAAACATGTAAGAAACTTCAAATATCACATAAAGGAAACAGATATAGAAACAACCAAACATCACAAAACAGGCAAGAAAAGACCAAACATGACCAAAACAAATCAAGCCTAACATAAAATCATCGGCAACTCCAAGCCCCGTATTCAAATTCACATATACCTAACTTTAGAGACAACAATAAAATGGTTGTAATGGTGTAGTAAGAAAACCAAAACCATCCAAAAGAACCAACAAACACACCACCCTTTCGCTCTTAGTTACATAGATCTGGAATATATATATATATATATATATATATATATATATATATATATATATATATATATATATATATATATATATATATATATATATATATATATATATATATATATATATAGAGAGAGAGAGAGAGAGAGAGAGAGAGAGAGAGAGAGAGAGAGATAGAGAAGCACCTCCGATTTAAGCACCTAAGTAACCACATAGATTGGGCTAGATTTAAACAGAAGGCACAAATAAACTTATCAAAGCCACCTACCGAAACCACCTAGTCCACCGTCGAGAGAATAACAGTGGTGGCGGCAGTTTCAGTGGCAACAAAGGAAAGGTTCATGTGTGTTTTTTTGTGTGAGGGAGATGAAGCATAGGCTTGTGGTGGGAGCCGGTTTTAGAGAGAAAGAAAAGAGATAGCAGTGTGTGTTTATATAGGCAATGGAAAAGACCTTTGGCATATATAGTTTCATGATTTTCCACAAAATCAATACTTTTAATGCAATAACTCCCCTTAATTTTCCAGCCTAAGATAAAGAGTTTGAATACTTTCCTTCAATAGGTTTCATTCTTTATTGAAGAAGTCAGCCATGTTTTAAACACTCTCGTGTCCACAAAAAAGATAGCTATACTTTCCTAGCAATAGTTTAATAGTTGCCTGTAATAGCCTTTCGTATAGTAGTTTACATCGTTTTGTATAGGAGTCCAGCAAAAAGATAGCAATACTTTCCAAAAAGATAGCAATACTGTCAACGTTTTGCCTATGGTTTCCTGATTTTGCATGGTCTTAACTTTTTGCATGTTTTCGCATTTCCTTATTATATTGACAAGGGTATTATGTCAAGATGAAACAGACATTGAATTCCATTATTACTTTCCATCTTTCGTTTGACATTAATTCGCCAGGCAATTAAGTTTCGGTTGACATTTGCAGGGGTAAAATTGGGATTGACAAAAAATTAAGTTTTCCACATTTTCACATTTCCACTTTGACCATTTCTCTATTACTAGACGAGTACCCGTGCATAGCAACGGGATTTATAGTGACTGATAGTTATAGTGATATTTTTGTTACACAAAGCATTACACAAAATAACCAAAATATCATTACAACCATATGCTACTATAAAATCTCGTTACTATGTACGGGTACTAATGTATCAAAATGTATAATGTATCAATGAGAGATAAAATGTTATTAAATGTATCAATGAGAATGTTATAAAATTTATCAATGAGAAACAACAAATTCAATCGAATGAAATATAATATTAAATAACATACATAATAATAAGATAAAATATATGGATGTAGTTCTTAATTAATGTACATGCATATGTTTTGTATTGAAAAACTTACTTGAACACTCTTATTATTCGATTATGCATACAATTGTTAAAGCGTACATGCATTGTAGTGGGAAAATGAATGAGGTTGTGATAATCTTTACTCTGTTTGTAAGTAGTACTTATAGGAGTGTAGAAATGTTGCATCTTTAAAGTTTTTACACGATTGGCAAATCACGTTTCAATTGTGAAGTTGACTTTCCTCAATTGTGAATGCTAACAGTTGTGAAGTTGACTTGTCTATTCCCACATTTACGCTCCACAAATCATTCCTATATTTACGCTCCACAAATCATTCCAAATTTCCTTATTATATTTGCATGGTTGTACACCAAATCCACATTTTCTTATTATTTGCATGACAGTAGACGAAATTCACATTTCCATATTTCCAAATCCACACCAAGGGTATTATGGGCATTGACCAAAAGTTAAGACTTCACTTTCTATTTCCACTTTATCAGTAGTTAAGATAAGTAGTTAAGATAAACGCATGTTATTGCATTATTTTGGTTATAACTTCTTTGTCCGGGCTTTGTTTTAGTCGATTCAAAAGGTTGCGGAAAGAAGAAAATGAGTTCTCACAGTTAGTTAATTTATGGCGTGAAAATTAGTTCTTTATCTGTGTAAAACACAACTCGTGGTAACAAAATGAAAAGCAAATGAAAAAGAAGACAATTGCATGCTTGGCAGCCCATTTTACTACACATGTATGGGTGGTATGTGTTAATTCACATACCTTTTCATAGCTAAAAACCGACCCAAATAGACAAATTATGCGAACAAATGCCAAAGAATGTGTATTTTTATGTTTGTGAACGTGCAGGTACGGATATTGATGAGGCGAAAAATGAACCACTTTTAGGGGGTCATTTAAGCCTGGAATTGAATTTATTTGATCAAATATTACCCTAAATCGTTCCTTTTGTGATTTTAGGTACTTTGGGAGTGAAATCTGGAAAAAGAAGCAATTTGAACGTTTTTGGAGCATAAAAGTGAAGAAAACGCCAAAGACTTAATTTTTCATGCTGGGAACAGTATATGACGGCGTCAAGAAGGCAATCCTGACGGCGTCAAGAGTAAAAACCATGACGATCCAGTACAAACATGAAGGCGTCACAAGTAGAGCGTCAAGAGTTAAATGTGTGACGGCCTGCAAAAGAGGACTACATGACGGCGTCAGATGTAGATCTAGGCAGTCCGAGGATTTATTTGGCGGCGAGATGACGGCGTCAGACCTTTGTTCTTGACGACGTCACCTCCTAAAATCTATATATAGTTTTCTAATTTTCATTCATTAAAAAAAGGGAACTTGTGTGGAGAAACCTAAGGCCGAACCTTGTACGAATTTTACAGCTTTTCAAGGGTTTTCAACACTTGAAACCTTACATGTGCTATTGAGATAAGTATTCTCTTAATTCAATCAATATGTCTATGTGTTGGTTGTCTACATCTTGTGCTTGTCTTGATTTCAACATGCTAGGCTAGATTTATCTTGTGCTTGCTTAGATATAATGAAACCTAGATGTTAATTATGTGTTGATTACTTGTTTATGGTTGTATTGGATGAATGATTTCAATGTTAGGCTTAAGAAAACTGGCAGATCTCCCATTGGTAACATGCTTGAACGTCTTAGGAAACATGAACCGATGTGTACTAGGTTTTATTGGTTGTATTTAATGCATGAGTAAATTCTAATGATCCCATGTTAGGAGCTTCTTGCAGGCTCAACATAGGAGTGAAGTAGGCACTCATAGGATTGGGGAAGTAAGTATGCCACCCCATGAATGGTATTAAGGAATACAATCCGTCATCCACGCAAATATAACAAGTAATTAACATGTAAAAGATATCTAGGGAGTAGTGAAATCTAAATAAACACATTTTTCCCATATATTGCTCACAACTTTAGTTTAAAATAGTTTTATTTTCATTTTAGTATTTTATTTTGATTGCATCTTAGTATTGGGTTAGTTGACTAGCAACTAATTCCGCCCAAATCCTTCAAACCCGAGATTTTAACTTGCTTTCTAAAAAATATAAAAAATACAAAAAGAATCATCCCTCATCTCTAGATCTAATATTTAGGTTTTTTAATCCTAGCGACACTATTCCTAGCTGAACGATCAATCCCCCGGTACTTGTCATTATACTATACTACATCGATCAGGTACACTGCCTGGTGGGGGTTGTAAGCTTATCAAGATCCCTTGAGAGGTAAAGCCTGGTGCAATCCCAACGCATCAAGTTTTTGGCGCCGTTGCTGGGGAATAGTTATTGTCTAGGTTAGAATCTCTTTTTATTAGGTCTACTTGCTAGATTCCTTTCTAGTAAGATTTTATTTTTATTTTTAGGTTCTCTTTAGTCTATCTTATTTCTTTGTATTTTTGTTCGTAACTCTTTACCACCTGACATCATGGACGATGGGAAAATCTTGGAACCCATCATCCCACTACAACAAAACCCACCACTAGAACCTCTTAGGCCCCGAACCTTAGGAGAGTATTCCCGACCTAGCCACCAAGGCTACCGAAACACCATTGAGCTCACCGGAGCCAATGTGAACCCCTTGCGATCCAACACCATCCGGTTGGTGCAAAGCGGATGTGCATTCCATGGACTTCGTTCCGAAGATCCAAATCAACATCTCAAGGACTTCCTTAAAATCGTAGATTCCATAGACCTAGATGTTGCAACTAGAGAGACAACCCGATTACGCCTATTCCAATTCTCTCTACGTGATCAAGCTAGTCAATGGCTTGAGCATTTACCCGCGGGATCCATCACCACATGGGGTGATCTCACCACTCATTTTCTTGCTCAATTTTTCCCACCGGGGAGAACTACTAAGCTTAGAAATGACATCTTGATGTTCCAACAACGTCAAACTGAATCTCTTTATGAAGCATGGACTCGTTTCAAGGACTTCAAAAAGTCCCTCATCATGGGATAGATCTTTGGCTCCAAGTCCAAATCTTCTATGACCATATCGATCTCTCCACGAGGCGAGCCATTGACCAATCGGCCGGTGGTAAGCTACGTGATCTAAGTGCGGAACAATCATGGGAACTCATAGAAGATCTTGCTCTCTATGACAACAAAAGTTGGAATGATCCCCGTGATTCGAACAAAACGGTCAAGGCAATATCTTTGCCTTCTAATAACTTTAGCACTCCCGACAGTATGATCATGGAACTTGAGGACCAAGTCAAGTTTCTCATGAAATCTTGTGGAAAACTAGAAGGGGGGTTGAATAGTTTTACGTCTTTTTAATTCGTTATAAAAGATAGTTTTAGTGTTTTCTTAGCTTTTAAAAACTTAGATTCGATAATATGTGATCTCAAGTCTTGTACAATATAAACAATTAACAATACACAATATATATCAATGATAAGTAATGAAATAAGTAAGAGATGGAAAGATCGAACCGCGAGACAAGAGATTTATTGTGGTTCGGCTACAAGGACACCTTCCTTGCCCTACTCCACTCCCCGAGCACCTAACTCGAGAGTTTTCTTCACTATATCAACAAGCTCCTTTATGGCGGAGAAAACCGTACACACCAATTTTCACACCACAACTTCATCACACCTAAGTCACAACTTCTACACAACTTCTTCAAATCAATCTACTTCACAACTAACTACTCCACACCTATCTTCTTCACACCAATCTAGTTCCTAACTTTTCTTCTTCACACCAAGCTACTAACTAATCACACAATCTATATCTAGCACAACTATCTACAATCAAATATTCACAACAATCTTCACAAAGAATAATGTAAATGATCTTTGATGATGCACCAACAACTTGGATGTGGAGATCACAACAAGTTGTAATACTTCTTGTCTTGAGGGATAGAAGTATTCTTCTCTTGCACTTGAGAGGATGAAGTTTGGATCACTTTGAAATAAAGAATTATACACTTACGATCAAAGGATAAGAGAATAGAGATATGGATCTAGATCAGAAAGTTTAGAAGTGCAAAAGCTGAGAAAATTCTGAGGGATGAACCAGTATTTAAAGGGAGGGGGGGAAATACTGTTCTGGAGCGTGGCCGGTCCCCTTAATGATTAAGGGGACCGCCTAAGGAATTAAGGGGGCCGCCCCTTCAGAACGTTGATTTTTCTTGTCTTTTAGTGGGGAATATTTTTCTGGATAGAATTTGCCATTTTTGGTTGGAAATTTGAAATCAAATATTTATAATGAATTAAACATATTCTTTTAATTCCAAAAATAATTTTGTAAAAGATATAAGATGTTTAATGCATTATATAAAAAATCTAGTGATTAGATAAATTTCCTTTGATCATGAAATGTAATAAACCCTTTGTTTATTCATACCTTAAGTGATATGGAATCAAAGACAAGTATTAAGCACTAAAAACTTGTTTACGTCATAAGTTTTAGATTAATGAGTTTATGCTTTGTAATTATCAAAACATAGAGACATTGTTAATTATGCTAACAATGTTTTAAGACATTATTTATGTCAACAATCTCCCCCTTTTTGATGATTACAAAACCTTAAACTCATTAGGCCTAAAAAATAATTTTTAGACAAGAATTTAGAGTTTAACATTCTCTTCTCCCCCTTTTTGTAAAATCAAAAAGGTTAAAGCTCCCCCTTGATGTGTACTCCCCCTCATTTGAGAGCACCAAGGGAATGAGTTATGGAAATCTTGGCTACACAAAATATTAGAAGAGAACAAGGCACATATACATGCAAAGCAAAAAAATAGATTCATTCAAGCATCATAGAAAGCATTACAACATTTAATATGCTTAAGGCATATTAATCATAATAAAACAAAAGAAAAGACATAGTCCTATATTGCCTAGAAGGAACACTTGGACTTGCTTGCAACTCATGGTTGATTGATTTATTTGCTTGAAGGATAACATAAGCATAAAGCTTAGTTGTTAGATGGAGAAGGATATGGAGTGGGGTATGGAGCGGAAGAGGTGGCCCTTACGATATTGTATCGTGTTAGGGGTGGAATGGGATGAGATCGCGTGAGTAGATATTCAATCCTAGAAATATCTTCACTCAAGTAAAGGATTTGTTTTTGGAGAAAGATGCAACAAGGGCAATAGTGAGTGTGGTTTGTAACTTGATCCAAGTTGAGAGAGTGAGGAAGGCAATTGTTGTAGGGTGATGATGGAGGTTGCCCTTTGTTGCGTTGTGCAAGATGCATGGCATTGAGATCACGAAGATCATGGATTTGTGATATTTCATCACGGAACTTTTGCTTTTCCGTGGTAATGTGGAGAAAGTCATTGTGTTGATATGGATGAATTGGGTTTGTGTAGTTGGAGTTGTAGTGGGATGGTTGATCAAACTTGTATGGATCATTACAAGTGATTGGAGGACGAGGTGAGTGATTTGGCATGAAGGAAGATGTTTGGCCAATGTTGTATGGTTTGTAAGTAGGATCAAATGAATGTCCTTGTGGATTTGGTGGAAAGTTTAGGAAGTAAGTGGTTGGTGGTGTTGAATGACTTCCAACTTCATGTGTTATGATGGATTTGTTTCGAGGGCTTTTTCTTCGCCAAACGGGTTTTTCCGTCATTTTTGCAAGCCTTGAGGCTTTTGGTTTGGGTTTGTTTGGAGAAGCCATGAAGGGATGAGTGAAGAGTTTTGAGGATTGGGGGTATTTATAGTGTAAGATTTGTGTGTTTATGGATGGATAAAGTTTGTTTGGGAGATTAGGACAAAATGTGTTGGTGAAAATTTGGAAATGTAGGTTGAAATGGGCTAAAAAGCAGAAAAGATTCTGTAAACCCGACCATCAGATGGCCGGTCCCCTTAATTAGGGGGCGGTCCCCTTAATGATTAAGTGGGCCGCCTTACAAAATTAAGGGGGCCGCCTATCTGGTGATTTCCAGGTTGCCAGAATTGGGTTTTTGGCAGAAAATTTGCAGAAAGGTTGTGTGTGTGGATTAGAGTTCAAGCAAGTTCAATTCCCTTAGGCAATATAGAATCTAATCTAATCAAGATATAGCATGCATGCAATAACACATAGGCAAAAGAGCAATTAATCAACACATAATAAGCAAGGGGAGGTAAGTAAGGGCAAGATCACTTAAACTTCCTAAGGCACCTATCTTAGATTAAAGGCAAAGGCAATTAGTGAGTGAAAAGCTAGTGATGGATTAAGATGACACCATTATTAGTGAATTTTTCCTAGTGAGTGTCTATATGCAACAAATGTGGAGTTGTGATTGTTTCGACTCCTAGATGCAAAAAGAAATAACGATCCTAAGAAACAATCCAAATGATCTCCTTGATTCAATTTTTGCTCGATCATGAATGTCAAAGACACATATTATATTATATACCTTGACAATTTATGTGAGAGTTTATGCATGATTTTGAAAGACAATGTTTTTAGAATTAGTCAACAATGCAAGAAAAATGATCTTCATGTGATTCCTAGATTGTGAGAATAATTTTTTTTAGAGAAAATTGATTGAGTTTTACAAAAAGGTTTATGCAAAGAAAATAAATCTTCTCAATCTTTAGTTTTGTGTGAAATAGATTCCTAGACTCAGAAAAGATGAAATGGAAGAAAAATAAATTTTATGCAAGTATAAATTTGTATTAATTCAATATAATTTAGTCAACTTGTTCCATCATTCCTAATCCTAAACGCAAGTGGTTGAATAATTCACGCTTAAGGGGTTTTGTGAATATATCCGCAATGTTGTCTTCCGATGCAACCTTTTCTATAGATATATTTCCTTTTTGTACATTATCCCTAAGAAAATGGTGACGTATTTCTATGTGTTTAGTCCTAGAGTGTTGCACCGGATTTTTACTTAAATCTATCGCACCTTTGTTATCGCACATAATGGGGACATTTTCTAACCTAATGCCATAGTCTACGAGAGCTTGTTTCATCCATAGTGCTTGTTGACATGCCTTTCCGGTGCTAACATATTCGGCTTCGGTGGTAGAAATAGCAAGAGCGGTTTGCTTCTTCGAAAACCAAGACGTTAGACAACATCCCATAAACGTGCAAATACCGCTAGTGCTCTTTCTATCTACGTAGTCTCCCGCATGATCCGAATCCGCATAGACGATGGTTTCTATGCCGGATCCCTTAGGATACCATAATCCTAAGTGTATAGTGCCTTTAACGTATCAGAAGATACGCTTAACCGCTTCTAGGTGAGAGGTTTTGGGATCCTCTTGAAAACGGGCACAAAGGCAGACACTAAACATGATGTCGGGTCTACTTGCCGTCAAGTATAGTAAACTACCTATCATTCCTCTATACTTGGTGTTATCTACGGACTCACCTTCATCGTCCTTTGTGAGCTTTACCTCCGTAGACATGGGAGTTTTCATGGGTTTTGAGTCTTCTAGGCCAAATTTCTTAAGCATTTCCTTAATGTACTTAGATTGGTTAAAAAATATTCCATCTTCTAATTGTTTTATTTGTAATCCTAGGAAGAAGTTAAGTTCACCCATCATACTCATCTCAAACTCACCATGCATGATTTTGGCAAATTCATCACTCATGTCTTGACAAGTCGATCCAAATATAATGTCATCAACATATATTTGGACAATGATGAGATTTGGGTCTTTCCTTTTAGTGAAAAGAGTGTTATCTACCATTCCCATGGAATAATCATGTTTAATAAAAAAAAAAAAAAAAGCTTTTAATCGATCATACCAAGCTTTGGGAGCTTGTTTGAGTCCATACAAAGCTTTCTTTAACTTATAAACATAATCAGGTTTTGCGAAGTCAATGAATCCTGGAGGTTGTGCCACATATACCTCCTCATTGATAAAACCTTTAAGGAATGCACTTTTCACGTCCATTTGGAATAACTTAAAATCTAGGGCTCAAGCATGGGCAAGTAATATCCTAATCGATTCTAGTCTAGCTACGGGGGCATAAGTTTCGTCATAATCAATTCCTTCCTATTGATTATAACCTTGGGCAACTAACCTAGCTTTATTCCTAGTAACTATTCCATTCTCGTCTAACTTATTCCTATATACCCATTTGGTTCCTATGATGGTCATATTCTTTGGATTTGGGACTAATTCCCAAACATCATTTACCTTAAATTGATTTAATTCTTCTTGCATAGCTATAATCCAACTTTCATCCTTTAAAGCCTCGCTAATATTCTTAGCTTCTATTGCTGAGAGGAAACAAAAGAAATTGTTTTTATCTTGGGCTTGTGACCTAAGGGTTCTTTGGTTAAGATGTCCTATTATATTATCTAATGGATGTGATCTAGATTCTTTAATATTAATAGTTTCGTTATTTTCTAAGTGAATGTCTTCATTATCATTTCCTATGGGTTTTGTTTTACTAACCTCAATAGCTTCATCTTCGACTAAATCATCATCTTCTAAAGGTAATGTTTTAGGAGGTGGTGGTGTTTCATCAACTGTTACATTTAGTGATTCGTCTACTTTCATGGAGTGTTTGTTAAGTATTATATATGCTTTACTATTTTGTGAGTATCCTAAAAATATTCCTTCATATGATTTTGGATCAAACTTAGTGAGGTAATCCTTAGTGTTTAAAATATAGCATTTACTTCCAAATACCCTAAATTAGTTTAAGTTTGGTTTTCTACCTCTTAATAACTCATAAGGAGTTTTTCCTAGAATTCTTCTAATTGATACCCTATTTAAAATATAAGTTGATGTATCTACGGCATGACACCAAAATTTTTGTGGGATGGATTGTTCATTTAACATAGTTCTACTCATTTCTTGTAGTGACCTATTTTTTCTTTCTACTACGCCATTTGATTGAGGAGTACGAGGAGCGGAGAAATTGTGAGATATTCCATTTAACTCACAATATTTTCCGAATTGTACTTCGTTATCAAATTCCCTACCATGGTCCGTCCTAATGGCAACTATTGAGCATCCTAATTTATTTTGAATCATTTTACTAAATATTTTGAATTTTTCAAAGGCTTGGGTTTTGTCACTTAAAAAACTAGTCCACGTGTATCATGAGTAGTCATCTACTATTACTAAGGTATATTTTTTTCCTCCATAGCTCCGCACAGCGGATGGACCAAAAAGATCCATATGTAATAATTCTAGGCACCTAGTAGTGGATACTATATTCTTAGCTTTGTGACTAGCATGAGCTTGTTTTCCAATTTTACATGCATCACAAAAATGCTTGTCATATTTTAGATTAGGCAAATTTCTAACTAATTCCTTAGAGGCCAAAGATTGTATTAGTTGCATGTTAGCATGTCCTAATCTCCTATGCCACAATGTAGAGTCTTCATCTAGGGTCGCTAGGCATATCCTATCCTCAGGTTTGTTTCCTAGTTTCATAACATATATGCCACCTTTCCTAATTCCTCTACCTATAATTTTTCCATTCTTAACTATTTCGCTATCCTCTTCAGTAAATGTGACTCTACATTTATTATCACATATTTGTCCTACACTAAGCAAGTTATATGTTAAATTATCTACATGCTCTACATTTTCAATATTAAGAGAGTCTTGAGAAATCGTACCTTTGCCAATGATTTTTCCACGTAAGTCACTACCAAAAATAACGTTACCTCCATTGTATGCCTTGTATGTAGGGAATAGCTTGCGGTTCCCCGTCATGTGCCTTGAACATCCGCTATCTTTGATCCATTCGTCAGGTTCCAAGTCAATTCCTAAACATATTTCGTCGGTTTCTTTTGCCATGAAACACCTTTCGTCTCTTGGCTTTTCAACTTCTTCTTTGTCACTATCACTCCATGTTCCACTAACAAAAGCACCTTGATTTTCATAACCCGGTGGCTTTAGACATTCGCCAATGAGATGATTTGGACTTCCACATCTAAAGCACTTTATTTTCCCGTAGTTGTCACTTCTATTCCTTTGGAATGCTTTTCTTTCGTCTCGTGATGATCTAGTGAATCTTCCTCGTCTCTTGAAGAACTTCTTGAATTCTCTTACGGCCATTGCATATTCTTCGTCTTCACTTTTGTCACTTGAATCATCATCATCACTGGGTTCCTTTTTGGCTTTTAGAGCAATGGATTTGGTTTGTTCTTTCTTGACTTTGACCGTTTCCGAATCTCTTCTTATGATTTCTTCATGAACCTTCAAGTTGCCAATTAGTTCATCTAGTGATAACGTCATCAAGTTCTTTGATTCTTCAATTACCGTGACCTTAGCTCGCCATTTTGGATGCAATGCCCTAAGAAATTTCCTAACACAATTTTTACTAGAAAATGTCTTATCAAGTGCTTTTAAACTTGTGATGATAGTGTTAAACTTAGCAAAAACATTATCAATTGATTCCTCTTCCGGAATCGTAAATTGTTCATATTGTTGTACAAGAAGATCTATTTTATTATCTTTGACTTGGCTATTACCTTGGTGAGTAATTAGTAAAGAATCCCAAATTACTTTGGCGGTTTTATACATAAAAATTCTTTCATATTCTTTGCGTGGTAACGCATTATAAATTACCATTTTAGCCTCATTATTTTTTGCTAATTTCTTTTTCAAATCATCATTTTGTTCTTCGAAAGATACAATTTCATTCATTTTAGTTTCAACATTATATTGAATAGGAGGAAAATCACCAAATGTAATAATATGCCAAAGATCAAGATCTTTTGATTTCACATACGTTTCGAATCTATTTTTCCAATATAAAAATCCATCACATTCAAATAGTGGTGGTCTTTGCATAGGTTGCCCTTCTAAATATTTTTCAGATTCCATAGATCGTTACAAGTTTTAAAATACAATATATTTTAAAAATCTTGCTAGACGTGGCTCTTGATACTAATTGTGAAAAACTAGAAGGGGGGTTGAATAGTTTTACGTCTTTTTAATTCGTTATAAAAGATAGTTTTAGTGTTTTCTTAGCTTTTAAAAACTTAGATTCGATAATATGTGATCTCAAGTCTTGTATAATATAAACAATTAACAATACACAATATATATCAATGATAAGTAATGAAATAAGTAAGAGATGGAAAGATCGAACCGCGAGACAAGAGATTTATTGTGGTTCGGCTACAAGGACACCTTCCTTGCCCTACTCCACTCCCCGAGCACCTAACTCGAGAGTTTTCTTCACTATATCAACAAGCTCCTTTATGGCGGAGAAAACCGTACACACCAATTTACACACCAATTTTCACACCACAACTTCGTCACACCTAAGTCACAACTTCTTCAAATCAATCTACTTCACAACTAACTACTCCACACCTATCTTCTTCACACCAATCTAGTTCCTAACTTTTCTTCTTCACACCAAGCTACTAACTAATCACACAATCTATATCTAGCACAACTATCTACAATCAAATATTCACAACAATCTTCACAAAGAATAATGTAAATGATCTTTGATGATGCATCAACAACTTGGATGTGGAGATCACAACAAGTTGTAATACTTCTTGTCTTGAGGGATAGAAGTATTCTTCTCTTGCACTTGAGAGGATGAAGTTTGTATCACTTTGAAACAAAGAATTATACACTTATGATCAAAGGATAAGAGAATAGAGATATGGATCTAGATCAGAAAGTTTAGAAGTGCAAAAGGTGAGAAAATTCTGAGGGATGAACCAGTATTTAAAGGGGGGGGGGAAATACTGTTCTGGAGCGTGGCCGGTCCCCTTAATGATTAAGGGGACCGCCTAAGGAATTAAGGGGGCCGCCCCTTCAGAACGTTGGTTTTTCTTGTCTTTTAGTGGGGAATATTTTTCTGGATAGAATTTGCCATTTTTGGTTGGAAATTTGAAATCAAATATTTATAATGAATTAAACATATTCTTTTAATTCCAAAAATAATTTTGTAAAAGATATAAGATGTTTAATGCATTTTATAAAAAATCTAGTGATTAGAGAAATTTCCTTTGATCATGAAATGTAATAAACTCTTTGTTTATTCATACCTTAAGTGATATGGAATCAAAGACAAGTATTAAGCACTAAAAACTTGTTTACGTCATAAGTTTTAGATTAATGAGTTTATGCTTTGTAATTATCAAAACATAGAGACATTGTTAATTATGCTAACAATGTTTTAAGACATTATTTATGTCAACAAATCTTACGAAGCTCCTAAGCCTTCAAGCCAAGTGAACAAAATCACTTCTTCATGCGAATTATGTAGTGGTCCCCATGACACTCGTGATTGTGTGGAACTCCCCGGAACAGCTTTTACGGACTACGCATCCTCGCGTACCGAAGAAGCGGGAGATAAGTGGTACACTTTCAAACCCGAGCCAAACCCTTACGGTGATTCCTACAACCCCTCTTGGAAAAATCACCCAAACCTTAGGTGGAAACAAAATCAAGCCAATTCTTCTAATCCGCCTAATCGTTACCAACCAAACGGTCCACCCTCCAACCGTACTTTCAATCTTGAAGGATTGATGTCTAAGTTCATGGCATCTCAAGAAGCTCGCATATCTAAGTTTGAAGCCGATTTCAAACAAAAGCAAAGCGAGATGACCACCAAAATTGACGCATTGTTGAAAGTTCTTAATGACCGAGAAATGGGAGCACTCCCAAGCGACACGGTCAAGAATCCGAAACTAAACGTTAATTCTATATCATCAGTTTCGTCACCCACTTTGTGTCCACAATACTACTCGGTTAAATCAACGAGCACATGTTTCAAAAAAAACCAAATTCTTCAAAAGGACCAATCAAGTAAAACACCCGATATAAAACCGGTCAAAAGTATAGTTGAAACACCTCCCACGCAAGACCTTGACGATGAATTCAAGGAACTTCACCTTGAACGCCCCATCATTGATGTCTTAGTCCGTGCTCCCTACTATAGTGCCCTCCTAGAAAAGTATGAGAAGTTTAAAACAAGTTTCCTAAAAAGCTTGATGATCCGGGTATATTTGTTTTGCCTTGTAAGATAGGAAGATTCGAAGCTTTCGACACACTAGCCGATTTAGGGTCAAGCCTCAACTTGATTCCCTTATCCCTATTCATTACTCTTAAGCTAGGAAAGTTAGAGGAAACGGAGGTATTGATAGGTCTAGCGGATGGAAGTATTGCCCACCCGGTTGGAATGATTAAGGATGTAGTTGTTCACGTAGGAAAGTTAACTATCTTAGCGGATTTTCACGTCCTAGACATGGTTAGTGACACTACATGCCCATTGTTAGTAGGAAGAGGATTTTTAGCAACCGCTAGTGCCATGATAGATTGTAAGGAGTCTAAGATAGCGATAGGTGAAGGCGATACTTGGTCGGTATACGATGTTAAGAAGCATAGTTATGATTGTGATGATGAACCGACACCACATTGGGTAGAGATGAATAGGAGACCGTTTAGATATGGACCTTAGATAGAAAGGAACTTTATAGGACCTCAACGCCCAGTCTATCTAGAAAAGGATTTCATTGAAAAGACACATTCGGTGGAACAACTCATAGCTAGAGATGAAGAGCTAGATCCTTTTGAGGACCCCTTAGTCTTTAGGAAGATGATTGAGTTCTTGAGCGTAATGCCTATTAATATAGAGATGAATAAATGGAAAAGAGAGGGAGACAAGTGTAAATGGAGGTGGGACAAACCACCTAAAGAAGGTGATGGATCATGGCATATGAAGATGACTTTGTATGATCCGGATGGGGAAAAGTTTGAAAGGTCATACCGTACTAAGAAAACCGATAGGAAGTTGAAACCTAAGTTTGATCCCAAAGATGTCCTCAATGAGGAACTCACCCGTATCACGTAGTAACCCATGACCTTGAGTCTAGCTACAAGACTCGTAAATAAAGAAAAGCGCTTCTTGGGAGACAACCCATGTTTTGTGTGATTTTATTTTGTTTGTTTGTTTTGCTTCCGTATGCATGCTTTATTTTTATTGTTGGTAGATCATGTTTCTAAACTAAATAGTGGAAATACTTTATTTTGTTGTTTGGCTTAGTCTTAACTTCACCTAAAGGTATTTTGCAAAAGATAAGTGTAAGGGGAAACCCCAAATATGTTTTTAAGAAACAAACCGATCATGATTCTCCACAATATTAAGTGAACATGTATATTAGTATTTGTTAGAGTCAAATGCTTGTATCGAGTCATAATGAAGTTTTGCAGGATTTTCCAGGAAGTAGGATGAAGTTTTCTAGAAATTTTCCGGAAACTTAACATAAGAATTTCTGCAGGTCACTTCTGACGGCGTCATGAATTTACTCTTGACGGCGTCACGTGTAAAAATCTGGAAATTTTACCAGTTTTGTTTTTCTAACGGAGTCTTAAAGTTTTTGTTGAATTATTAGTTTTATAATCTTCAGAAAATCTGCAAACTTCATTCCACAAGCATTATATCTTATTTTGTTTTCTAGGATTTAGTAACTTATGTAGATTGCCGCCGATTTTATGCGAGGTTGCCTTGTCTGTTTTCTCATGATTTACAGGTTATGTATGACAAGAAGATGATTTATTTTTCTGGAAGGGAAGCTTTGATTGTTCATTTTCTTGGAGGAAGATCTAACCTGGCCACCTTATTATCCATACCGAGCGAATCAGGGGAGTATTTGATTTCATTCTTTTTACTTTTTTCACTTTTACATTCTTTACTTGAACATTGGGGACAATGTTCAACTTAAGTGTAAGGGGAGGGTAAAATGATGATACCTTACAGATACACTTTCGCTTGAGTTTGTTTGTTTGATAGTAGATGTGTAATAAAACTATGAGAAATACTTGTTAGTGCAATTTTAGCGCCAAATTTAAAATTTTTTACAACATTTAGGAGTGAAACTTTAGCCATAGCAAGCGTCTCATGGATAGGAGATTGTATGACTAGCACATAACCGTACTATTCAGAAAAATTTTCCACCCAAATATGTGAGGCTCGCCTTTAGATTTGATAGAAAAAGCATTTACTATTAGTGCTTATGAGTGTACCGGTAGCATTTAGATTCTAGAACTTGCGTTAGTGATGCATCCCGAGACCGCTAGTGAGACTACATTCGTGTAGTAGGATTTACTACATGATAAGAGGCATTAGGATCACCCTTGTGTTAAACCCGTATCATAATTACTTGACCATTTAAGTCATATTACTTGGCTAGTTAAGTCAATTAATTTTTCCTACACCCTTAGCGTTGTACTCATTTTTAGTACACGAAACCCCTAGTATACCCCTCCGAGCCTATCTTTTCGTTTCTAACTTTAAGCATCTTACTTAAAGGAAGAATTTGTTACACCCCACTTAAATGTACACCCAAATCGCCTTATCCTTCCGTGTATGCACTCATCTTTAGTGCATTATTGTTATTTGTTAAACCCTAAGTTAACTATCTAATTGATTACATGGTTGCTAAGTCGAGTCATATCATTGTACATATTGTTTTGGGACGATTGGGACTCATGGGTAAAGTACTTATTTTATGGAGTAATGGGGAAGAACATCGTATATTACCCCCATATGTACGTTAATCTTAAAAGTACTCCAAGTGTTTTGATTTTCTTAATTCGAGTCAATAGATTAGTTTATTGTAAAGTATGTAAAAATTCAAGTGTAAGGGGAATGTTCATTCCCTATGATGTGTATTTTGGATGGTAGGGTAAGAGTGTATGCAAAAAAAAAAAAAAAAAAAAAAAAAAAAAAAAAAAAAAATCGAAAAAACAAGAAAAAGAAAAGAAAAAAATAGAAAAAGAAAAAGAGAAAAAACATACGGACTACCATCCCGTTTCATTCTATGTTTGTTTTATGTTTTTGTTATTTTCATTTATTAGCTTAAGTCGAGTCTGGTCTTGGCTTAGCAACGCCATATTGTACATGTAATTAACCAAGATTGTTAACTCGCCACCAGTAAAGACTGCCTATATCCAACAAAACCGTGTATTTCATATCCCTACACCTAACGTTACAACCCTTTAAAAGACCTCTTTGATAGTTTATCCTAGGTGCTTACGCCATGTGGTGGAGGTTTGATCCTTTCTCAAGCCTATGGTAATCTATTTTTCTATGACAGGTAGTGAGAGATATCTTCCGTTTGCATATTGTAATTTATACTTTATTACACCCGAGAGATGTGAGTATCTAAACACTATTTGTGAGGTGCTAGTATATGACCTCCGTGCTTGTCTTTGGTCTTTAGTGGAACGATTATTTGTTGTAATTACTTTTATATTAGTGTTAAATGACCCCTAACTTGTATTTTGATTAGAATAAAAGCGCATTTGCTTGAGGACAAGCAAATCTCAAGTGTAAGGGTATATGATGAGGCGAAAAATGAACCACTTTTAGGGGGTCATTTAAGCCCGGAATTGAATTTATTTGATCAAATATTACCCTAAATCATTCTTTTGTGATTTTAGGTACTTTGGGAGTGAAATCTGGAAAAGGAAGCAATTCGGACGTTTTTGGAGCATAAAAGTGAAGAAAACGCCAAAGACTTAATTTTCCATGCTGGGAACAGTATATGACGGCGTCAAGAAGGCAATCCTGACGGCGTCAAGAGTAAAAACCATGACGACCCAGTACAAACATGAAGGCGTCACAAGTAGAGCGTCAAGAGTTAAATGTGTGACGGCCTGCAAAAGAGGACTACATAACGGCGTCAGATGTAGATCTAGGCAGTCCGAGGATTTATTTAAGGGCGAGATGACGGCGTCAGACCTTTGTTCTTGACGCCGTCACCTCCTAAAATCTATATATAGTTTTCTAATTTTTATTCATTAAAAAAAGGGAACTTGTGTGGAGAAACCCGAAGGCTGATCCATGTACGAATTTTACAGCTTTTCAAGGGTTTTCAACCCTTGAAACCTTACATGTGCTATTGAGATAAGTATTCTCTTAATTCAATCAATATGTCTATGTGTTGGTTGTCTATATCTTGTGCTTGTCTTGATTTCAACATGCTAGGCTAGATTTATCTTGTGTTTGCTTAGATCTAATGAAACCTAGATGTTAATTATGTGTTGATTACTTGTTTATGGTTGTATTGGATGAATGATTTCAATGTTAGGCTTAAGAAAACTGGCAGATCTCCAATTGGTAACATCCTTGAACGTCTTAGGAAACATGAACCGATGTGTACTAGGTTTTATTGGTTGTATTTAATGCATGAGTAAATTCTAATGATCTTATGTTAGGAGCTTCTTGCAGGCTCGACATAGGAGTGAAGTAGGCACTCATAGGATTGGGGAAGTAAGTACGCCACCCCATGAATGGTATTAAGGAATACAATCCGTCGTCCACGCAACTATAACAAGTAATTAACATGTAAAAGATATCTAGGGAGTAGTGAAATCTAAGTAAACACATTTTTCCCACATATTGCTCACAACTTTAGTTTAAAATAGTTTTATTTTCATTTTAGTATTTTATTTTGATTGCATATTAGTATTGGGTTAGTTGACTAGCAACTAATTCCGCCCAAATCCTTCAAACCCGAGATTTTAACTTGCTTTCTAAAAAATATAAAAAATACAAAAAGAATCATCCCTCATCTCTAGATCTAATATTTAGGTTTTCTAATCCTAGTGAGACTATTCCTAGCTGAACGATCAATCCCCCGGTACTTGTCATTATACTATACTACATCGATCAGGTACACTGCCTGGTGGGGGTTGTAAGCTTCTCAAGATCCCTTGAGAGATAAAGCCTGGTGCAATCCCTACGCATCAGATATCTCGTTAAAAGACGAAAAACAATCAGAAACCAGCAAAAATGAGCATAAGAGTAGAACATGTGTAATTCAGTTAATGAAAGTCAATTCAGAGCCTTAGAAGTCCTCAGAGATATGTGATTTATCAGTTTTTGATCCTTGGATGAAGTTTCATGAAAGTGTCAGAATTAGTCCTCCAAGATTCAGACTTTGGCAATTTTAGTCCCTGGAAGATACTTTTCATATTATGACATCTATGATCCTTGGAAAAACAGATATTTACATCATGAGCCCTTGGAATTTATTTTGGAAGAAGTACAGGTTTAATCCTTGGAGTTTCATTTTCTACACTTCTAGTCCTTATATTTCTAATTACCATAAATCTGAAAATTACACTACAAAGTCCAAATCCAAAATACCACATCCAAAACAATCCAAAGCCGAAAGAGAAAACTATCACCCAAGCCCAGTCCACAATCCGGGTCAACATCCCACCCACGGGTCATGGTCAAACCTAAGTCAAAATACCTTTAAAATAATCTTACCCAACTCCCGTCCCCCAAAATAACCCACGCCCAGAAATTACTATTCATACATGAACCCTAATTTACCCCGCTCCCTTAATTACAACAATTAAGGGTATTTGAGTCATATCAAAGGGTGTCAGACGTGTCAGGGAATGTCAGGGGATCTAAGAAACACACATGGGGACAGATGGCAGATGATGATTGGGAGCTACACATCATTCATAGTGATCCAAGGGTGCTTATCATTAAGGAAATGATTGAGGGATGATCAAGGGCTCAGAATGAGATTCAAGAAGCACACCACACAGATTGCCAAGCTGGCAATCTTTGGATACTCCTCTCTAGATCTTTCTATTGTATGCTATAAATAGATGCTTAGTGTAGCTTGTTTAGGGTGTAGAGTTTTTGAGTAGCAAAGCTCTGCCAAAATTTCCACTTGTATTAGTTTAGTTTAATTGTAATTGTTTTATTTTATTTTAATGAAATCAGTTTTTACATTTAATCAATTCAATTGTTAGTTTACTTGTTATTGTTTCAGCTTATATCTTTAAGTTCTTAGTTAATTCAGCTTGTTTACTTTTCATAAAAGATAGTTTTCAATTTCAGTTTGAATATCATTTAGAAGTTCATTAAAATTAGAAAATATAAAAATAGAAATAGATTTGTTATAAATCAGACTTTGGTAAAATTTGTTTGTAGTTTAATTCATTTAACTTCAGCTCTACATAGCTTTTGGTTAGGATTATTTCAGTTTTAATTGTTAAAAAGCTTGTGGTCAAAATAAGTCAACTATTTTGATTCAATAGGTACATGGAGCTGATTTGGTAGATTGAGATAGATTTGGAAGATCTTAGCCTATCTTAAAGATAGGCAAGCTCAGTGAAACCCTCTGTTCATGTTGAGGGTAATTTCTCATTGTAAGTTCTGTTTTCACGTGTTGCTTTATTTGTAGCTTAGATCTGAGATACTTAGTTCCTGTGGATTTTAATTGTTATTGATAGTTGATATTGCATCTGTGTTTGTTAATATAGCTCATTGAATTAGTAGTTTTGTGATAATTGGTTTTAATTGTAGTTGCATTATAGTTACTATCTATTGAAGGGGTGCTTGGATCTGCCTTTTGTTGTATGTTGCAGTTGTTTGGTTGCTGTCTAATGGTCTCACTTATGTCACACTAGTGTAGAATTAGAAAGTTTAATACTAAAAACAGTAGTATAAATTTGAAATAGTCAAAAGTAGTTATAAATTTAGCTTAAATAATAGTGTAGAGTTAGACAGTTAGTGAAACTCTAGTTGTAGTTACATAATCAGTTAAAATAAGCTTAATTCAGTTTATTATTAGCTTAATTCATTTAGTAATAGTAGATTAGGTGGATTAAAATTAGAAATAGTCAAAGTAACTTAGCATTAGAAAAGTCAACTGATTCAGGATTTAGCATCCTACAGGCTGCTGATCTTGGGCTCAATTTAAGTAGTTTAAGATTGTTTCTGATAGGGTATTTGGTAGTTTTAGTTACTCAGTAGTATAGTTGAGCTTTTGCCCCCTTAATATTGAATCTTAGAGCTTATTTGGACGAGCTTATTGGTTCTGCTAATTAGTGGTTTGAGCATGGTATCTGTTTTGGTACTTTAGGGCTGCTAGTGCCTTATAGCTCTTGTAATTGTGATAATTTGGTGTATCTGAGTTTCTGTTAGTGTGTATTAGTGGTTTCCATTGTACTTGTTCTTTTAGCTTATTCTGGATTGCTTTTTGCTTTTCATTAGATTTACCTAGACTGCTTATTACTTAATCCTACTGCTTCTGAGCTTATCTCTATTCATTTTTGAGCATCACTGAGTTTATTAAAGTATATCACATCTGTGGTTTTAATCTGGTTTAGTTTTATGGCAAGTGCTTAATAATAAGTACTTGCCATAAGCTGTTTTATAAGCGAATAAGCACTTCTGCTTAATATTTTCTTTTCAAAATTTTTCTGCAAGCTTTGCATATTATTTTAGATTTTCTGTGAATTTTTCAGATTTTTCCAAGTTGATTTACTATTTTTCTTAATTTTTCTTCATTAATAATCATTTTTAAATCCTTTTTATTATACAAAAATCAATAAAAATTCAGAAAAATACAAAAATATTTTAGTAAATTCTTTTATTATATTTTAGATTTTTCAGTTAGATTTTATATTTTTCCCATTAATTTTTACATTATCCTTTATTTTTAATTACTTTTTAATTCAATAAATAGAAAATAATTCATAGAAAATAAATAAAAAGTAAAAAAAAAAAAAAAAAACTTTTCTTTTTCTTAAAATTCTTTTTAATAGTTTAAGTTTTTTAGAAATTTGTTTCACACTTGTAGGATCATTTTTCAATAAAAGGTGACATTTTATTTCGTACGCTACGTTTAATATCGCGTTTGCATTTCCGTTTTCTAATTTTAGACACTTGTGCATACATAGCTTGAATTTTCTGCATAATTCACTATTTCTTTTCATATTTTAAATTTCACCATCACTCTTCACTATTCACTTTTCACTACACGGTTCACGAATCGATTATTTGAGATTCCGTTTAACCTTCGTTCGGATACGACTCGGTAAATCCGTGTTTCTCGCGGATTTCATCGAAACTTAATATATATACTATAATTGAGCAATCAATTTTTGGCGCCGCTGCCGGGGAAGGTTGAAGAGAGTTTTTGAATATTCGTTTTGAAAAATCGTGTTTTGATAAGCCTTCCTCTATCTTGTATATATTTTCTATAAAAATATAAAAATTGTAAAATTCAAAACACTTTTCCTAAATTGTTTACAAAAATACAAAAATAATAAAGTTGCAGCCTCGACTCTCCCGTGGAAGGGAGGGCGTTCTAAACCAAATAAGTCTCTCAATATAAACGTGAAATTAGTTGTTTATCAGATTACTTCAATTTCTACGACCGATTAAGCGGGAAAAACGGAAAGCTAAGACATTAAATTGCTATTTGAAGGAAGAAACACTCTTCTTTCCCGGCCCGTCGCGAGTGGTTTGAAGGAAACGGTTTTCGATTAACGTAATGTTTTATACAAAGAAAAACAAAAGAAATAAAAAGTTTTTGAGATAAAAAATAAAAATAATAAAAAGATTTTCCTTTTTCTTTTCTTCTTCTTTTCCTTTTTGATTTTGTTTTTGGTGTATGCACACCCGTTCTTCTTTTGAGAGTCTTACATCTCCATTTTTAAACCCCGAGCGGGTTTTACGACATAATAGTCGGGTTCATTTCCTTGACAACAAGGAGATAAACCAAAACGAACAACACAACGGACCCCCGCCGATGGGTGGTCCTCAACATAATGTTATCCCTCCGATAGGACAACAACCGACTTTTGACCCACGTCCGATGGAAGAACAACTCCAATCACCATTCAATGGTGTGAGGAGAGCTATTGTGATTCCGGACATCAATGCCAATTTTGAGATCAATCACGGATTACTCAACTTAATCACGGGTATATCCTTTTACGGGTTTGATAACGAAGACCTATATGCTCACATCAGAAATTTAACCGACATCGCTGAGACCATTAGAATGAATCAAGTTCCTCACGATGTGGTGAAATTGAAGTTATTTCCTTTCTCCCTAAAAGGGGCAGCCCGGACTTGGCTAGAAAAGGAACCGCCAAATTCGATTCACACTTGGAATGATCTTGCTTCCAAGTTTGTGAACTATTTCTATCCTCCCTCTAAAACTTCTAATCTACGTTCCCAAATCTTTCGATTCAAACAAGCTTTTGATGAGTCATTTAGTGAAGCTTGGGATCGATTCAAAGATTTGATGGAAAAATGTTCGAACCATGGGTTCACAACCCTTCAGCAGATTGACACTTTCTATAATGGGTTATGTCATGTTGACCAAGACTCACTCAACTCTGCTGCGGGTGGGAACTTGTTGGCTCGAAACACGAATGATGCTTTCATGATAATTGAGAATAAGGCTCGTGTGAGAATGTCTAGAAATAAACCTCAAGTGTCTAATAATGGTAAAAATAATGATGAAATGATGAGTATGCTACTGGCTCTTACAAAGAAAGTTGATGCAATTTCAATTGAAAAATCAAATCATCAAGTCAATGTGGTTAGTCATGGTTGTGAGACTTGTGGTGGTCCACATTTGTATTATGAATGTCCGGCCACCGGTGCCTTTTCTCATGAGAATGCGTATGCTGCAAATACGGGTAACAACGGTTACCCACAACCTTAAGGAGATCAAAATCTTCTCAGCTACCGTTCTACTAATTTTCTTGGACCACCCGTTCTCGAACAACCAAACCAAGTCAATCAAGTAAACCAGAATCATAATGTGCAGAATCGTAATAATCAAGGAAATCAAAATCAGAGTCGAGCTAATAACGGTTTTCAAAATCATAATCAAGGATTTAATCAAAACCGGGGTTTTCAAGGTAATTACAATCAAGGCCCGCCTCAAGGGAATTTTCAAAACCAAGGAAACTATGGAAACCCTGGGAATTTTCAGAATACAAATCATGGGAATCAGAATCATGGTAATTTTCAAAACCGTGGTCAGAATTTCAACAATAATCAAAATCAAGGTGTTATTCAAAATATGTCGCCCACGGATGATTTGATTAAGCAATTGCTTCAAAACCAACAATCTTTTATGGGGAAATATGAAGAGTCAACACGGTTGTTTGCTAATCAAATCAGTGACATTAACAAACGTTTAAATGATCGACCCTCGGGTTCGGGTACTACATCTCTTCCAAGCAACACGATCGCAAACCCGAGGGGCGAGATCAAGGCGATCACGACTCGCAGTGGTGCTAAATATGATGGACCCACAGCTTCTACTACCTCTTCTTCTTCGTCTCCTCCTAAGGTAGTGGACTGTGAGACCGAGGTGACAAAGGACCCGGTTCCTCCTACTAATAACGGAGGTTCTGAAAACGTCCAACCTCCGGTTATCCAAACGTCAAAAGATAAAGAAAAAGTCGTTTCTGAAAACAATGTGAAATACAAGTCAAAATTGCCATATCCATCAAGATTTAATGATGAAGAGCTCCGTGCAAAATCTAAAAAACAAATGGAAAAGTTTCTCGATATTTTGTAAAAATTGCACTTTGATATAAGTTTTATGGATGCTCTTGTGTACATGCCAAAATTTGCCTCAACGTTCAAAAACCTCATAAGTAATAAAGAGAAATTGCTTGAATTAGCCGAAACGCCGATAAATGATCAATGCTCCGCGATTCTTCTCAAGAAGCTTCCCGAGAAGCTTGGAGATTCGGGAAAGTTTCTCATTCCTTGCTCGTTGAAAGATCAAGAGGTTTGCAACGCCCTGGCTGATTCAGGTGCAAGTATTAACCTTATGCCATTATCGATCTATGAACAACTTGGAATGGGGGATCTTAAACCGACGAGAATGACTTTAGAGCTTGCTAATCGTTCGATTACTCATCCGGTTGGAATTGCTGAAGATGTTTTTGTTCGTGTTAATTCATGAACTTTTCCGGCAGATTTTGTTGTTGTTAATTTCGAGGCTTATCCGAGAGTTCCTCTTATATTAGGGAGACCGTTTTTGCGAACCGCAAAAGCCCTAGTAGATCATTTTGAGGATACTCTAACTTTACGACATGATGATGACATAATGATTTTTAAAGCCGATGCTTCAAAATCAAAGAAGTATTCCGTAAAAAGTGTTGATGTTTGTGATTATTCTTTTGATGATTTTGTGAAAACTTTTGTCTCCGACTCTTCCCCCATCATTTCCTACAACTAAGGAATATGATTCTTTTTGGGAAGGGGTCGATGAATTCCTTGCTATAGATACGATCCCGTTTTCTGAGATTGAGGAATCTTACTTTGATTCGGAGGGAGATATTATTTTTCTTGACAATTTGTTGAACGATGAACCATCAATCCCTCCGGATGAAGTTAAGAAAAAGATTGAGCTTACAATTGACGATCCTCTGGAGCCCGAGCTCGAGGAATTTTTACCCGACTTTGAGAGTTTTTCCTTTGATACAACTGAGGTGATGAGTGGCAATCCCACTTATCGTCCTAATTTTTCTCCGACTTATGAAGCTTTTCAATTTAATATCGATCACTCGGAAGAGACGAGTCGTGGCAGTACCACTTCTCTTGCTCTTATCTCTCTTCCGGAGTATGATTCGTTTTGTTTTGATAAGATTGAATGTGAATTTGAAAAGATTTCTAATCCAGAATATGAAAGTTTCAGTTTTGATCTTCAAATTGATCATGATCCGGGTGGTGTTCTTAAAAATGAAAGTTTTAATGAAAATTTTATCCCAACCCTCCCACCCGGGAAAGTTTTTAAAATGAGCTTGAATGATAAGATTTATAATTTCACAATTATGAAGTTTTCTTTTGATGATGATGAGTTTTTCATGATGGTTATCATGACATTCTTTCCTTTTCTAACATTTGGTGTGATTTCTCTTATCCGTCACTCCGTTAGGAGTGAGGATGTTGTTTTTGACCCTGGTATCGTTTCTAATAGTTTTCATTATTAGAATACCATCGGTTATCTCTTCGGGGTGGAACTTTCAAATAATTCATATGTTTAACCAAATATTTTGAATGAAAGCCCGCATGAGACTATTTTTCCACGGATCTTTCCCAAGGACGAATTAATTCGGGGATCGAGTCAAGCTCATGTGACTCGATGAACAAAAACAAGCGCATCGTGGGTGGCAACCCATGCTTATCCATTTTCATCTTCTTATTTTTCTTATTTCTAAAAATAACGTGAGGAGGGGGTGCCTCTTCTACTCTTGTGTTTCGTGGTTGTTTGTGATGTTTGTTTAGGAT
This sequence comes from Artemisia argyi, assembly GCA_030686995.1. Lineage (NCBI taxonomy): Eukaryota > Viridiplantae > Streptophyta > Magnoliopsida > Asterales > Asteraceae > Artemisia > Artemisia argyi. The sequence goes on along the minus strand of CM060696.1, from coordinate 100,400,795 downwards.
TGTCCACGATTTATGATGACTCTCGTGCTCGTTATCTTCTCTCCACTCGAGTTTCATTCATCGGTGCTTTTGGAAATCCTATATCCGTGAATCTTATCGACTAACGTTTTCTTTGGCATAATTAATAAACGGCCCTATAATTTTGTTAGGATTGCTTTAACCCACAAAACATTGAGGACAATGTTTAATTCTAGTCTGGGGGAGGGTGAATCTTCGATTCGATTTGACCTTACATTTGTCGTGAACTCTTGCAACTCCGTTTTTCCACCAAAAATTAAAAAATTGAAAATTTTCAAAAATTTTGAAGAAAAATGAAAGAAAAAGTCATGGAGAAGCACAAAAAATGAGAAAAATTGAAAAATTGTGCAAAAATATAATAAAAGTTTGAATTAAGTGTTTTGATACCTTGTTGACTTTCCAGCTGGCGAGAGTAGGAATAAATATTTTGACTTGACCGGGCGTGTTGAGCCCTAGCTTGTTCCCTTAACCAATGATAATCACATAAGCTTGTGCTAGTCTTTTACACAAGGAGCTATAAAATGGGAATTCTTTCTTAAGAATCTGCAAGTTCCCGTGCTTGACTTTATACATGCGCAGCTTAAATGCTTTCGCTAGTCTTTTACATAAGGAGCTAGAAAATGCGAATTTTTTTTTCTAGAATTTGCAAGTTTCCGTATCTGACTTTATATATGCGTGGTTGATTATCGGCTAAGTATTCGCGGGTTTCATTATTTGGAATCTTAAATTGCGAAGAGCGAGAAATGATAGAGTTTATTTAGAAGTTAGATGCTAAACGTGGAGTAGTTGGTTCTCTTTAGAGCTCATAAAAGGTACTTGTGGTTTTTTGCTCCCATAAAATACGTCACTGATATATAATAGATGTTCTTGGTTAATTAGTGGTATTTATGTTTGGATAATATTTAGTTCTTTATTTTCTTAAGAGAATCTTTGCTTTAAAAGTTGGGTACATATCAAGGAACATCAAAAATAAGAGCAAAAAGAAAAAAAAAATAAAAGTCAAAAGTTGATTATGCATGTGGTTTTAGAGCTACCTGATAAGCTTCCATTGATGTTATCAGAAAAGTAGAGAAAGAAAAGTATGAAAAATATGAGAAAAGTATGAGAAAAGTGAAAAATGAAAAAAGTGAAAGTTGAAAGTTGTATGAATAAGAGCTTGAATGTAAATAAGTTGTTGGCACGTGAGGTGCGTGTGAATGATTCTGAATTGGGCACATGAGGTGCACGTGTAGTACTCCGCAACTTATATTTATGATATTGTATGTACTAAAATTCCTTGATGTGGACCGAATTTCTATTGCAGAGGTTCTTAAGAGAAAATGGAAAACTACTTATCGTTTAAACTTAGGTGTCACTATCGGATTTAAAAGTATTGAAACGAGAAAATATGAAGCAATTCATTTCTTAACAAAAGTAAAATATTGATATACAAAAACCTAGGAAATGGGAGTAAGAAGTTTCCACAAGTAACTTTTATGAGTAGTGTTAGCATCTAATTTGTAGATAAGCTGTGATCTCGTTTGTACGCTTAGTTTGGGAGCTTGTGAAAAATCAAGGATGACGCTTTTTATCCGTATGGTCACTTTTCCATGAGAAGTGTTTCTACTCGTCGACCCTAAAAATTATTGCATAATAATAAAAGTTCAACAAATCGTCACAAGTATGAAGTATAAAAAGTACAAAAAATAGAAGTGAAAGTGGAATAAAGGAAAAATTTTGGAAAACGGGGCGTTTGCGAGAATAAATGAATTTGTAACTTCTTTTGAACCTCCTTGCTACTTTACAAAGTCAGTAGGAAGAGTTATGAAATTATTTATCCTAAAAGGGTGAATTAATCACATTGCGTGAGGACACGACAATACCTTAGTCTGGGGGATTTTGGTATGTGTTAATTCACATACCTTTTCATAGCTAAAAACCGACCCAAATAGACTAATTATGCTAACAAATGCTAAAGAATGTGTATTTTTATGGTTGTGAACGTGGAGGTACGGATATCTCGTTAAAAGACGAAAAACAATCAGAAACAAGCAAAAACGAGCACAAGAGTAGAACATGTGCAGTTCAGTCAATGAAAGTCAATTCAGAGCCTTAGAAGTCCTCAGAGATATGTGATTTATCAGTTTTTGATCCTTGGATGAAGTTTCATGAAAGTGTCAGAATTGGTCCTCCAAGATTCAGACTTTGGCAATTTTAGTCCCTGGAAGATACTTTTCATATTATGACATCTATGATCCTTGGAAAAACAGATATTTACATCATAAGCCCTTGGAATTTATTTTGGAAGAAGAACAGGTTTAATCCTTGGAGTTTCATTTTCTACACTTCTAGTCCTTATATTTCTAAATACCACAAATCTGAAAATTACACTACAAAGTCCAAATCCAAAATACCACATCCAAAACAATCCAAAGCCCAAAGAGAAAACTATCACCCAAGCCCAGTCCATAATCCGGGTCAACATCCCACCCACGGGTCATGGGCAAACCTAAGTTAAAATACCATTAAAATAATCTTACCCAACTCTCGCCCCCCAAAATAACCCACGCCCATAAATTACTATTCATACATGAATCCTAATTTACCCCGCTCCCTTAATTACAGCAATTAAGGGTATTTGAGTCATATCAAAGGGTGTCAGACGTGTCAGGGAATGTCAGGGGATCTAAGAAACACACATGGGGACAGATGACAGATGATGATTGAGAGCTACACATCATTGATAGTGATCCAAGGGTGCTTATCATTGAGGAAATGATTGAGGGATGATCAAGGGCTCAGAATGATATTCAAGAAGCACACCACACAGATTGCCAAGCTGGCAATCTTTGGATACTCCTCTCTAGATCTTTCTATTGTATGCTATAAATAGATGCTTAGTGTAGCTTGTTTAGGGTGTAGAGTTTTTGAGTAGCAAAGCTCTGCCAAAATTTCCACTTGTATTAGTTTAGTTTAATTGTAATTGTTTTATTTTATTTTAATGAAATCAGTTTTTACATTTAATCAATTCAATTGTTAGTTTACTTGTTATTGTTTCAGCTTATATCTTTAAGTTCTTAGTTAATTCAGCTTGTTTACTTTTCATAAAAGATAGTTTTCAATTTCAGTTTGAATATCATTTAGAAGTTCATTAAAATTAGAAAATATAAAAATAGAAATAGATTTGTTATAAATCAGACTTTGGTAAAATTTGTTTGTAGTTTAATTCATTTAACTTCAGCTCTACATAGCTTTTGGTTAGGATTATTTCAGTTTTAATTGTTAAAAAGCTTGTGGTCAAAATAAGTCAACTATTTTGATTCAATAGGTACATGGAGCTGATTTGGTAGATTGAGATAGATTTGGAAGATCTCAGCCTATCTTAAAGATAGGCAAGCTCAGTGAAACCCTCTGTTCATGCTGAGGGTAATTTCTCATTGTAAGTTTTGTTTTCACATGTTGCTTTATTTGTAGCTTAGATCTGAGATACTTAGTTCTTGTGGATTTTAATTGTTATTGATAGTTGATATTGCATCTGTGTTTGTTAATATAGCTCATTGAATTAGTAGTTTTGTGATAATTGGTTTTAATTGTAGTTTCATTATAGTTACTGTCTATTGAAGGGGTGTTTGGATCTGCCTTTTGTTGTATGTTGCAGTTGTTTGGTTGCTGTCTAATGGTCTCACTTATGTCACACTAGTGTAGAATTAGAAAGTTTAATACTAAAAACAGTAGTATAAATTTGAAATAGTCAAAAGTAGTTATAAATTTAGCTTAAATAATAGTGTAGAGTTAGACAGTTAGTGAAACTCTAGTTGTAGTTACATAATCAGTTAAAATAAGCTTAATTCAATTTATTATTAGCTTAATTCATTTAGTAATAGTAGATTAGGTGGATTAAAATTAGAAATAATCAAAGTAACTTAGCATTAGAAAAGTCAACTGATTCAGGATTTAGCATCCTACATGCTGCTGATCTTAGGCTCAATTTAGGTAGTATAAGATTGTTTCTGATAGGTTATTTGGTAGTTTTAGTTACTCAGTAGTATAGTTGAGCTTTTGCCCCCTTAATATTGAATCTTAGAGCTTATTTGGACCAGCTTATTGGTTCTGCTAATTAGGGGTTTGAGCATGGTATCTGTTTTGGTACTTTAGGGCTGCTAGTGCCTTATAGCTCTTGTAATTGTGATAATTTGGTGTATCTTAGTTTCTGTTAGTGTGTATTAGTGGTTTCCATTGTACTTGTTCTTTTAGCTTATCCGGGACTGCTTTTTACTTTTCATTAGATTTACCTAGACTGCTTATTACTTAAACCTACTGCTTCTAAGCTTATCTCTGTTCATTTTTGAGCATCACTGAGTTTATTAGAGTATATCACATCTGTGGTTTTAATCTGGTTTAGTTTTATGGCAAGTGCTTAATAATAAGCACTTGCCATAAGCTGTTTTATAAGCAAATAAGCACTTCTGTTTAATATTTTCTTTTTAAAATTTTTCTGCAAGCTTTGCATATTATTTTAGATTTTCTGTGAATTTTTCAGATTTTTTCAAGTTGATTTACTATTTTTCTTAATTTTTCTTCATTAATAATCATTTTTAAATCCTTTTTATTATACAAAAATCAATAAAAATTCAGAAAAAGCTTTTAAAAATACAAAAAATATTTTAGTAAATTGTTTTATCATATTTTATATTTTTCAGATTAGATTTTATATTTTTCCCATTAATTTTTACAGTATCCTTTATTTTTAATTACTTTTTAATTCAATAAATAGAAAATAATTCATAGAAAACAAATAAAAAGTAAAAAAAATATTTTTCTTTTTCTTAAAATTCTTTTTAATAGTTTAAGATTTTTAGAAATTTGTTTCACACTTGTAGGATCATTTTTCAATAAAAAGTGACGTTTTATTTCGTACGCTACGTTTAATATCGCGTTCGCATTTCCGTTTTCTAATTTTAGACACTTGTGCATAATTCACTATTTCTTTCATATTTTAAATTTCACCATCACTCTTCACTATTCACTTTTCACTACACGGTTCATGAATCGATTATTTGAGATTCCATTTAACCTTCGTTCGGATACAACTCGGTAAATCCATATTTCTCGCGGATTTCATCGAAACTTAATATATATACTATAATTGAGCAATCAATGGGCCTTCATTTGGGCTGTAAATAAATGAAAAAGTGGGCAGCCCACAACACTTTTGCAGGTCGGTGGACTCATGAAAGTTGAAACAGACAATATTTGGAAATAAGTATTAAAAATTCACGAGGGTTATTAAAAAGGGTGGAGGAGTCCTATTTACTTTCATTCGACACGCTGGACCAAGGGATATATTGCATTAGTGAGTTCTAAGGCATGAGGGGAGATAAGAGGGTTCATCCTTGGCTGAAGCTTTAGTCGAGAAGAGAATGAATAAGAGATAATTCCAAACATCATAAACAATTTTTTATTTTTGGGTTTGCATAATTTTTCAATTATTAATTCGTTTTGTTATTTCATTTTATTACATTGTTTATTATTTTTTAGAATTATGGGCTAACACCCTATGTGTTATCCTAGTTAAGAACATTATTGTTACATGACTTGATTACTAGTTTTAATGACTTCCATTTTAGATAATTGTTGAGTTTATTTATATTTACGTTCGTCTGTGAGTATTGAAAATGTATCCATAGGATGAGCTTTGAATGTTAGGTAATTTTACATTGATACTCATATGTATAGATGGCTCGCGTGAGCGTGATTAGGGATGCACAAATGTCACTAATTGGATAAATGCTTTGTTGACTACTAGGTAAAAAAAGCTAGTTGTAAACACTAAGTTAACAAGTGGATAGATGACAGACATACGGGTTACAGTTCTAATTAGCTACTACTAGACATACAGGTTAGGTAGATACACACTACGCCTAGTCCATTAAAGATCCATAATATGGAATACATTAAGACATCGCACAGGTTAATTGAGTCATTGATGCATATAGGCGAGTAACTAGGTTAGCATGTTCTTCTTTTATTGATTTTCATCCATTTCATTATTTGTATTTTATTGTCTTATTATTTAGTTTTTAATCTTGAAATTATGTTGATCTCTCAGATCAAAACCTTCTAATCTTTTATCTAATGTTAATAAGTTTATTGTTATTTTCATTTCATCAACTTAATTCATCGCTTTTGCGATCGACCTGGTCTTATCAAGTATATACTACACACAATCGGGTACACTATCTGTAAATGTTAGCCTATTTCTTTTTAGATTAAGAATATAAATATAAAACCGAATTTAACACATCAATTGTATTTTGTAGATAGCTGTTAATACTCTGTCTATTCTATGTTGGGGAAGGAGAAGCTTAATGAAACAAACTTCCTTGTTTGGTACCGCAACTAGAGGATTGTCTTGAGGTTTATGGGAAAGTTGTATATCAATGAGAAACCGCTACCTCCTCGTCCCGAGGACACTTTTATAGTTGTTGTGCGTAATGCATGGGCAAGGCTAAACACTGAGCAGGTAAAGATTGTTATGCTTATGCTTGCGAGTATATCTCCAAACTTTAGAAGGACATGCAAGATATGCTTGCTAAGCTTAGAAATATGTTTCAGCGTCAAGCACGTCACATCAGAAATTCACTGATACTCTCAGGTCATTCCATGCATGCACGATAAATGGGGGACAATATTTTGAAACTCGTGTTCTTAAGATGAAGAGTTATGTTGAACAACTCGAAATATTAGGATCTTCTATACCTGTCAGATTGGTAGTGGGTTTTATTCTGAACTCACTTCCAAGAAATTATGATTCATTAGTGATGAACTGTAACATGAACGGTTGGGAGAAGACAATATCATTAAATGATTAAATGTTGGTGACCACCGAGAAGAACGTGCCTTCCAAATCCAATGAGATTTTTTATTTTAGAGAAGGTAGGGTTAAAAAGAAAAAGGAATAATAAGTCAAAAAAGAAAGGGAAAGGTAAAGTCAAATGAGTTGTTGGGAAGAAGATACCACCACCACCTAAGAAGGAAAGACCAAGGATTTTGATTGCTTCCTTTTTTTAGTAAAAGGGCATTGGAGAAGAAATTTTCCTTCTTACCTTGCTGAGCTAAAAAAGGGAAAAGCTGGAGAGTCAAGCAATAGAAGTATCAAAACAGGTCTTTTTATGATTGAACTGTATGCTTTCCATAAAATTCCTGGGAATTTGACATTGGATGTAGAATTAATATTTGCAATGATGCGCATGGACTGAAGGAAAGTAGACATCTAGAAAAGGGCGTCACAGTGTTGCATGTTGACTACGGAGCAAGAGCAAATGTCTAAGCCATCAATACTTATGAACTTGTACGACTGTATGGTCTTTTTACATGTTCTGCCAAAATCACTCTTTAGAGCATACGACTGTATCCTCATATACCATACGGCCGTATGATGTCTATCCTGCTCATTGAAGAATAAAATTTTCTGTACTTGACATATTTTCTAGAAATCATACTTGCCTTTAATGAAATGACATGAAACTTTACAAAACTACTACATATACATTATTAAACATGTCTGGAACTTTACAAGCTTTAAAAAAGTGCAGAAGCATGGTTTCAGAGCTGTGCCAACACTCCTTCAAAACTATATTAAACATTATTATAGCACCAAACTTGTTACATACACACTAAACACTAAGTTTCAAACTTGATATGACTTGAACATAACATAATATACTAGAAAATTATAGGCGTTATCAAGCTACTATCAAAGAGCAAGGTTGATTCGCTCATCATCTAGATATGCAAGCGAAACCACATCTCCCAAAATAGCCTCTTGATTCCATTCTTTACATACCTACATGAACATGGAAACTAAAAATGGTAATTCTAAGCGACTTAGTGAGTAAACGAGACTGAATTAAGTAACTACAAGCAAGAGTAAGGGTTTTCTAAACGCTAACCTGTCCATCCACTAAATGGATTAAAACAAAGACATTTTATATTAAAGCTATTAAATGCTACTGACATCCTTAATCCACTACTATTTGGATTCATAGCAATAAGATGATGTCTAATCATCTCAAACTACCATGCATAAGGTGTCAACCCACCCATTGTCAAAGTGGGTCAAAATGGGCAATCTTCCATACGTTACTAAAATGGACTAACATAACATCAAATATAGTTTCTAAATGGATTTTTAATTTGAAGATCATGTCTAATCATCTTAGGAACTAAACTATGACATTATGACCCGTCCAATTTCTAAATGGTTCAAATTATGCAAATTTACATACTAATACTAAATAAGCTAATAATCATGTCTAATCCAATTTCAAATTGGAAGTTCTAACATAATGATGATGTACGATCATCTCTTAACTAAGTAGATGATTTTTAATCATTGCATATCAACTCGTGATATCTAATCATGTCATCCACAAAGGATGCTTGGTTCCTAAAGTGCACAATCACAAAAAAGGATACTTTAGCGTTTATATCACGCTAACTTCATGTCATCCACCTAGGATGCTACAGTACCAACATGGTGTCATCCACCAAATAAGCTAGGTGCCTAAACATACTATCCACAAAGGATACGAAGGCGTTTATTACACCATTCACAATTCATCCACAAAGGATGCTAATCTATAAGCATGACTAACTTTCGGCTATGTCTGAATTCATAACATGACTTGGCTAATTCTTGAGATAAGCTATAGTTACTCGGCTATTGCAAGTCTACATAATATATAATTAACTGCTATATTCAAATCTTCATAAACATAACATATTTCGGCTATTTCCGAAACTAAATATAAAATACTAAAATTATGTTTAGCTATAAAACATGGAACTAAATCCGTTAATCACCTTTATCCATGGTTTAAGCTTCGGCTAGCTCCCCGTGAGTACCTAAACACATTATATAAACAAACTAAAACTTTAATGCTTATCTACTAAACACATAACTAATGAACTTGCTTCATGAATCAATTTATATATCTATATGGGTTCCTATGGCCTTGTACCAAACACCTCATATTTCATAAAAACTAGTTTTAACATAATTCATACTAATCATCTAACCATGATTCTAACATAAGGTTTAAACATAATTCTTTCATAGAAGGCTTCTAACATCATGTATAATGATGATTTCAAAACCAAAATTCATATAACTTGATTTAAACATAAACTCTAAATTAACATAAGCTTAAATTAGGGACATAACTATACTTACCTATATGGGGATTGATTAAAACACTTAAAGACTTGTAAGAACCTAACAAAACACCACTTTAAAATCTTGGAATCCTCCAGGAAGTGTTCTTGAACTAATGAGGCCCTAAGATTATTTTTCCTTCAAAAAACATAGCATAAAGCCACGTCCTAAGTCACACGTGTGACTTAGTGATTAAATTCTATATTTTATGAAGTGATTAAGCCTAAAAGTTAATTTAGTAATTTTTTTATTTAATTATCGTTAGTTTCATCGTTAAAATATTTTGCACCGTTAGTATTTTTCTGTTAACTTTTTACTTTGAGGGTCCTTATTTCTTATAACACTAACAAGAAAACTTTCCTAAGTATTCTAAAGTCAATAAACTATTATTCAAACAAATCCTTAAATTTTGGGGTGTTACATTTGAGAATGGTATTTCTATTTATATTTTATATGCGAATGTTATTACCGTTAATGGTATCCAGGAAATTGATTTGATGAAGAATGTTTATGCCTGTCATGCAAAACGACCCAATAATGATTTAAAAACTAAACATTTCTATCGCATTGTCGTCTTGGACACATCATCAAGAAATGAATAGGAAAACTCTAATTAGATGGAATTTTAGAATCAATAGTCTAAGTATTTTGATATATGTAAGCCTTGTCTAAGTAGAAAGATGACAAACAAACCTTCCACCCGTAATGGTGAAAGGTCACGGGATCTTGGATTAATACATACTAATATGTGTTGCCCATTTGGAACAATGACTATAAACTATCATCTTTAATTTTTAACGTTTAATGATGATTACAATAGATATGGTTATGTTTACTTGCTTAAACATAAACACAAAGTCTTTGATACATTTAAAGTATTTCATAAAGAAGTGGAGAATCAACTTGGAAAGGCCATTAAAGCCCTATGAGCGGATCATGGCGGAGAATATATGATTCAAGAGTTATTAAATCATCTAAAGAGTTGTGGTATTGTTTCACAATTCGCTTCACCCTACATACCCCAACATAACATAGTTTTAGAAAGGATGAATAGAACCTTGCTTGACATGGTTTGATCTATTATAAGTTTAACTACCCTACCAGCATCCTTTTGGGGTTACGCCTTGAAGACTGTTGTACGCATTCACAACATGGTTCCAACCAAGAAGGATGAAAAGATACCATATGAGCTATGTCATGGGAAACCATCCAAGTTTTGTTACTTGAAAGTCTGGGGTTGCAAGGTTTATGCCAGACATGATACTCCCAACAAATTAGAATTCGGATATCCAAGTGCATCTTCGTAGGATACCCTAAGGAAAGTATGGGTTACTACCTCTACGACCCAAAATAGAACAAAGTTTTTGTGTCTCGTAATGTTGAGTTTCTGAAAAGAAATATCATACTACAAAATGCAAGTGGGAGTGATATAGATCATACTACAAAGTTTTTGTGTCTCGTAATGTTGAGTTTCTGAAAAGATGTTGCACCTTCAGAGGGAACTACTCAACCACGCTTTGAGCTAGAACATGAAAATGTTGCTCAACAGAGCGTTGCACCTGTACTCTGTAGATCTGGTAGAGTCACTCATGATCCTGAGATATACAACTTTCTCATTGATAATAAGGAAACAATTTAGAGGATCATTATGAACCTGCTAACTACAAGGAAGTTATGAATGACTATGAGTTCGAAAAATGGCTTGAAGCCATGTTTGAAGAAATGTAGTCCATAAAGGATAAACCTAGTCTAGGAAATGGTTAATCCACCACCACATAGTAAGATTGTGGGATATAAGTGGATCTTTAAGAAAAAGACCGGTATGGATGGAAATGTAAGCACCTTTAAATCTCTTATCGTAATTAAAGGTTTTACTCAAACTCAAGACTATGGTGAGACCTTCTCACCAGTAGCAAGCATCAGAGAAATAAGAATACTAATTTCCATAAATGTGTATTATGACAGTGAGATATAGCAAATGGATGTAAAAACTTTCTTAAATGGACACCTCAATGAGGACTTGTACATGGTGTAACTAGAAGAGTTTATAGATCCTAAGTATCCTAAGAGAGGTTTCAAGTTGTTTAAATACATTTACTAATTAAAGCAAGCTTCCATAACTTGGAATCTCATGTTTGACGAGAAAAATCAAAGAGTTAGGTTTTGTCCTTAAATAGAGATGAATCCTGTGTATACATTAAAGCTGGTGGGAGCAATGTCATTCTCTTGATCCTATATGTTTATGACATATTGATCATGGGAAAAGATATTCTAATGATGTGAGACACGAAGTCTTGGATAGGATAATGTATTGCCATGAAAGATCTAGGAGATGCAGCATTTATCCTTGGAATGAAGATCCATTGAAATAGATCAAAACGACTTATTGGCATATGTCAAAGTACATACATCAATAAAACCCTGAAAGGTTTCACATAGAGGACTTCGAGAAAGGAGTCGTACCCATAAAGGATGATGTAACATTAAGCAATTGTCCCATCAATAAGGATGGGATAGAGTACATGAAGTATGTTCCATATTGATGCGTAGGGATTGCACCAAGCTTTACCTCTCAAGGGATCTTGAGAAGCTTACAACCCCCACCAGGCAGTGTACCTGATCGTTGTAGTATAGTATAGTGACAAGTACCGGGGGATTGATCGTTCAGCTAGGAATAGTGTCGCTAGGATTAGAAAACCTAAATACTAGTTCTAGAGATGAGAGATGATTCTTTTTGTATTTTTATATTTTTTAGAAAGCAAGTAAATATCTTGGGTTTGAAGGATTTGGGCGGAATTAGTTGCTAGTCAACTAACCCAATACTAAAGATGCAATCAAAATAAAATACTAAAAATGAAAATAAAACTAAATTAAACTAAGGTTGTGAGCAATAAGTGGAGAAATGTGTTTACTTAGATTTCACTACTCCCTAGATATCTTTTACACGTTAATTACTTGTTATAGTTACGTGGATGACGGATTGTATTCCTTAATACCATTCATGGGGTGGCGTACTTACTTCCCCAATCCTATGAGTGCCTACTTCACTCCTATGTCGAGCCGGCTAAGAAGCTCCTAACATGGGATCATTAGAATTTACTCATGCATTAAATACAACCAATAAAACCTAGTACACATCGGTTCATGTTTCCTAAGACGTTCAAGCATGTTACCAATCGGAGATCTGCCAGTTTTCTTAAGCCTAACATTGAAATCATTCATCCAATACAACCATAAACAAGTAATCAACACATAATCAACATCTAGGTTTCATTAGATCTAAGCAAACACAAGATAAATCTAGCCTAGCATGGTGGACCGTTTGGTTGGTAACGATTAGGCGGATTGGAAGAATTAGGTTGATTTTGTTTCCACCTAAGGTTTGGGTGATTTTTCCAAGATGGGTTGTATGAATCACCGTAAGGGTTTGGCTCGGGTTTGAAAGTGTACCACTTATCTCCTGCTTCGTCGGTACGCGAGGATGCGTAGTCCGCAAAAGCTGTTCCGGGGAGTTCCACACAATTACGAGTGTCGTGGGGACCACTACATAATTCGCATGAAAAAGTGATTTTGTTCACTTGGCTTGAAGGCTTAGGAGCTTCGTAAGATTTCATGAGAAACTTGACTTGGTCCTCAAGTTCCATGATCCTACAGTCGGGAGTGCTAGAGTTATTCGAAGGCAAAGATATTGCATTGACCATTTTGTTCAAATCAAGGGGATCATTCCAACTTTCGTTGTCATAGAGAGCAAGATCTTCTATGAGTTCCCATGATTGTTCCGCACTTAGATCACGTAGCTTACCACCGGCCGATTGGTCAATGGCTCGCCTTGTGGAGAGATCGATATGGTCATAAAAGATTTGGACTTGGAGCCAAAGATCTATGCCATGATGAGGGACTTTTTGGAGTAAGTCCTTGAAACGAGTCCATGCTTCATAAGGAGATTCATTTTGACGTTGTTGGAACATCAAGATGTCATTTCTAAGCTTAGTAGTTCTCCCCGGTGGGAAAAATTGAGCAAGGAAACGAGTGGTGAGATCATCCCATGTGGTGATGGATCCCGCGGGTAAACGCTCAAGCCATTGACTAGCTTGATCCCGTAGAGAGAATTGGAATAGGCGTAATCGGGTTGTCTCTATGGAGTCTACGATTTTAAGGAAGTCCTTAAGATGTTGATTTCGATCTTCGGAATGAATTCCATGGAATGCACATCCGCTTTGCACCAACCAGATGGTGTCGGATCGCAAGGGGGTCACATTGGCTCCGGTGAGCTCAATGGTGTTTCGGTAGCCTTGGTGGCTAGGTCGGGAATACTCTCCTAAGGTTCGGGGCCTAAGAGGTTCTAGTGGTGGGTTTTGTTGTGGTCGGATGACGGGTTCAAAGATGTTCCCATCGTCCATGATGTCGGGTGGTGAAGAGTTACGAACAAAAACACAAAGAAATAAGATAGACTAAAGAAAACCTAAAAATAAAAATAAAATCTTACTAGAAAGGAATCTAGTAAGTAGACCTAATAAAACGAGATTCTAACCTAGACAATAACTATTCCCCGGGCAGTGACGCCAAAAACTTGATGCGTAGGGATTGCACCAGGCTTTACCTCTCAAGGGATCTTGAGAAGCTTACAACCCCCACCAGGCAGTGTACCTGATCGTTGTAGTATAGTATAGTGACAAGTACCGGGGGATTGATCGTTCAGCTAGGAATAGTGTCGCTATGATTAGAAAACCTAAATACTAGTTCTAGAGATGAGATATGATTCTTTTTGTATTTTTATATTTTTTAGAAAGCAAGTAAATATCTCGGGTTTGAAGGATTTGGGCGGAATTAGTTGCTAGTCAACTAACCCAATACTAAAGATGCAATCAAAATAAAATACTAAAAATGAAAATAAAACTAAATTAAACTAAGGTTGTGAGCAATAAGTGGAGAAATGTGTTTACTTAGATTTCACTACTCCCTAGATATCTTTTACACGTTAATTACTTGTTATAGTTGCGTGGATGACGGATTGTATTCCTTAATACCATTCATGGGGTGGCGTACTTACTTCCCCAATCCTATGAGTGCCTACTTCACTCCTATGTCGAGCCGGCTAAGAAGCTCCTAACATGGGATCATTAGAATTTACTCATGCATTAAATACAACCAATAAAACCTAGTACACATCGGTTCATGTTTCCTAAGACGTTCAAGCATGTTACCAATCGGAGATCTGCCAGTTTTCTTAAGCCTAACACTGAAATCATTCATCCAATACAACCATAAACAAGTAATCAACACATAATCAACATCTAGGTTTCATTAGATCTAAGCAAACACAAGATAAATCTAGCCTAGCATGGTGGACCGTTTGGTTGGTAACGATTAGGCGGATTGGAAGAATTAGGTTGATTTTGTTTCCACCTAAGGTTTGGGTGATTTTTCCAAGATGGGTTGTATGAATCACCGTAAGGGTTTGGCTCGGGTTTGAAAGTGTACCACTTATCTCCTGCTTCGTCGGTACGCGAGGATGCGTAGTCCGCAAAAGCTGTTCCGGGGAGTTCCACACAATTACGAGTGTCGTGGGGACCACTACATAATTCGCATGAAAAAGTGATTTTGTTCACTTGGCTTGAAGGCTTAGGAGCTTCGTAAGATTTCATGAGAAACTTGACTTGGTCCTCAAGTTCCATGATCCTACAGTCGGGAGTGCTAGAGTTATTCGAAGGCAAAGATATTGCCTTGACCATTTTGTTCAAATCAAGGGGATCATTCCAACTTTCGTTGTCATAGAGAGCAAGATCTTCTATGAGTTCCCATGATTGTTCCGCACTTAGATCACGTAGCTTACCACCGGCCGATTGGTCAATGGCTCGCCTCGTGGAGAGATCGATATGGTCATAAAAGATTTGGACTTGGAGCCAAAGATCTATGCCATGATGAGGGACTTTTTGGAGTAAGTCCTTGAAACGAGTCCATGCTTCATAAGGAGATTCATTTTGACGTTGTTGGAACATCAAGATGTCATTTCTAAGCTTAGTAGTTCTCCCCGGTGGGAAAAATTGAGCAAGGAAACGAGTGGTGAGATCATCCCATGTGGTGATGGATCCCGCGGGTAAACGCTCAAGCCATTGACTAGCTTGATCCCGTAGAGAGAATTGGAATAGGCGTAATCGGGTTGTCTTTATGGAGTCTACGATTTTAAGGAAGTCCTTAAGATGTTGATTTCGATCTTCGGAATGAATTCCATGGAATGCACATCCGCTTTGCACCAACCAGATGGTGTCGGATCGCAAGGGGGTCACATTGGCTCCGGTGAGCTCAATGGTGTTTCGGTAGCCTTGGTGGCTAGGTCGGGAATACTCTCCTAAGGTTCGGGGCCTAAGAGGTTCTAGTGGTGGGTTTTGTTGTGGTCGGATGACGGGTTCAAAGATGTTCCCATCGTCCATGATGTCGGGTGGTGAAGAGTTACGAACAAAAACACAAAGAAATAAGATAGACTAAAGAAAACCTAAAAATAAAAATAAAATCTTACTAGAAAGGAATCTAGTAAGTAGACCTAATAAAACGAGATTCTAACCTAGACAATAACTATTCCCCGGGCAGCGACGCCAAAAACTTGATGCGTAGGGATTGCACCAGGCTTTACCTCTCAAGGGATCTTGAGAAGCTTACAACCCCCACCAGGCAGTGTACCTGATCGTTGTAGTATAGTATAGTGACAAGTACCGGGGGATTGATCGTTCAGCTAGGAATAGTGTCGCTATGATTAGAAAACCTAAATACTAGTTCTAGAGATGAGATATGATTCTTTTTGTATTTTTATATTTTTTAGAAAGCAAGTAAATATCTCGGGTTTGAAGGATTTGGGCGGAATTAGTTGCTAGTCAACTAACCCAATACTAAAGATGCAATCAAAATAAAATACTAAAAATGAAAATAAAACTAAATTAAACTAAGGTTGTGAGCAATAAGTGGAGAAATGTGTTTACTTAGATTTCACTACTCCCTAGATATCTTTTACACGTTAATTACTTGTTATAGTTGCGTGGATGACGGATTGTATTCCTTAATACCATTCATGGGGTGGCGTACTTACTTCCCCAATCCTATGAGTGCCTACTTCACTCCTATGTCGAGCCGGCTAAGAAGCTCCTAACATGGGATCATTAGAATTTACTCATGCATTAAATACAACCAATAAAACCTAGTACACATCGGTTCATGTTTCCTAAGACGTTCAAGCATGTTACCAATCGGAGATCTGCCAGTTTTCTTAAGCCTAACATTGAAATCATTCATCCAATACAACCATAAACAAGTAATCAACACATAATCAACATCTAGGTTTCATTAGATCTAAGCAAACACAAGATAAATCTAGCCTAGCATGGTGGAATCAAGACAAGCATAAGCTATAGACAACCAACACATAGACATATTGATTGAATTAAAAGAATACTTATCTCAATAGCACATGTAAGGGTTCAAGGGCTGAAAACCCTTGAAAAAGCTATAAAATACGTATATGGTTCGGCCTTAGGGTTTCTCCAAACTTGTTCCTTTTCCATGAATGAAAATTAGAAAACTATATATAGATATTAGAGGCTGACGGCGTCAAGAACAACCTTGTGACGCCGTCATCTCGCCGCCAAAATAATTCTCGGACTGCCTTGATCTACATCTGACGCCGTCATGTATTCCATTTTGGCAGGCCGTCACACATTTAACTCTTGATGCTCTACTTTGTGACGCCTTCATTTCTTTACTGGGCCGTCATGATCTTTACTCTTGACGCCGTCAACTTCTTCCTCTTGATGCCGTCAAACACTGTTCCCAGCTTGGAAAATTAAGTCTTTGGCGTTTTCTTCACTTTTATGCTCCAAAAACATCCGAATTGCTTCCTTTTCCAGATTTCACTCCCAAAGTACCTAAAATCACAAAAGGAACGATTTAGGGCAATATTTGATCAAATAAATTAAATTCCGGACTTAAAAGACCCCCTAAAAGTGGTTCATTTTTCGCCTCATCACATATGCCTCAATAATTGGATCTATCGTGTACGTTATGACATGTACTACATCTAACGTTGCTTTTGCCATAAGCATGACGAATAGGCACCAATAATACCCAGGCCAGGCACACTGAACTATTGTGTGAAAACGTAGAGGGGGGGTGAATACGTTACCATTTTAAAATCTTTAAACTGTTGTATCAAATATACTATAAACCATTGTTAGTCCGGTTTATTTTTCTTTTCTAAAGACATCCGTAATGCAAATTACCACTCAAGCTTGTTGTAATATGAAAAATACCAATTATAGTCTTATGAATAATATAAAGCATATGGCATAATAAGTTGTCACACAAGCATAAACATCAAATCACAACACAAACAATAATATAGTGCAAGTGTAAAAGTAAAGAAAGTGCAAACCGAACACGAGGATTGATAGTGTTCGGTCACCGCCCTACTCCACTCCCCGAGTACCCAACTCGAGAGTTACTTCACTAGATCAACAAGCTCCCTTTTCGGCGGAGAAAACCTTACAATTGTCGCTTACACTTTTTCCGGTACAAAGCTAAATACCGGGTTCTTTTACAAGGGTACAACCACTCCCGCTAGTTCTTTTTCAAGGGTACAACAACTCCCGCTATGTTTTGTGGCCCAACATAGAAACCTTGTGTATTATGGCACAAACACATAAACCATCTAAACAATAACAATGAGTACAATGATGATCAAGACATAAATGTCTAATAGATATGAATGACTAATCTAAAAGAACTTCCATTGATAGAAAGCCTTCAATGGATGAAGATCACAAGTTCTCTAAGCTTGTTGTGATGAGTCTTCATGTATGTATACTTGTGGTGGATGATGATGGCAAGATCTCCAAGCTTCTTTGGTGGATCAAGATGTATGATATGCTTACAACAAAGACGAATGTTAGAAGCATTATGATCATGTTAATGAGGGTGATTAATTATGTTTTCTATATGGTTTTCTATTGATCTAAGATGTATACTAAGTGTAGAGAGAATGTGTGTTTTTTCATCAAGTTGTGAGAAAACCATGTACTACTATATGTAGGTAAACTACCGAAGACATAAACCATGAGCTACTTTTCAAAACTAACAAAGATCTTACACAATCTTTCCAAAGTCAACTACAACATATCTTACAAAATCTATGACATATATTACAAGAATATTTGAAAAGATATACATTCTAGAATATGATGATCCATGTGCTGATGTAATTATATACTTTCTATTTTGATAAAAATGTATATGAAAGTAAACTAGTAAAGTTATTAGAAAATGTATTAACTTGCTATATGATATTTAGTAAGTTACTAAAAATGTTTGATATACTTATGTTGTTACAAGACACATTTTTATAAATTGTAAATTTACTAATATTACCTAGACACCTAATGTGGCAGTTATTCTATTTTATACCTAAAGTGCACTTTGACACCTAAAATACTTAAAGGATCTAAAAGTATTTTAAACATTCTAAATGGTTGGTCAAGGGGTTTGATCATAATGTCACATAACAAACATGTACAAACCTGTGTTGTAGCATACGAGGACTCGAGACGTCGAGAGGTATTGAATGTATGTTGAGACAAAATATGATAACGAATAACTTGTACATTTTATGTTATGTATCAAGTTATACGTTTGTCATCAATCAAAATAAACGAGACTGTATAGATTAAATATCGTAATATTTGCACTAACATTTTGTAAAGAATATACTCAAGTATATTAGAAATACGAAAGATTTGTTCTTAGTGTTGAGGCAACATTATCAAGATCCCCTTATGTTTTAATGATAACAAATAAACCATCGAAACACATAAAATAACAAACGCTAGCCAAAATTCCCCGACTTCCATATCTGTTCCTGACGCGTCACCCACGCGTCGACGCGTGGGTAACGCGCCAGGTGATGCGTGGGAATCGCACCTTGCTTTACCTCTCGAGGGATCTCGAGAAGCTTACAACCCCCACCAGGCAGTGTACCTGATCGTTGTAGTATAGTATAGTGACAAGTACCGGGGGATTGATCGTTCAGCTTAGGAATAGTGTCGCTAGGATTAGAAAACCTAATTAATAGTTCTAAAGGTGAGAGATGATTATTTTTGTATTTTTATATTTTTATGAAAGCAAGTAAAATCTCGGGTTTTTGAAGGAGTGGGCGGAATTAGTTGCTATTCAACTAACCCAAAGCTAAGATATATTCAAAATAAAATAATAAAAATGAAAACAAACTAATTATACTAAGGTTGTGAGCAGTAATTGGAGAAATTGTGTTTACTTAGACTTCACTACTCCCTAGATATCTTTTACATGTTAATTACTTGTTATACTTGTATGGATGACGGATTGTATTCCTTAATATCATTCGTGGGGTGGCATACATAACTCCCCAACTCTATGAGCTCTTATCTCCTCCTACACCATGACCCAGCACAACTATAGGGATTGTAAACAGTGGCTCATGCATTAAATACAACCAATAAAGACCTAGTACGCCTCGGTTCATGTTTCTTAAGACGTTCAAGCATGTTACCATTTGGAGATCTGCCAGTATTCTTAAGCCTAACATATAAATCATTCATCCAAGAACAAGAATAAACAAGTAATCAACACATAATCAACATCTAGGTTTCATTAGATCTAAGCAAACACAAGAGAGATCTACCCTAGCATAATTGAATTGAGACAAGAACAAGAGATAAACAACCAACACATAGACATATTGATTGAATTAGAAGAACACTTATCTCAATTACAATGCAAGGTATCAAGGGTTTGGAACCCTTGAAAAACCTGTAAAAGAGGCACCAAATTCGTCTTTAGGGTTTCACCAAAACTTCTCTCTCTTCTAATGAAAAAAACTAGAAAACTATATATAGGAAAAGTAGGCTGACGGCGTCAAGAGTTACATGTGACGCCGTCACCTCGCCGCCATATACTTCCTCGGACGGCCTTGATCTACTTATGACGGCCTATGTGACGCCGTCACCGACCACGGTATTTTATTCTTACCACTTTGACGCCGTCATGAAGGCGTTTGACGCCGTCACCACCTTCGGTATTTTAATCTTCATGTCTGACGCCGTCAAGATATTACTCTTGACGCCGTCACCTTGTATCTTCAGCATAGAAATTTGGTACTTTGCCGTTTTCTTCACTTTTATGCTCCAAAAACGTCCAAAATGGCTTCTTTTCCAGAATTCACTCTCCAAACACCTAAAATCACAAAAGGAACGATTTAGGGCAATATTTGATCAAATAAATTCGGATTCGGGCTTAAATGACCCCCTAAAAACGGATCATTTTTCGCCTCATCATATACCCTTACACTTGAGATTTGCTTGTCCTCAAGCAAATGCGCTTTTATTCTACTCGAAACACAAGTTAGGGGTCATTTAACACTAATATAAAAGTAATTACAACAAATAATCGTTCCACTAAAGACCAATAGACAAGCACGGAGGTCATACACAAGCACCTCACAAATAGTGTTTAGATACTCACATCTCTCGGGTGTAATAAAGTAATAGAACATTATGGAAATGGAAGATATCTCTCACTACCTGTCATAACAAAATAGATTACCATAGGCTTGGTAAAGGATCAAACCTCCACCACATGGAGTAAGCACCTAGGATAAACTATCAAAGAGGTCTTTTTAAAGGGTTGTAACGTTAGGTATAGGGATATGAATTACACGGTTTTGTTGGATGAAGGAAGTTTTACTGGTGGCGAGTTAACAATCTTGGTTAATTACATGTACAAGATGGCGTTGCTAAGCCAAGACTAGACTCGACTTAAGCTAATAAATGAAAAATAACAAAAACATAAAATAAACATAGAATGAAACGGGATGGTAGTCCGTATGTTTTTTCTCTTTTTCTTTTTTTTTCTATTATTTTTTTTTTCTTTTTCTTGTTTTTTTTTTCTATTTTTATTTTCGATTTTTTTTTTTTTTTTTTTTTTTTTTTTTTTTTTTTTTTTTTGCATACACTCTTACCCTACCATCCGAAATAATACATCATAGGGGATGAGAATTCCCCTTACACTTGAATCTTTACATACTTTACATTTAACTAATCTAATGACTCGAATTAAGAAAATCAAAACACTTGGAGCACTTTTAAGATTAACGTACATATGGGGGTAATAAATGATGTTCTTCCCCATTACTCCATAAAATAAGTACTTACCCATGAGTCCCAATAGTCCCAAAACAATATGTACAATGATATGACTCGACTTAGCAACCATGTAATCAATTAGAAAGTTAACTTAGGGTTTAACAAATAACAATAATGCACTAAAAATGAGCGCATACACGGAAGGCTAAGGCGATTTGGGTGTACATTTAAGTGGGGTGTAACAAATTCTTCCTTTAAGTAAGATGCTTAAAGTTAGAAACGAAAAGATATGCTCGGAGGGGTGTACTAGGGGTTTCGTGTACTAAAAATGAGTACAACGCTAAGGGTGTGGGAAAAATTAGTTGACTTAACTAGCCAAGTAATATGACTTAAATGGTCAAGTAATTATAATACGGGTTTAACACAAGGGTGATCCTAATGCCTCTTATCATGTAGTAAATCCTACCACACGAATGAAGTCTCACTAGCGGTCTCGGGATGCATCACTAACGCAAGTTCTAGAATCTAAATGCTACCGGTACACTCATAAGCACTAATAGTAAATGCTTTTCCTATCAAATCTAAAGGCGAACCTCACATTTTTGGGTGGAAAATTTTTCTGAATATACGGTTATGTGCTAGTCATACAACCTCCTATCCATGAGACGTTTGCTATGGCTAAAGTTTCACTCCTAAATGTTGTAAAAAATTTTAAATTTGGCGCTAAAATTGCACTAACAAGTATTTCTCGTAGTTTTATTACACATCTACTATCAGACAAAACAAACTCAAGCGAAAGTGCATATGTGAGGTATCATCTTTTTACCCTCCCCTTACACTTAAGATGAACATTGTCCCCAATGTTCAAGTAAAGAATGTAAAAGTGAAAAAGTAAAGAGAATGAAATCAAATACTCCCCTGATTCGCTCGGTATGGATTATAGGTTGGCCAGGTTAAATCTTCCTCCAAGAAAACGAACAATCAAAGCTTCCCTTCCAGAATATAAATCATCTTCTTGTCATAAATAACCTGTAAATCCTGACAACAATAGACAAGGCAACCTCGCGTAAAATCGGCGGCATTTTATATAAGTTACTAAATCCTAGAAAACAAAATAAGATATAATGCTTGTGGAATGAAGTTTGCAGATCTCCTGGAGATTATAAAACTTAATAATTCACAAAAACCATAAGACTCCGTTAGAAAAACAAAACCGGTAAAATTTCCAGATTTTAACTCCTGACGCCGTCAAGAGTAATCCTCTGACGCCGTCAGAATGGACCTGCAGAAATTCTTATGTTAAGTTTCCAGAAAATTTCTGGAAAAACTTGGTCTTACTTCCTGGAAAATCCTGCAAAACTTCATTATGACTCAATACAAGCATTTGACTCTAACGAATACGAATATACATGCTCATTTAATATTGTGGAGAATCATGATCGGTTTGTTTCTTAAAAACATATTTGGGGTTTCCCCTTACACTTATCTTTTGCAAAAATACTTTTAGGTTGGAGTTAAGACTAGGCCAAACAACATAGTAAAGTATTCCCACATTTTAATTTAGAAACATGATCTACCAACAATAAAAATAAAGCATGCATACGGAAACAAATAAAATCAAATAAACAAACAAACAAATAAATAAAGCTTGGGTTGCCTCCCAATAAGCGCTTGTTTTTGTTCGAGTCACGAGCCTGACTCTACCCTTAGTTAACGGAAATAGGGGAGGTTTTCCCTACACTTTGAATTAAGTGCGGGTGGAAGTAGCGATACACACCCCTAGGGTGGAAATATGCCTCGTAAGGAAAGAGTGGTGGATGGATTATATGCTCAAAGGGGTGTGCTCCTATCATCATAATCTTACCTAATTCAATCGGGTTAATGGGTGGATTAAGATTTTCTCCTAGAAAGGGATCATTTTCAATCAACTTCAAGAGATTACTAGTTGGGGATCCAGCTTGACCTAATAAACCCGGTTTAAACCCATAATGTTTCTTGTGATCGAACATAAATGGGTGATGTAAGCATGTACGGTCATTTTCCACTCCTATATTGACTTCCTCTCTACAAGGCTTAGAGTCCACTACCTTTATCCTAAGACTACCCGGACTACATGGGTTGATGGGTGGGTCGGCTCCTCTTTTGTCTCCTAGATGTATATCTAAGGATGGAAAGTTGTGTGAAGATTGAGGTTCCGGTTCATCAACACTAGGTAATTCCCTAGAACTAAGAGTAAAGTTATCACTAGAAGTATTCAAACCTATATCCTCTAGTGGTTTTTGGTACAAGGGCTCTACCTCTATTGGGGCTCCTATAGTCTCTTCTACATCTTTCGGGTAAGTCATGGGTGGTGTGTATTCCTCAAGTGATGATGGGAGTTGTGGGGTACTTTGTAGGTTTGTGTTATTTACCTCATCCTTCTTTATCTCAATATCATCTATATCCTCATCATGTGTTCCTTGAGATTCCAAGTCATTGATCATAAAACCTAGGTCTTTTTGCTCAATATGATCATGCTCGGCTAAATCCTCCATAATTGTTTCTTCAAGTTGTGATGTATACAAATCCATCAATTCATTGAACTCATGGTTCACTGTTAGGAGGCTTTCCTCAAAAATTTTCCAAAGGGTCTTACTAAAAGGAATTGATCCTAACAATGATTGTTTAATATAGGCTACACATGCACATAACTCATCAAACCTAACAAACTTTACACCCATCTCTTCTTGTATATATCTAAGATCACTTAAAAATTCATTGGAACAACAGGAAGCAAATCTATCCGAGTAAACTAATTGTTCCTCTATAGTTAATGATCTAAATAGAATTTCATCCGCCATGAAGACAAATGAAAATGGTTTTACAAACAAAGGGCACAAAGAAAAAGATAGACTAAAGAGAACCTAAAAATAAAAATAAAATCTTACTAGAAAGGAATCTAGCAAGTAGACCTAATAAAAAGAAATTCTAACCTAGACAATAACTATTCCCCGGGCTGCGGCGCCAAAAACTTGATGCATGGGAATCGCACCTTGCTTTACCTCTCGAGGGATCTCGAGAAGCTTACAACCCCCACCAGGCAGTGTACCTGATCGTTGTAGTATAGTATAGTGACAAGTACCGGGGGATTGATCGTTCAGCTTAGGAATAGTGTCGCTAGGATTAGAAAACCTAATTAATAGTTCTAAAGGTGAGAGATGATTATTTTTGTATTTTTATATTTTTATGAAAGCAAGTAAAATCTCGGGTTTTTTAAGGAGTGGGCGGAATTAGTTGCTATTCAACTAACCCAAAGCTAAGATATATTCAAAATAAAATAATAAAAATGAAAACAAACTAATTATACTAAGGTTGTGAGCAGTAATTGGAGAAATTGTGTTTACTTAGACTTCACTACTCCCTAGATATCTTTTACATGTTAATTACTTGTTATACTTGTATGGATGACGGATTGTATTCCTTAATATCATTCGTGGGGTGGCATACATAACTCCCCAACTCTATGAGCTCTTATCTCCTCCTACACCATGACCCAGCACAACTATAGGGATTGTAAACAGTGGCTCATGCATTAAATACAACCAATAAAGACCTAGTACGCCTCGGTTCATGTTTCTTAAGACGTTCAAGCATGTTACCATTTGGAGATCTGCCAGTTTTCTTAAGCCTAACATATAAATCATTCATCCAAGAACAAGAATAAATAAGTAATCAACACATAATCAACATCTAGGTTTCAAGATCTAAGCAAACACAAGAGAGATCTAGCCTAGCATAATTGAATTGAGACAAGAACAAGAGATAAACAACCAACACATAGACATATTGATTGAATTAGAAGAACAATTATCTCAATTACAATGCAAGGTATCAAGGGTTTGGAACCCTTGAAAAACCTGTAAAAGAGGCACCAAATTCGTCTTTAGGGTTTCACCAAAACTTCTCTCTCTTCTAATGAAAAAAACTAGAAAACTATATATAGGAAAAGTAGGTTGACGGCGTCAAGAGTTACATGTGACGCCGTCACCTCGCCGCCATATACTTCCTCGGACGGCCTTGATCTACTTATGACGGCCTATGTGACGCCGTCACCGACCACGGTATTTTATTCTTGCCACTTTGACGCCGTCATGAAGGCGTTTGACGCCGTCACCACCTTCGGTATTTTAATCTTCATGTCTGACGCCGTCAAGATGTTACTCTTGACGCCGTCAAGATGTATCTTCAGCATGGAAATTTGGTACTTTGCCGTTTTCTTCACTTTTATGCTCCAAAAACGTCCAAAATGGCTTCTTTTCCAGAATTCACTCTCCAAACACCTAAAATCACAAAAGGAACGATTTAGGGCAATATTTGATCAAATAAATTTGGATTCGGGCTTAAATGACCCCCTAAAAACGGATCATTTTTCGCCTCATCACCAGGCTACTGTATGGTTCGGGATGAATTTTGAAAGTCAGCTTTCCCCTTACCCGACAAATGTGGATCTGTCAATTCAGGTATGAATATGATAAGTGCCTCATTAAGAACACTCGAAACGGGTTTTAGACTTAGAGGATATTGCAAGCTCTCGTTTTTGTCAAAACGCCAACTCAAATATTTTATCAAACGCTTCTAACCAAGGATTTTCTAAACCTAGGGAGCTTATATATTTCATGTAACATCAAGTGAAAGTATTTATATGCTCATATCCCGTGCTTACGTCTTCTCTAATCACGTAACGGGTTTAGTCCCTTATTGGTCGAACTAAGTCAAATGTCACTTTGCGTAAACACATCCTTTCCCGCATGGGATATACTTTACAATCAAGGCAAAGCACTTAACTTGTTTGCACCAAGGTGTTAGTTGAATACGTCGAGTCGTGGAAAGTCACGAGTTATGAGATTATGGATTCTCGACGTTGAGTTACTTGAAATTGTAAGTAACCTTTGATTTTTCTAAATCATCTTCTTAAAACCATAATCATGTTTGTCAATTTCTTTCCTTCTTAATGACAACATGATTATCTTTTAACCACTTCTTTGATTATCCTTAATCACCACTTCAAATATTCCCAAATCTTATCACCAACATTATCTTTTTATTCTCCTACACCTTTTGTACTTTCATGTACTATTTGTCTCCTACATTCCCACATCATATCTCCAATATATTCTCTCCCAATATTCTCTTCCAACCAAAGATAGGCTACCATAACTTCATTTTCTCCATACACAAATAAACCTTTTCGACAAACCACAAACCTTCTTCAACACACTTTCTTCATTCTCACCACAAAGGGTATTCCTCAAAGTTTTCTCAACAAACTTCTTTCATTCTCACCTCATGTGGTATATCTCATAAATCTTCTCCAATACACTTCTTCCATTTTCACCACATGGGGTACCTCACAAGCTTCTTCTACACACTTGGCCAACTCACATAATCCAATCCATATTTTATCTCTTACATAATTCCTTACACAATCCTCTATCCCTTACACAACACAACTCATTGCCAACTCATTGACAACTCACACCTTATCTCTTCCTCCTTTCTAAATTCCACACATGGTGAATTATTTGAATTCTCAAGCATAGGCTCCAATCCATCACATCCCACACTTACACACTCTTTATCTCAACCATCCATCCTCTTACAACACATATCAACCATTCACTCACCCTCCTCTCTATTCTGTCACATTTGTTTAATCCAAGCCATCCATTTCAAACCAAAACCATCTCAACCATTGATTCACCCTTTCCCCCCAAGCAAAGCATATTCCTTTGGAATATCCCTTCTTAACCCTAACATGATTCACACCTAACCCAACTATGGTTACCTCTATATAATTAACCTTGGTTAACTCTTAACCACACCAAGGATGGAATATTCCCTTTGATATACTCATTAACCCAACCATGGTTTACTCTCAACCTAACCATGGTTACTTCTCAACACATAACCCTTCTCACCTAACCATGGTTAACCTCTAAACCTTTAACCTTACCTTGGTTACATCTTAACCTAACCTTCCTGACTCTTCCTTTGACGAATATACCATGGCATATTCTCTTCTCACTTATGCCATGTGAGGAATACCATTTCTACCCCTACCAAATTACCCTATCTACTCTTTCTACCCTTGGTAATTTGTTTTCTCTTTAAACCTTCACAAAACATTTTCCAAATTGGCTATTTGAGTTGGTAAACCTTAGATTGATTAATGTTAAGGTTTAGTGTGAAGTACAATTGGGGGTTTAGCAAGGCAAGGTATTTATATAGTGCCAAACACCCAAATTGGGAATATGGATCAGAGATCCTGGCGTGCTGCCCGCGCGTTGATGCGCGGGGTGATGCGCCAGTCTCATAAAAATATTCCCAAGTTGGAGTTTTGCCTATAAATACCATGCCTTGCCTCTTGTATTCCTCACCCCTTGAAAAACATTCTTTCTCTCTAATTTCTTTCTCTAATCTCTTTCTCTCTACCCTCTAAGTCTATTATACATCTTGTGTTCTTAATCTTTCTCTCTTATCATCTTTGAAAGAACACATATTCTTGCAAGGGAAGAATCACAAGAACCTAATCCACTCTTGTGATTGTGTCGAGGGTCTTCTTCTCTATACCCTTTCTATTAGAATCGAGTCACTAGGTTAGGTTAGGGTTTGGTTCAAAGAAACTTATATTCATTCAAATTGGTTGTAAGGGAAGTCTTGTGTCTTGGTGACCAAGCCTAGATCATTGGGGATCTAGTTGGGGTTTGATACTTCCGGTAGGAAGTTTTGGTTGGTAGTGGTCTTGGTGACCCATAGTGTAAGTCGAATCACGAGATCCTTTAGGGTGGTTTCCGAGGTGAGGAATACCGTGGGAGTAACTCTTTCTTTGTAAGCATCAATATTGGTGAATATCGGTGGAGTGAATTGTAACGGTTTGTAGTCCATCGAAAGGATTATACTAGTGGAATAGTATCGGTGTCGTGGATTCGCAACTGGACGTACGGATGGTATAAACCCTCCTTCCCGAACCAGTATATATCGTGGTGTCTCCCTTTACTCGCTTTATATAGTTTGGTTGTGTTTGTGGATGTTTGGATTGATTCTACAACCACTTGGTTTTCTTTGAGGCTTAAAGTTTTTAAACGTCTTAAAAGTTGAAGAAACCGTATTCACCTCCCCCCCCCCTCTACGGTTCTACAATTGGTATCAGAGCGGAATACTCAAGTCTTTGAGCGTTAAAGCCTTCCCGAGAAGTCGCTTTAAGTCAAAAACTTCTTTTCCAAAAATCTAAAATCCTAACAAAGATTTTTGGTAAAGTTGAGTATAGATCCATGGCTCAAGAGAACTATGTAGAGGGGTGTTCTATGCAAAGACCACCTTTGCTAGAAACCGGAGAGTTTTGCTTTTGGAAAACCTGGTTTGAGACCTATGTGAGGTCCAAAGATCTTGACTTGTGGGAGGTTATTCAAAATGGAGTCTTTATTTTCATGATGACCGATCTGGAAACCAAGTTGATGGTTGAAAAGCCCAAGTCGGATCTAAAAGATGATGAAAGAAGGAAGCTTGGTAAGAATGATGAAGCCAAAATGTTGATCTACAATGCTCTACCTCGAAAGGAGTTTGAGAGAGTCCACATTTGCAAGACCGCCAAGGAGATTTGGCGCACACTCATCATCACCCATCAAGGGAACTCACAAGTCAAAGATTGCAAGATCGACTTGCTCATCCAACAATATGAGAAGTTTTCGATCTCGGATGAAGAAACCATTGACAATGGTTACACCCAGTTCAATGCTATTATCACAAGCCTCACGGTTCTAGATCCTAGCTTTTACAATAAGAACCATGTGAGAAAGTTTCTTCGAGCTCTCCTGGTGAAGTTGAGGCCAAAGGTGACGGCTATTGAAGAAGCCAAAAACTTAGTGGAACTTCCTCTTGACGAGCTAATCAGCAACCTCAAAGTGTATGAAATGATTTTAGAAAACGACAAGGTCGTTTCTAAAGAAAAAGAAGAAAGAGGTTAAGTCACTAGCCCTTAAAGCTAAAGTCACTAGGAAACAAACTAGTGATAATAGTGATGAAGGAAGTGATGAAGATGATGAAGAGGTCAACCTTGTGGCAAGGAACCTTAAGAAGTTCTTTTGACGAGAAGGTAACACTAGGCGTGGTAATCGTTTTGGTAAACAAGGTGATAGTGATGGTAGAAAGGTTGGAAGAGATCTTGTCTATAATAGTAAAGATGGTGAAAGCTCAAGGCGCGTAAGTGAGTGCCACAAGTGTGGAGACAAGAATAACTTTATAAGTGAATGTCCAAAGCCCAAGGAAAATAGGGCATTTGTCGGTGGAGCTTGGAGTGATAGTGAAGACGGGGATCATTCGGAAAGGAACGCAACATGTCTCATGGCGTTTGGAACTCAAGATGTATCTTCAAACTCTTCTATTTCAAAAATTGATTTAAACATTCATGATTTGCAAAAGGAGAATGAGGAACTACGCAAAAATTACGAAGATGTGTTTAGAAAATTAAAATTAACCCTTAAAGAAAAACGTTCTCATGAAAAGGAAATTTCTAAACTACTACATAAAAACAATGAACTTGAAGTTGAAGCAAAGAGACTTGTCACTCTTCAAGAGAAAGTTGAACCATGTAAAGGTTGTGAAGATCTCACACTTAAGGTTACCTCTTTGAGTGAAGAAGTGTCCGTACTTCAACAAAAGTCATTGAGTTTTACAAAATTTAAAAAGAGTAGTAATGATTTAAACGATATGTTGAGTTATCAAAAAGTTTCCCAAGATAAGGAAGGTATTGGATTTTTGAAAAATGATAAAACAACTTCCGAGAGTCTAACAAAACCTATTGTATTTGTAAAAGCAAGCCAAAACAAAATTCCTAAAGTTTTCGAGCCTGACGCGCTGGATGATGCGTTGTCGCGCCGGCAGAGCGCCAGGACTCTGAGGAAAAGTCAAGTTTCGTCAAAACATTTTGTTAAACCAATTGTTCCTCAAACTCCTTTTACAAATACTCGAGGTACTCAAGCACCCATTACAAGAAGTGAAACCCCAAAACAACTTTACAACCCGATTTCACGTAATGGAATTGGATACACACAAGCTCGAGTCGACCATAGACCTATCTTACCCACACCAAATATGAAACCATCATATAACCAAAAACATGCTTTTAAAAATAATCAATCATCTTCAAGGAGAAATTTATACAACAAGCAAAGGTCTTCACATCGGCAATATAACTCATACCAAAGGAGAGACAACTCCTACCCAAACCAAAGATTTTTTAGACCACACAACCATCAAAACTTTGGACCAAGTTTTCAAAACCAAAATGACTTTATAAACAACCCTTGGTCTATGTTTTCAAGCTATGGTCTTGAAACACTAAATGTCTTGCTTCATGACCCAAGAATGTTCAACTTGGGAATGTTTTATGTTAACCAAAATGGACCCAACAAACATTGGGGACCAAGTTTTTGAGTTTTATGTTTGATAGTTATAGACTTGAATCGGTCTATTTGACAATCGTAATGGTTGAGTTAAAACACATAATTGGTTGCAGAAGATTGTTTATTTCATACAAGGGGTATGATGGTGTGCATTAGTAACCTTCGTGGAAAGGTCATCGGTAGACAAAGCATCAATGGTGGATCTTCTTCTCATGGTCGTAAAACAATAAACATCCATTAAAATCAAGTTGTCTTCTGTTATGCCTATGAATCCTTAAGTACTTTACATGATAGTTGTTAAAAATAAATGCTATGTGAACTTGGTTGATGCTAGGTAGCTTATTTTGTCACAACTTGAAGTTTATTAGAGCTTAGACACTTAAAGGCGATTAACATAAAATGAGACTAAACTTGCATGTTATGTGCTTAGGGAAAATATTTATGTGTTTAAAATTCTCATGTCTTGGATACATGCTCATCTTAAGTGTGACATACCTAATTGATCGAAATACATGTCTAGGAAATTAAATGTTAAACTTAACCCATGAGATCTCATATCATATGTAGGGTTAATTAAATATGCGTAGACATGAATACTATTGAATATTGTCCGCACATGATTGTTTGTTGAAAACTCAAATAGTGGAGTAACTCAAATTTAAACAGTCCTTCTAAATGAATATGAATAAAATTTACATGTAAAGTGCTTGTAAATTTACTTGATATGCATACACGAATACATTTGTTAGATTAAGTAATTGTAGGTTTCACATTGTTACATAACATCATGTGTAGTTTGCTTACTTGCTTAATATGTATATGTAAACACCTAAGTGGAAATCTCAAGGAACATATACAAATAGATAGAAAGAATGGTTACGTTGCTAACAATATGTGCATAATGAATATGT
This sequence comes from Artemisia argyi, assembly GCA_030686995.1. Taxonomy (NCBI): domain Eukaryota; kingdom Viridiplantae; phylum Streptophyta; class Magnoliopsida; order Asterales; family Asteraceae; genus Artemisia; species Artemisia argyi. The sequence continues at coordinate 100,369,072 of CM060696.1, read as the reverse complement.
GATTAATCGTGAAAGTGATAAATAAAAGTTACTCACACGTCTACTTGCCATGATTAATTGCTTTTTTAGTTTGATGATATGTGATCATGTACGTACATGCCGTAATGATTAAATGATAATATAAAACCTATGTGAGCATGTAGAAAATGCCTTAATGCTATTCGCTTATATGCCTACTTGTCATAATAATCACTTGTTTGTGTTCAATTTGTTTGCATAATTAATCGGTTTTATTTGCAAGATAGTATATCATAAATTGGAAATACTTGGACATAATGCTTACTTGTAGTAAAGTCCAATTAATGATAAGGTGAATGATATGTGGTTATTTGCTCTCTTGTCTTTGTGATTAAACATGTTTGCATGAGTAATATGTTTTAAATGCCTAATTACCGTGATGCTAGTTGATTTTATGCATATTGCTAACATGCTAATTCTTTACACATTTGTTAAAGATAATGCTTGCTTGATATTTACCAAACTCTTAAAATTTGGCTAAATTATGTGCTAAGAAATTATGTGAAAGACATGGTGTTAACCTTGAGAGGTTGTATTAATCTAAGGGGAAGGTAATTCACAATGTCATTCACTCACTTAGGTATCTCCTTATACCTTGACTTGTTACTAGGTAGTAACTTGTACTTAGATCTTGCTTTGCACCCTTGAGAGTGTTTATATGTGAAACTATGTGCTCAAATTTGAATACGTGCTATGCTCACTTGTGTAAGTGATATGTTTATGCTTGCTTGATTAATCCGCTCTATGAACAACCATGCGATGAAGTTATGTATGTGCTAATCAAGATTTGGGATATAATGTGTGGAATATGTGTGATATGCGTAAGTTATGATGTTTATTGTGGACTAACCCATGTTGTAAGTTTCCAAATGGTAACCTAACCCATTTTGGACTTCCACATGAGAGGATTGTTTGTTTGTTGCATGTTGTGATTTATGTAGCTAGACCACCACAAAGGTGAGGTTCTTGACCCATGGATCCCCGCCTTGGAACAAGGGGGAGCAACGATCTAGGGGGAGCTATGATTAAGGGAGAGCAGGTTCGGGTGCATGTACAAGCTACCTATTATCCCACAGGCACAAGTTCGAAACCTGGCTTGATTGGAAGTCCCACCTTTTTAATTCGACAAAAGGGGGAGAAAGAAAGCAAGAGTGAAGACAAATTCAAGATAATGGCTTCACCAAATTACAAGGAAATGGTCAAGTCGTAAGCTACACCCAAGGCGCGCTTTATCTTCACTAAGTTTTGTAATTTTATTTGCTTTCAATTTTTATTTGTCATCATCAAAAAGGGGGAGATTGTTGAGGCAACATTACCAAGATCTCCTTGTGTTTTAATGATAACAAATAAACCATCGAAACACATAAAATAACAGACGTTAGCCAAAATTCCCCAACTTCCATATCTGTTCCTGGCGCGCCACCCACGCGTCGACGCGTGGGTAACGCGCCAGGCTACTGTATGGTTCGGGACGAATTTTTAAAGTCGGCTTTCCCCTTACCCGACAAATTTGGGTCTTTCAATTCAGGTATGAATATGATAAGTGCCTCATTAGGAACACTCAAAACGGGTTTTTGACTTAGAGGGATTTAAGATTGCAAGCTCTCATTTTTGTCAAAACCCAAACTCAAATATTTTATCAAACGCCTCTAGCCAAGGATTTTATAAACCTAGGGAGCTTATTTATTTCACGTAACATCAACTGAAAGTATTTATATGCTCATATCCCCGTGCTTACGTCTTCTCTAATCACGTAACGGGTTTACTCCCTTATTGGTTGAACTAAGTCAAAGGTCACTTTGCGTAAACGCATCCTTTCTCGCATGGGATATGCTTTACAATCAAGGCAAAGCACTTAACTTGCTTGCACCAAGGTGTTAGTTGAATACGTCGAGTCGTGGAAAGTCACGAGTTATGAGATTATGGATTCTCGACGTTGAGTTACTTGAAATTGTAAGTAACCTTTGATTTTTCTAAATCATCTTCTTAAAACCATAATCATGTTTGTCAACTTCTTTCTTTCTTAATGACAACATGATTATCTTTTAAACACTTCTTTTATTATCCTTAATCACCACTTCAAATATTCCCAAATCTTATCACCAACAATATCTTTTTATTCTCCTACACCCTTTCTACTTTCATGTACTATTTGTCTCCTACATTCCCACATCATATCTCCAAAATATTCTCTCCCAACATTCTCTTCCAACCAATGAGAGGCTACCATAACTCCATTTTCTCCATACACAAATAAAACTTTTCTACAAACCACAAACCTTCTTCAACACACTTTCTTCATTCTCACCACAAAGGGTATTCCTCAAAGTTTTCTCAACAAACTTCTTTTCATTCTCCCCTTATGTGGTATATCTCACAAATCTTCTCCAATACACTTCTTCCATTTTCACCACATGTGGTACCTCACAAGCTTCTCCTACACACTTAGCCAACTCACATAATCCAATCCATATCTTATCTCTTATACAATTCCTTACACAATCCTCCATCCCTTACACAACACAACTCATTGCCAACTCATTGAAAACTCACACCTTATCTCTTCCTCCTCTCTAAATTCCACACATGGTGAATTATTTGAATTCTCAAGCATAGGCTCCAATCCATTACATCCCACACTTACACAGTCTTACACACTCTTCATCTCAACCATCCATCCTCTTACAACACATCTCATCCATTCACTCGCCCTCCTCTCTATTCCATCACATGTGTTTAATCCAAGCCATCCATTTCAAACCAAAACCATCTCAACCATTGATTCACCCTTTCCCCCCAAGCAAAGCATATTCCTTTGGAATATCCCTTCTTAACGCACACGTGATTCACACCTAACCCAACTATGGTTACCTCTATACACTTAACCTTGGTTAACTTTTAACCACACCAAGGATGGAATATTCCCTTTGATATACTCTTTAACCCAACCATGGTTTACTCTCAACCTAACCATGGTTACTTCTCAACACATAACCCTTCTCACCTAACCATGGTTAACCTCTAAACCTTTAACCTAACCTTTGTTACATCTTAACCCAACCTTCCTCACTCTTCCTTTGAGGAATATACCGTGGCATATTCTCTTCTCATTTATGCCATGTGAGGAATACCATTTCTACCCCTACCAAATTACCCTATCTACTCTTTCTACCCTTGGTAATTTGTTTTCTCTTTAAACCTTCACAAAACATTTTCCAAATTGGCTATTTGAGTTGGTAAACCTTAGATTGATTAATGTTAAGGTTTAGTGTGAAGTACAATTGGGGGTTTAGCAAGGCAAGGTATTTATAAAGTGCCAAACACCCAAATTGGGAATATGGATCAGAGATCCTGGCGCGCTGCCCGCGCGTTGACGCGCGGGGTGACACGCCAGTCTCGTAAAAATATTCCCAAGTTGGGTTTTTGCCTATAAATACCATGCCTTACCTCTTGTACTCCTCACCCCTTGAAAAACATTCTTTCTCTCTAATTTCTTTCTCTAATCTCTTTCTCTCTACCCTCTAAGTCTACTACACATCTTGTGTTCTTAATCTTTCTCTCTTATCATCTTTGAAAGAACACATATTCTTCCAAGGGAAGAATCACAAGAACCTAATCCACTCTTGTGATTGTGTCGAGGGTCTTCTTCTCTATACCCTTTCTATTAGAATCGAGTCACTAGGTTAGGTTAGGGTTTGGTTCAAAGAAACTTATTTTCATTCAAATTGCTTGTAAGGGAAGTCTTGTGTCTTGGTGACCAAGCCTGGATCATTGGGGATCTAGTTGGGGTTTGATACTTCCGGTGGGAAGTTTTGGTTGGTAGTGGTCTTGGTGACCCATAGTGTAAGTCAAATCACGAGATTCTTTAGGGTGGTTTTCGAGGTGCGGAATACCGTGGGAGTAACTCCTTCTTTGTGAGCATCGATATTGGTGAATATCGGTGGAGTGAATTGTAACGGTTTGTAGTCCACCGAAAGGATTATACTAGTGGAATAGTATCGGTGTCGTGGATTCGCAACTGGACGTACGGATGGTATAAACTGTAACACCCCCAAAATTACGGGTCCTGCGGAAGCATACATGCATTAGGGTGCTACTAAAATTGGCATCACAACACAAGGCACAAAGAATGGTTTTTATTTCATTAATTAGAATAAAAGGTGTTACCAATAGCCTAAAGTTTACATGGTAAAAGTATAGTGCGGAAAATAGGCCTATAATTTAGTTAAAGCGGTCCCAATTAGTTATCAGAGTCTTCTATGAACAGGCCATGCCATGCCAAAAGCCTTCAACAGTTAGCTATCGCCTTGAACCTGAAAATACATGCTAAAAAGGTCAGCTTACGCTGGTGAGTTCATAGGTTTGTAAAACTAACAATGTAGAGTAAAAGTAATGAGAGTTTAGTATTAAGTTTTGTGGCCATTGTGTCGCTCATAATGCCATGAAAATAAGTAGATTAATAGTTTGGACCACAAGGTTTACAGGTGTGAAAAATTAATCACATCCAAGTCAAGTTCGAAATAGGTTACCACTGCTTTACTAACAGTGTCATGAAAAGCATCATCAAAGAAGACCATAAGTATTAGACATTGTGTTGGACCATAGGCATAGTGTGTGACCATTACAACGAATATAATGTCACACAAAGAAAAAGTCTATTACGCTAGCACTAAGTTCATGCAACTGAAGCTCGACAGTTCAATGCGCTACAATGTAGCACATATATAATAATAATTGGGGCCCATAGCAAGTGTTTAACCCAATACACTCGTAATTCGACTTGGTATATGCCCGCATTGACCCGTCTGGCCAACTGAACAGGGGGAGTCACCCCCAATAGATCTATTTATATCAATCGCGCTTCCCAGCGGGAATTAACGGTTCATGAAGGTGGGCATAACAGTGGGTTCAGGGGCTTAGGCTAACTACGCAATAGTTTTAAGCAAATAGTATAGTATTGTGGTCCAGAAAATGTTTTGCATGTTTCTCACCCCATAGTTGTAAAACAGTATAAGAAAAGTGAGGCTATAAACTCACATATATGATTTAAATACTTGTGTACATAATAAGGTAATCCAATATGCAATAAGTAAATAAGTCATGTTTCAAGTAAACGAGTTTAAGTATAATCAAGCATTGAGTTTAGTTAAAAACGAGCATGTATTCTCCCCGAAAACAGTTATAAAACAAGTAAAAGTAGGGGTCATGAACTCACCTCAGTATGCAGTAACGCAAAATATCACAACTGGCATCAAGTAGTAAATCACAACGTATCAAAAAGTGGTAGAGCGCAACGGTGTCAAAAGTACTCAAATAGTGAAATGAGTCAGATAGAGTGTAGCACCGACACGCGACCTAGATTAGTATTGCACGTTAGTTCACATTTTCAGATTAAGACTCGATGTGTTTTAAAAAAATTAAAAGTTTTGAAGTGTTTGTGTTATTGTTGCTTGTGTGGCAGCATTTAAGTTTAAGTAGTTTCCTAAGTATTGGCTCGCAATGGCTTTCGGAAGTGCTAGAGTATTCATTAAAAATAATAAAAAGTATCAAAAATGAATAAGTCTTTGGTTCGCCGGTAACCGAAAGACGATGTACGAAAAGTAATCGCATTTATATATTTAGACGAATTCGAGTTATAAAAAGGTCATTAAAAGTATACACAATCAAATAGTTAGTACAGGAAATTATTAAAAGAGTTTATGAGAAAAATACTCCTATAAGTTATAAATGTAGGATTTTTAGAAAAATCGGGCATGACCCATGCATATGTTTTAGTTTTTCCGAGGTGACTAGATGTCACAATTCTTAGGTTTGAGTATTAACTACTAGTATTTTATATTATTTAGTAAACTCGAATAAATTTGTATAAGTTGAAATGAGTCGTATCAAGCTTAAGTAAGCCAAATATTAACTAAAAATCTTAAAATGAGTCAAACTTACATTTTTGGTTTAGTCTAGTTTTAATATATAAAACTCATGGTTTTACATTATAAGCGAATATTTAGTTTCCACGATATGCTACAGTCGAACAAGTTAAATATGTGATGAGTCGATAAGTCAAAAATAAGTCAGGAATAGGCCGACGCAAAATAAGCAGATGTGACAAGAGTACTTGCTTCTACTAAATTTAAACGCACCCTGCACTGCTCAAACACACATGGGCTTCGGCCAACACCCTCAAGAATAAGGCAACTTCAAGCCCAAAATCAAATACCCTTTTTAATCCAATTCAAAAGATATAAGATTAGACCATTGATATATATTGTTTTGTGTCTAGTTTGACACCGATGAGCCAAAAAATTTAGTATCAAATTTCAACTTATCCCAATCTATTTGAGTGGTATCTTGACAGCAGGGCAAAAAGAAAAGGGTAGAACAAATGTCAACTTAACAACACAAATTAATACCATTTTTAGTTTCCAACTAAACCAACTAATAAGCTTTTAAGTTTGTTATTTAGAACCATCAGTGAGCAAACTAACATTCAAATCACCATTTAAGTGTAAAAAAGAAGAACCAAAGGAAGAGTACCTACTGTTAGGATTTTGACTCACACAACAAATCACATAATTAAAATGCCAAGGTTGGAGTTGTAAGTTTGAGTGTTAAAAATATAAGTGCATGTGTACCCATTTGTATTCGAACAGTGGGTTTGAACCACACAAGAACAGCCAAATCCAAGTTCAACACAAGTCAAGTTTTTATCTTAAAAGCAGAACCAATCCAATAAATTTTTAGATTTTGCTAATGTACTAAGTTGTTTAGCATCCCCTGTGAGGTTTGAGGCTCTCGAAAACGGGCAAAAGGAGAAGGATAGAACCAGTTTCCTCTTGAAAACACAAAACCATACTCCACTGCGGTTTGATCACAGTGGGTTTTGACCCAAATCAAATTCCAACGCGACACAACTTTTCAACAAGTACTAATCTCAACCTAATCAGCCAATGAAAAATTAAGCAAGGTTATTAATAAGCACTTCCATCCGGGCCAATATTAAGGTTTTAGCTGATGGTTTATTCATTTATGCCACACAAATTAGCGATAACACAAAAGGAGAATATGACCAAAATTTATAATTGATCGCATATAAAAATTTATAGTTGATCGGTTCACATTAAACCAAAAACAAGATAATAACAAGTTTCAAAATACAATAATCTGATAAACCCTTACAATGGAATGTGAGTGAGTCGATTCGACGGAAGAGCAACAACAAGAAACCCTTGAATACAAATCGACTTGACCCGCAACCAACAGGAACCCACCATTGATTCTTCAAAACAAACCCTCGAGATATTAATTTTGTGATGATTTGATAGTGTATTATGTGTGGGGAGTCCCTGTGGCTCGAATCAAATAAAAAGAATAAAAAGAAAAGATAAGGAAAGCCTTCGACATGCTTTTGGTACTAAAAATTGAGTACGACTTGTTTTGAGCAAAGCTCTATCGTGATCCTCGTCATATGTGACTCATCACTGCGTTGATCTTGAGGGAAAGATAAGAGGATCAGACTATAGTTGCTAGGACCGATTTGTTTATTGTGTCGGTGTCATTGTTTGAATTAGACCTGAGATGTCTTCAGGAGGTGGGGGAGGGAACACAGAGGATAGGGGGGAGAGAGAGAGAGAGAGAGAGAGAGAGAGAGAGAGAGAGGCGTGTCTGTTTTTGCGAGGATAAGGGTGAGGTGAAAAGTTTTTAACGTTTTTAGGCTTTTTTTTTTAATAGTGTATATATATATATATATAAGAGCATCTATAATGGCATAAGTCTTAAAGACATGATGTATTTAATGCATTAAATGCAAATCTCATTTAATGCCTAAGACTTCTATGAAAGACTTGGTGTTTACCAAGCTTTTGCAAAAAGCTTTTAAAAAAACTAGTCATGCAATGCAAAAAACCATGTCAAAAAGCTTTTTGTAATAGTAAAAAGTCTTTGTATGGTTTTTCCATTGTGGATGCTCTAAGAAGGTAAGTGATTAAATAAAGGTTAGTGTGCAAAATAAAAGGTGAGTGTTTATGAAATAAAATGGACAACGTGGAACACCTTCGGTTTTTGTAAAACTCGCGGGGATTTAAGCAAACCTCGAGTTTTGATGCATTCCGGTCTATTTTCTATGTGTTCCCGGATAGTCGTGGATGCGATCATTATCATTTCTGAATGTGTTTTATAATAAAAATTATAAAAATACCATTTTCAGTTTCTGTTCATCGAACGTGTGTTTTTGCCATTTCTAGGTTTGTGCTGGTACGCGTGCGGCGTTTGGTGCGAGATAATTCTCGCTTCGCGAGTTAACTTCTCGCATTCGATTCAAATAAATTCAAAAGAGTCCAAAAGTGAAACTTAAGAAATAATAAATATAATTTACTATTAAGTATCAGTCTGGAAAATTACGGGTGGTCACAGTCTCACCTCCTTAAACAGAATCGCGTCCTCGCGATTCAATTCAAGTTACCCCTTACGGTCGAAAAGAGATGGGTATATACGCACGAGAATGCATCTTCACGTTTGCCCACGTGAATTCAGGACCTTTTGTGAGTTTCTATGAACTTTGTCAATAGGGGTAGGTGTTGGTACTCACAACCGATTTGAGTCTTATAGGTGGTAAGAGCTCCTATTTGTTAGTGAGAAAGTAATACAAAATTCTTTTCTGAAAATTTGCAGTTAGGTAACTGATGCGACTTCAAGAGACTCGTAACTTGAGTAAAAGTTGTTTTTAAACATGGTGTGGGTAAGATAATTTTGCAAAATTTTTAATGTTTAATCACCCCTTGATATGCAAAATTTGGTGAAGTTTAACTAAAACTTTTATCGCATCGAAGTGAGTAAATAGTTCACAGGGCGATTGGAGAATAGTTTATAAAACGGTTTCTAAGCAGTTCATAAAATAGCAAGAAATCAGTTTATCAGTTGCATGATGTAGCAAAACTGTAGTTTGATTCATAATATCGTAGCAGGACAGCAAACCGGTTTATAAAATCGTTTGTGAAATGATTTGTAAAACAGATTATAGAATAACAGAAACAATTTGTTGTTTACAAAATAGTAGTAAGGTCAAGATTTTGATTTCGAGGAGTAGCAGTAAAACATTTGTAGAGTGACCGCAAAATGGTCTGTATAATAATCGAAAATAGTTTGTATGGTATTAGCGATACCGTTTATTATCTCATCAAGAGGGTAGCAAAGGTAAGTGGTATTCTCGACAGACGAGTGAAGATTTTGTGTCTGTTCCCTAGAACGCGGTTCAGGTTACTCCTTAAGCTCTTAAGGTTTTTGTTGGACATAGCATATCTGTCGAATGTAGCATTCAGCAACTTCAGACTACGACACTGAAGGAGGATGTTGATTACTACTAGCAACCAGTTGGTTGCCCCAGCACTGTACTTAAGGTAGAGGCGGAACGTACTACCTCGATTGAACATCGTCGGTTAAGCATAAGGCTTTGGGTAGGGGCGACTGTAACAAGATCACAAACAAAACACGCTAAATAAAACAAGGCTAAATAAACAAATCTAAATCCGCATAAGGTCTGAAAATCACCAATCAGCAATCCAGATTCGAACGTAGTCAAATTCAACTCCAAATGTGACCAAAATCAAATCCAAAACGTTCTAATAAGCTCGAAAGGGTGCTTATTATGATCTCAAGGGGTTACGTCAAGCACTCGGATTCAAATGGTGTCAATCGGGTCTAACCGGACCCGATGCAAACTACGATGGACGGTGACAAACAGGGATCCATATAAACGGGTACGTATAATGACGTTAGGAGTATTATGGTTCATGAGATGTTGTGATGCCAATGTGTTGTGTGTAGATGTGAACTTTATGCAATGATTATGTACACACACAGACATTTTGAAACTTCCAGAAATCAAGTAGAAAATCCATCTTGACATAATTCCATTATAACTACTCTCAATATCGCAAAATTCACCTCTGAGTCGGACATAGGTGATCAGGCTATGTCCTACTATCCCTGGTTGAATATAGGTGATCAGGCAATATTCACCCGAGGTTACATGAATTTTGAAATACTCAGCTTAGTTATACTAGTAATATATCCCAATGCTTTTAAAAGTTGCCTTGAAAGACTAAGGCAAATATTCAAATTACATGGAAGGAAAAAGGCGTAGCGTTGTGACAGATACGGTACATAAACATACGTATAAAAGAACAATTTATAGCATATAGTGTAATTGAGTGGATATAAATCATCCAGTAACAAAACAAAAATCACAAGTGAGGCATCAGCTTGGCAGGCAGGCACGTGTCGGTCATAGGGTTTAGTTTTCGTAAAAGTAGTTATAGTCTAGGCTTTCAAAATACCTTGTTCTCTATAACTAAGGCTCTGATACCAATCTGTAACACCCCAAAAATTACAGGTCCAGCGGAAGCATACATGCATTGGGGTGCTACTAAAATTGGCATCACAACACAAGGCACAAATAATGGTTTTTATTTCATTTATTAGAATAAAAGTTGTTACCAATAGCCTAAAGTTTACATGGTAAAAGTATAGTGCGGAAAATAGGCCTATAATTTAGTTAAAGCGGTCCCAATTAGTTATCAGAGTCTTCTATGACCAGGCTATGCCATGCCAAAAGCCTTCAACAGTTAGCTATCGCCTTAAACCTGAAAATACATGCTCAAAAGGTCAGCTTACGCTGGTGAGTTCATGGGTTTGTAAAAATAACAATGTAGAGTAAAAGTAATGAGAGTTTAGTATTAAGTTTTGTGGCCATTGTGTCGCTCACAATGCCATGAAAATAAGTAGATTAATAGTTTGGACCACAAGGTTTTCATGAAATAAAATGGGTAATGTGGAACACCTTCGGTTTTTGTAAAACTCGCGGGGATTTAAGCAAACCTCGAGTTTTGTTGGATTCCGGTCTATTTTCTATGTGTTCCCGGGTAGTCGTGGAAGCGATCATTATCATTTCTGAATGTGTTTTATAATAAAAATTATAAAAATACCATTTTCGGTTTCTGTTCAACGAACGTGTGTTTTTGCCATTTCTAGGTTTGTGTTGGTACGCGTGCGGTGCTAGGTGCGAGATAATTCTCGCTTCGCGAGTTAACTTCTCGCATTCGATTCAAATAAATTCAAAAGAGTCCAAAAGTGAAACTGGTGTACGTGGGGGTCGCACCAGGCTTTACCTCTCAAGGGATCTTGAGAAGCTTACAACCCCCACCAGGCAGTGTACCTGATCGTTGTAGTATAGTATAGTGACAAGTACCGGGGGATTGATCGTTCAACTAGGAATAGTGTCGCTAGGATTGGAAAACCTAAATACTAGTTCTAAAGGTGAGGGATGATTATTTTTGTATTTTTATATTTTTTAGAAAGCAATTAAAAATCTCGGGTTTGAAGGATTTGGGCGGAATTAGTTGCTAGTCAACTAACCCAATACTAAAGATGCAATCAAAATAAAATACTAAAAATAAAAATAAACTAAATTATACTAAGGTTGTGAGCAATAAGTGGAGAAAATGTGTTTACTTAGATTTCACTACTCCCTAGATATCTTTTACACGTTAATTACTTGTTATAGTTGCATGGATGACGGATTGTATTCCTTAATACCATTCATGGGGTGGCGCACTTAACTCCCCAATCCTATGAGCTCTTATCTCCTCCTATACCATGCCCAGCATAACCATAGGGATTATAAACAGTGGCTCATGCATTAAATACAACCAATAAAACCTAGTGCACATCAGTTAATGTTTCCTAAGACGTTCAAGCATGTTACCATTTGGAAGTCTGCCAGTTTTCTTAAGCCTAACATCGAATTCACCCATCCAATACAATTATAAACAAGTAATCAACACATAATTAACATCTAGGTTTCATTAGATCCAAGCAAACACAAGATAGATCTAGCCTAGCATGATGGAATTAAGACAAGAACAAGATATAGACAACCAACACATAGACATATTGATTGAATTAAAAGAATACTTATCTCAATTACTCATGCAAGGTATCAAGGGCTTAGAACCCTTGAAAAACCTGTAAAATTCGCACCAAGTTCGTACTTAAGGTTTCTCCAAAACTTCTCCCTTTTTTTTTAAGGTGAAAATTAGAAAACTATATATAGGAAAAAGGGTCTGACGGCGTCAAGACCAAGCTTGTGACGCCGTCACCTCGCCGCCAAAATAATTCTCGGACTGCCTTCATCTACTTTTGACGCCGTCATGTGTTATGCATTTCCAGGCCGTCATGACTTTTACTCTTGACGCCCTACTTCGTGACGCCGTCAAATCTGTACTGGGTCGTCATGGAAATTACTCTTGACGCCTTCAGGAATTCCTTCTTGACGCCGTCACCTACTGTTCCCAGCAAGGAAAATTAAGACTTTGGCGTTTTCTTCACTTTTATGCTCCAAAAACGTCTGAAATGCTTCCTTTTCCAGATTTCACTCCCAAAGTACCTAAAATCACAAAAGGAACGATTTAGGGCAATATTTGATCAAATAAATTCGAATTCAGGCTTAAATGACCCCCTAAAAACGGATCATTTTTCGCCTCATCATATACCCTTACACTTGAGATTTGCTTGTCCTCAAGCAAATGCGCTTTTATTCTACTCAAAATACTAGTTAGGGGTCATTTAACACTAATATAAAAGTAATTACAACAAATAATCGTTCCACTAAAGACCAATAGACAAGCACGGAGGTCATATACTAGCACCTCACAAATAGTGTTTAGATACTCACATCTCTCGAGTGTAATAAAGTATAAATTACAATATTGAAACGGAAGATATCTCTCACTACCTGTCATAGCAAAATAGATTACCATAGGCTTGGGAAAGGATCAAACCTCCACCACATGGCGTAAGCACCTAGGATAAACTATCAAAGAGGTCTTTTAAAGGGTTGTAACGTTAGGTGTAGGGATATGAAATACACGGTTTTGTTGGATAAAGGAAGTTTTTACTGGTGGCGAGTTAACAATCTTGGTTAATTACATGTACAATGTGGCGTTGCTAAGCCAAGACTAGACTCGACTTAAGCTAATAAATGAAAAATAACAAAAACATAAAATGGACATAGAATGAAAAGGGATGGTAGTCCGTATGTTTTTTTCTCTTTTTCTTTTTTTTTTCTATATTTTTTTTTCTTGATTTTTTGATTTTTTTTTTTTTTTTTTTTTTTTTTTTGCATACACTCTTACCCTACCATCCAAAATAATACATCATAGGGAATGAACATTTCCCTTACACTTGAATCTTTATATACTTTACAATAAACTAATCTATTGACTCGAATTAAGAAAATCAAAATACTTGGAGTACTTTTAAGATTAACGTACTGATGAGTGCTCAAACACTCATCATTTTTGGTCTAATCTGAACTGCAAAACATACAAAAACACTCAGAAATGCATCAAAATACTAAAAATATTTCAAAATTGTGTTTTATATGGTTTAGATGCAAAACGAGTAAAAACAAATGAAAAACGTACAAAGTTTGCAAAATTGGCAGTTTCAGTCCCCCAACTTTCATAAAATTACAAAACTAGTCCCTGTGCATTTATTTTGCAAGAAAAGTCAACCCAAGTCCTTTTAAAATAAAAAGTTATTAAAAATAACACTTGGGTAAAATGTTTTGAGAATTTACACTTTTGGTCCCCAGAATTTGGAAATTACAAATTTAGTCCCTGTAGTTTCACTTTTGGCAGATTTGATCCTTGGTGGGAAATAATTGGAAGAAAAATCATCATTGGACTTTGGTAAATCACAAGTTGTCACAAAAGGTCCCTGGAATGAAAGTTTGAAGAAATTACACTTTAGCCCCTCAAGTTTCAGCATTTGACAGTTTTAGTCCCTAGAGATCCTAAAGTGGGATTTCATACTCATTAACCTTAGACTATTCATATTTGGCAACTTTGGTCCTTGTGATAGCTTTGGAGAAAGTACAATTCAGGTCCCTCATGTTTAGATAAATTACAAATATGGTCCTTGTGATTTATTATGCTTAACAAATTAAGACCCTTTGTAATATAAACCAAAACCAAACCTTAGTCCACCACAGCCCACCTTATTTCAACCTCAGCCCATTACCCCTACCAAGCCCACAACCAACACCCCCGTTGTTAATACCCTACCAGTCAAACCACAAGTCAAACTCATCTCCCACCTCACTTCCCACTAACCTGCTACAAACCAAACTCACTCCCATCATTACCCTAGCCTGCCTTCACCCTTTCAACACTCAACCCCTCACCTTATCCCTCCAAACACATACCTCCAAATTTATCCCACTGCTACAATTTATCAGTCCCAAGTGGTAATTCCTTTTCCCGCCAAAATTGTTATAAACGGTCAAGATCAATGGAAGCTCATCCAAGGGTTCAGAGGAAAAGTGGGGAAGTCAGAGAGGCACAAGAAAGATGTAAACCCTAGAAATTTTAGTATAAAAAGATAATTTGTATGCCAATGAAAAGGCAGTAGTTGTTAGTTAGTAGTAGTGGTGTAGGATTTAGAATAGTTTTAGTTCTCAGCTTATTTAAATTCAGCTTTATTTCAAATTTGTACTTATTACTTTTCTGGTTTAATGCAAATTCAGTTTTCTTTAATCTTACTATCTAAATTTACAAGTTTTTATTGAATACGCTTAAAATTCAAGTTTACCATTTCCAGCTTATTCTATTGTTTATGTAAGCTCAAACAAGCTCATAAAGCTTGTTGTGAGCTTTTGCTCACTTGTCAATTGTTTTCAGAGTTACCTTTTAAGTTTTCAGAAATCTCACAAAATACAAAAAAAAAATAGCATAGCATAAATTGTAGGCTTGTTTTTAGTGCTTGTTTTTTATCTGAAAATGTTTTAAATGACATATTATACTTAGTTAATGCACATCTGTTGAACATCTAAGCTCAGTTTAGTGCAATTCAGTTTTAAGCTCAGAACAACTTAGTTAAGGGTGTGTTTGGATTACATAGCTGAGCTGAGTTTTTGTTGTTTATTTGATAAGCCACTAGTTCATTCATGCTTCTTAGGTACCAATTAGGACAGTAAAGGCATTAGATTGGTAGGTTTTGAGTCAAAAGTCAAAATGGTCTTGATCACTTCCTAGCTGCTAATCTGTTGAGTCTTTTAGCTGCCATATACTCAGTTTAGGTTTAGAAGAAGTTAACATAGCTTGTTCTAGCTTCATTATGACTTAAAACAACACAAACAGTGATCTAGGTTCCTTGGAATTTCAGTTTAGTCAAATTTATCTCAAATCATGAAAAGTCAAACTTCTTATCTTAGGAAGAAAGTCATTTGTTCAAGGATTTTCTACGATTTTTGTGTTATCAACTAAGCCCTAAGCTTTTTAGGAATCAAAGTACACCAGCTCAGCTATTTAATTTCACTTGTGCCTTATTTTTTAGATTTTTATTCATGCTCATTTAAGGTACTTATTTGGGACTGTTTGCTGAGAAGCTCCCCTGTACCAGATTTTAAGCTCAGCTTAACAAGCTCATTGTGAGCTCCTCAGTGGGTCCCACCTTGATTTATTTGGTTCTTTTAGAAGCCCACAGACCCCAGTTGATGGTTCCATGCTTATTCTTAGCTAATGAGCTTATTTGGATTAGCTAATGGTGGCCTGAAGGGCTGTTGCTCAGCTTTGCAGCCCAACTTTTGAGTTATTTCACAAGCTCATACAAGCTCAGTTCATGTACCAAGGTATGTGACATTTGATTTTTCTTGCTCCTTGGCAGTAGTATTTAGTTTTTTTTGTAGTTTTTAGCTTTGAACAATTTGATTTCCTAGCTTATTTATAAGCCCAAGTAGCCCCCTAGGCCTGGTTTAGTTCTCACAGCCATAAGTTAGAAGTAACTTATGAGAGCTTATTAGGGTGTCCTTGATGTGCTTATTCTCATGCCCAGTAGCTTAATTAGGTCTCCCTTATTAGCCTTAGTTCAATTTCTCACTAGGAAGCCTGTTGTTAGCTTATGGCTAGCTTTTCATAGCCTTTAAATCATTTCCCCATAAGCTGCAAGTCTGATCAATCAGTGGTATTCATAAGCTCATTGTGTGCTATTCTGTGGGTCCCACCTTGTGAAACTCAGCCATTTGGAAAGCTCATGAGCCCACTTTTCTGGTTCAAGGTCTAATTTAGCTTCTAGCTTATTAGATAAGCTAGAATTTAGGCCTGCAATTAGCCCTGTGGTCTGTGTGGTTTTTACCCATTTGGTTTTGCTTATTCCCACTCTTAGCTTATTCAGTGTTTCTTTTCAGTTGTTTCTGCTTATTCTAAGTTTAATTTTGCTTATCTCAGCTTGTTTAATCCTTTGGTCCCTGCTTGTGAGCTTATTGTAAGCTCATTTAAGCCAAAAATCCTTTTTAAGCTTATTTGTGAACTGTTGAGCTTATGAGCTCATTCTCAGCTTATTGTTGAGTTGTAAAAAGATTTCTTTCACAAAAGTTGTTTAAATATTAGTGTTTTATAGTTTTGTAAAGTTAAAACTGAAAAGAAAAATAAAAAGAAAAAAAAAGTGCAAAGCCAGGGGTCGAACCCTGGCCTCCACTCTCACAACACAACACACACACCAACTGCCCTTGGGACTTCTTTCAGTCATTGTCCCTACCCCAATTCCTTTTAACCCATTTTTTCCCTTTTTAGCTTATTTTAGCTTATTGCTTATTTTCCAGCTTATTTCTACCCTTTTTCCCCCTCCTCCTATTTTTCTTAGGTTCCTGTTACTACAAAGCTTTTCTACTAATTTTTCCAGATTTTCTACTTTTCATTTTCTATTTATAATAATTAGTTTTAGTTTTATTAGTTTTAATTAAAAAAGTCATAAATAAATCTTTGTACTGCTTATTTATAAGCATTTAGGAGTTTTTATATTTTTTCTAAGTTTTTAGTAGTGTAAGTAATTTATAGAAAAAGTTTTACAATTTCTACTTTTTATTTAGTATTTCTAATAATTTAAATTAGTATATTTAGTCTAATTAATATAAATAGTTTTTAATTAATAATAATTAATTAAGTAGTTATAAAAATTATTTTCTTTTTCTAATAATTTTCTTTTATCTTTAGGTTCGTAAATATATTATTTTCATGTGCGTAGGATTAGCGTAGCTCAAATTTCATTTCTTATTTCGCGCACTCGCGTTTATTTTAAGTTTAACTCGCGTTTTATTTAAATAACTTTCACGTTTTTAAATTTAGGTCACGTTATTAAAAGTAGTTTGTTAAAGTAAGAAAAAACCAAAAACATAAATAAAGTGATAGCTTCTATTTAAGCCATTTGGCTTATTTTTCTGCTTACGTATAAGCAAATTCTGATTTTAAATTCTTAGATTACGTTTTAGGTTTCGCGTTATTGCTAATATAGTTTGTTTACATCGTTCTCATCCGTATTTTCTTAGTGTAATCAATCACAACTCACTTATACCCTTTCCATCCAAATTCACCCGATCAAATAACCGTTTGATTACAATTCACACCTCGTCGGGACATAACGACCCGGGGAAACCCTATACTTCCACGGAGATTGATTCTAAGCTGTTTGACTTTGTTGACCATTCCTTGGTCAATATAAGTTAGGTGGTTCAGGTGCAATCAACTTTTGGCGCCGCTGCCGGGGAGGTGTGCGCGCTATTCTAAACGGTTTTTCTGATTAGTGTCTTTGGAATTCGTTCCATTGTACATTTATTCATCCTTTGTTCATATTTTCTATTTTTCAAAACAAAACCGTTCACGAAAACTTTTTAAATCAAGTTTTCAACGAACACAAAAACACAAAAACATTTTCCTTATCATTTGTACAAAATGTCTACCCAAAAACCCAAAAACATTCTCCTTTACCCTCTCACATCTTTGATTCTTCATCCCTACCCCTCCCAAACCATTTGATTCTTTCTATGTCTCATCCACACTTTCTGGTTTGCCAGTGGTGTGGTAGTTCTCATAATGGTGGTAATTGCCCCGGTTGTGGCATGGTAGAGTCAGGAAACGGGTCTGTCTATAACCAAGATCCCTATTCCTATCATGACACCACTGATTCATTCCACCAGCTACCACACCATCAGTCTCAGCAGTTTTACTGTTGTGAGTACTGTGGTGGTTCACACTACAGTTCTGATTGTCAATCGGGAAACACGCTTGTCTATGAGCAGTTTTCTGATAACGGTTATGACTCTAGCACGTACAACCCACATCCTCAACAGTTTTACTGTTGTGATTTCTGTGGAGGTCCACACTTCAGTTCAGATTGTCAAACGGGGAATCCATACCCTTGTGACAATTTTGACACACCCTATTACGACCAACCTCCACAGTACGATATGAATCAAGCACTTCTTCCAGAAATGCAAAATCTGATGACAATCGTTGATGAGCTTAAGGGTTTAGTTGATGACTTTGCCCAAAGACATACTCATCAAAAATCCATGGAAGAATTGCTTGCTGAAGAGCAGGCTGCTAGAATAAATTCCCAAGATGCATATGAAAAATCTGTGAGGGAATCCATTGCAAGAGAAAAAGCAGCCAAGTCTAGCTCTTTGTTCCATTTTATTCCTGATGACAGTGATGATGAGGATACACTTGATATCCTTGAATTTTATAAAACTTCAAGTTCATCAGTTGATACCCCAGCAGTTGAGATTCCATCTCAAACAACTGCTATCACACCCGAAGTTCACACTCACTCTCTGAACATGGGGGATGAGCATCTTAGCACTGTTCCTAATAAGGAATCGGACGAATTAATAAAGTCTAGTGTTGAGATCCTTGTCCCAATCCCGAGAGAGTCACAGGGAACTTTGGATGATATGTGTGATATTCCTTCCCCCATTGAGTGTCCTAAAGATCAATTTGAGACTTTCTCAGATTATAGCGATGATTGTATATCTCATGGAGACATTGAGTATATTGAGGCACCACTGCCTCAGTCTGATGTTGATCCTCTTCTTGAGGAGTTCGCTGATGAACTTGCTCACATCGATCCACTCTCCTTGGAAAGTGATGATGGTCTCCTTGATTTCCAAGCCGATTTGGGAGAAATTGAAAGTCTCCTATATCCGTCACTCACTTCTTATCCCAACAGTCCACAAGAGAATGATAATCTCTTTGTTCCCGAAACATTTAATACGACTCTCACCAATCCTCTATTTGAATTCGATTCTGAATTCACTATGATTTCTAATAATCCAATCTTTGATGAGGATTGTGGTGAGTCAATTCCGGAACACGAATTCACAGATTCACATCTTGTGAATAATTCTCTTCATGAGGAGTTCTCCGGTGAACTCGCTCATCATATCACGACTCCTCCGGAGTTAGATATCCCGGGGGGAGATGCTCTCAATTATGAGAATTTGCAAATTCCCACCCACCCTCCCGGGATGTTTACGAGCTTACCCTTTGAAATCCAAACTCAGGCTATTGAGCCTCCTCTCTTGGAAGAAGATCAAATCATGCTTTTTATCATGATTTTCTTCCTTTTCTTCACCTACAGGGTGACTTCTTCTCTTCTTCACTCCTTCGGGAGTGAGGACACTATATTTGATCCCGGCATTTTCATGTATCATTATCTTGAGCCGGATACTTATCTCTTCGGTGTGGAACTTTCACGTGCTTCAAATGTTTGTCCAAACATCTTGAATGAAAGTCCGAGTGAGATTGCTTCTTCCACATCATGCTTCCCCAGGGACAAATGAATTCGGGGTCGAGTCAAGCTAGCGACTCGGTAAACAAAAACAATAGCACGCTTATAGGGTTTTCACCCTAAGTGTGGGGGAGTCCCTCATGCTATGGTTGCAAATAGAGTGAAAATACAAAATGGTGTTTTCCACGCTTAGCTTGTAATGTTGCCCTTTTACGTTCAAAATGTCGGCCTAATATCCGGGATTTTGAATATTGAGGACAATATTCATGCTAAGTGTGGGGGGGTACTTCGCTATTCTAGCGAATTTTATCACATTTTACCATATAATACCCCCGTTTTGGCCAAAATTTCAAAAATTTTTCACTTGAGTTCAAAATTTTTTGGTGGTAATCAGTCCGCCTTGTCTAACCGACAAAAGGGATTAGCTAGTCCAGGAGCAAACGGCTCTTGGTAAAGACATATCAAATCCGTTGACGGCTGGCAATTTGCCCAAAATTGTATGGTTCCTCAGCTCCCCCGTATCCTCATAAGCAAATGAGTTGACTAGCCCACAAGATTATGGCTTGTGGTAAAGGCCGTGGAAAATCCATAATTGGTAATCAGCTCACCAAGATGTTGACTATTCCATCAAGACCTGGCTAGTCCAGAAGCAAACGGCTTTTGGTAAAGACTACTCAAATCCGTTGACAGCTGGTGGTTTGCTCAAAATCACACGGTTATCAGGTGTGCCACAGTCCTTACACCTGGCTACTCCAGAAGTGATGGCTTTTGGTAAAGAGTTTTTCAAATCCATCAAGTTTTCAAAACAGTTATTGCTAGGGACTAGCAATAGTTTAGTGTGGGGGATTGATGAGTGCTCAAACACTCATCATTTTTGGTCTAATCTGAACTGCAAAACATACAAAAACACTCAGAAATGCATCAAAATACTAAAAATATTTCAAAATTGTGTTTTATATGTTTTAGATGCAAAACGAGTAAAAACAAATGAAAAACGTACAAAGTTTGCAAAATTGGCAGTTTCAGTCCCCCAACTTTCATAAAATTACAAAACTAGTCCCTGTGCATTTATTTTGCAAGAAAAGTCAACCCAAGTCCTTTTAAAATAAAAAGTTATTAAAAATAACACTTGGGTAAAATGTTTTGAGAATTTACACTTTTGGTCCCCAGAATTTGGAAATTACAAATTTAGTCCCTGTAGTTTCACTTTTGGCAGATTTGATCCTTGGTGGGAAATAATTGGAAGAAAAATCATCATTGGACTTTGGTAAATCAAAAGTTGTCACAAAAGGTCCCTGGAATGAAAGTTTGAAGAAATTACACTTTAGTCCCTCAAGTTTCAGCATTTGACAGTTTTAGTCCCTAGAGGTCCTAAAGTGGGATTTCATACTCATTAACCTTAGACTATTCATATTTGGCAACTTTGGTCCTTGTGATAGCTTTGGAGAAAGTACAATTCAGGTCCCTCATGTTTAGATAAATTACAAATATGGTCCTTGTGATTTATTATGCTTAACAAATTAAGACCCTTTGTAATATAAACCAAAACCAAACCTTAGTCCACCACAGCCCACCTTATTTCAACCTCAGCCCATTACCCCTACCAAGCCCACAACCAACACCCCCGTTGTTAATACCCTACCAGTCAAACCACAAGTCAAACTCATCTCCCACCTCACTTCCCACTAACCTGCTACAAACCAAACTCACTCCCATCATTACCCTAGCCTGCCTTCACCCTTTCAACACTCAACCCCTCACCTTATCCCTCCAAACACATACCTCCAAATTTATCCCACTGCTACAATTTATCAGTCCCAAGTGGTAATTCCTTTTCCCGCCAAAATTGTTATAAACGGTCAAGATCAATGGAAGCTCATCCAAGGGTTCAGAGGAAAAGTGGGGAAGTCAGAGAGGCACAAGAAAGATGTAAACCCTAGAAATTTTAGTATAAAAAGATAATTTGTATGCCAATGAAAAGGCAGTAGTTGTTAGTTAGTAGTAGTGGTGTAGGATTTAGAATAGTTTTAGTTCTCAGCTTATTTAAATTCAGCTTTATTTCAAATTTGTACTTATTACTTTTCTGGTTTAATGCAAATTCAGTTTTCTTTAATCTTACTATCTAAATTTACAAGTTTTTATTGAATACGCTTAAAATTCAAGTTTACCATTTCCAGCTTATTCTATTGTTTATGTAAGCTCAAACAAGCTCATAAAGCTTGTTGTGAGCTTTTGCTCACTTGTCAATTGTTTTCAGAGTTACCTTTTAAGTTTTCAGAAATCTCACAAAATACAAAAAAAAAATAGCATAGCATAAATTGTAGGCTTGTTTTTAGTGCTTGTTTTTTATCTGAAAATGTTTTAAATGACATATTATACTTAGTTAATGCACATCTGTTGAACATCTAAGCTCAGTTTAGTGCAATTCAGTTTTAAGCTCAGAACAACTTAGTTAAGGGTGTGTTTGGATTACATAGCTGAGCTGAGTTTTTGTTGTTTATTTGATAAGCCACTAGTTCATTCATGCTTCTTAGGTACCAATTAGGACAGTAAAGGCATTAGATTGGTAGGTTTTGAGTCAAAAGTCAAAATGGTCTTGATCACTTCCTAGCTGCTAATCTGTTGAGTCTTTTAGCTGCCATATACTCAGTTTAGGTTTAGAAGAAGTTAACATAGCTTGTTCTAGCTTCATTATGACTTAAAACAACACAAACAGTGATCTAGGTTCCTTGGAATTTCAGTTTAGTCAAATTTATCTCAAATCATGAAAAGTCAAACTTCTTATCTTAGGAAGAAAGTCATTTGTTCAAGGATTTTCTACGATTTTTGTGTTATCAACTAAGCCCTAAGCTTTTTAGGAATCAAAGTACACCAGCTCAGCTATTTAATTTCACTTGTGCCTTATTTTTTAGATTTTTATTCATGCTCATTTAAGGTACTTATTTGGGACTGTTTGCTGAGAAGCTCCCCTGTACCAGATTTTAAGCTCAGCTTAACAAGCTCATTGTGAGCTCCTCAGTGGGTCCCACCTTGATTTATTTGGTTCTTTTAGAAGCCCACAGACCCCAGTTGATGGTTCCATGCTTATTCTTAGCTAATGAGCTTATTTGGATTAGCTAATGGTGGCCTGAAGGGCTGTTGCTCAGCTTTGCAGCCCAACTTTTGAGTTATTTCACAAGCTCATACAAGCTCAGTTCATGTACCAAGGTATGTGACATTTGATTTTTCTTGCTCCTTGGCAGTAGTATTTAGTTTTTTTTGTAGTTTTTAGCTTTGAACAATTTGATTTCCTAGCTTATTTATAAGCCCAAGTAGCCCCCTAGGCCTGGTTTAGTTCTCACAGCCATAAGTTAGAAGTAACTTATGAGAGCTTATTAGGGTGTCCTTGATGTGCTTATTCTCATGCCCAGTAGCTTAATTAGGTCTCCCTTATTAGCCTTAGTTCAATTTCTCACTAGGAAGCCTGTTGTTAGCTTATGGCTAGCTTTTCATAGCCTTTAAATCATTTCCCCATAAGCTGCAAGTCTGATCAATCAGTGGTATTCATAAGCTCATTGTGTGCTATTCTGTGGGTCCCACCTTGTGAAACTCAGCCATTTGGAAAGCTCATGAGCCCACTTTTCTGGTTCAAGGTCTAATTTAGCTTCTAGCTTATTAGATAAGCTAGAATTTAGGCCTGCAATTAGCCCTGTGGTCTGTGTGGTTTTTACCCATTTGGTTTTGCTTATTCCCACTCTTAGCTTATTCAGTGTTTCTTTTCAGTTGTTTCTGCTTATTCTAAGTTTAATTTTGCTTATCTCAGCTTGTTTAATCCTTTGGTCCCTGCTTGTGAGCTTATTGTAAGCTCATTTAAGCCAAAAATCCTTTTTAAGCTTATTTGTGAACTGTTGAGCTTATGAGCTCATTCTCAGCTTATTGTTGAGTTGTAAAAAGATTTCTTTCACAAAAGTTGTTTAAATATTAGTGTTTTATAGTTTTGTAAAGTTAAAACTGAAAAGAAAAATAAAAAGAAAAAAAAAGTGCAAAGCCAGGGGTCGAACCCTGGCCTCCACTCTCACAACACAACACACACACCAACTGCCCTTGGGACTTCTTTCAGTCATTGTCCCTACCCCAATTCCTTTTAACCCATTTTTTCCCTTTTTAGCTTATTTTAGCTTATTGCTTATTTTCCAGCTTATTTCTACCCTTTTTCCCCCTCCTCCTATTTTTCTTAGGTTCCTGTTACTACAAAGCTTTTCTACTAATTTTTCCAGATTTTCTACTTTTCATTTTCTATTTATAATAATTAGTTTTAGTTTTATTAGTTTTAATTAAAAAAGTCATAAATAAATCTTTGTACTGCTTATTTATAAGCATTTAGGAGTTTTTATATTTTTTTTAAGTTTTTAGTAGTGTAAGTAATTTATAGAAAAAGTTTTACAATTTCTACTTTTTATTTAGTATTTCTAATAATTTAAATTAGTATATTTAGTCTAATTAATATAAATAGTTTTTAATTAATAATAATTAATTAAGTAGTTATAAAAATTATTTTCTTTTTCTAATAATTTTCTTTTATCTTTAGGTTCGTAAATATATTATTTTCATGTGCGTAGGATTAGCGTAGCTCAAATTTCATTTCTTATTTCGCGCACTCGCGTTTATTTTAAGTTTAACTCGCGTTTTATTTAAATAACTTTCACGTTTTTAAATTTAGGTCACGTTATTAAAAGTAGTTTGTTAAAGTAAGAAAAAACCAAAAACATAAATAAAGTGATAGCTTCTATTTAAGCCATTTGGCTTATTTTTCTGCTTACGTATAAGCAAATTCTGATTTTAAATTCTTAGATTACGTTTTAGGTTTCGCGTTATTGCTAATATAGTTTGTTTACATCGTTCTCATCCGTATTTTCTTAGTGTAATCAATCACAACTCACTTATACCCTTTCCATCCAAATTCACCCGATCAAATAACCGTTTGATTACAATTCACACCTCGTCGGGACATAACGACCCGAGGAAACCCTATACTTCCACGGAGATTGATTCTAAGTTGTTTGACTTTGTTGACCATTCCTTGGTCAATATAAGTTAGGTGGTTCAGGTGCAATCACGTACATATGGGGGTGTTTGGCCTGAAACGGTCAGATAATATTAACCAAGTAATGGTCAACAAGTCAAACAGCTTAGGCCAATGCTTCCGTGGAATACAGTGTTTCCCCGGGTCGTAATGTCCCAACGAGGTTGTGATGATATAAAAAACGAGTCTGTGATCGAGTGAATATGAACAGGAAAGGGTATAAGTGTGAGTGTGTGATTAAACTAGGGTTTTATAAAACAAAATAACTTAGATAAACTATTAGAACGATTACGTGAAACCTAGATATCTAAAAACGTTATAATAACTAAAACGCGTACGTTTAATTTAATTCTACGTAAACGTACCAAGCAAAAATGATTTTAACAAAAGTATTAATTTATATGCCTTAGGGGCTAAAATGCAAATCAAATAAACTTAAAATATTTATTTTACAATTACTTAATTATTTAATTATAATTATTTAATAACTATTATTTATTTAATATTACACTAATAATTAAGAAAATGTGAAATAAGTCTAGAAAATTAAAATTAAAATTTCTAAAAGTCTAAAATACTATAAAACTTATTTTAAAAATAAAATTATATTTTTAAGAATATTTATCTAATTATTATTAATTAATAACTATTTAATTATTAATTAACTAATTATATGATTTAAATTATTGAAAATACTAAAAAGACTTAGATAATTAAGAAGTTTTTATAAATCTAATTAACCATCACAGGAATCCTAAAAAATTAAAAAAAAAATTATTTTATTTATTTTTAAACTAGTTTATTAATTATTATTCTATTTATTAATTAATTATTAATTAAACTATTTAAATTATAAAACCTATTAAATGAACAGTAAAAATTATGGAAAAATTTCTAAAAATATTTTATGACTTATAAAAGCTAGGAAAAATATAAAATCTAGGTGTTGCTTTATAAAAACTAATTATGCTATTTAAAATTTAATTATTGATTAATTATTAATAAAACTAATTTAAATTATAACTAATACTTAAAGACAAAATAAAAATCTGAGAAAATTATTAAAAATACTTTAATATAATAGGAAATTAATAAAAATATAAAAACACAACTTACTTAATAAAAATCTAAAAATGAAAATTAAAATTAAATTCTATTAAATAGAAACTATCACTTATTTTTATATTTGTTTTTCTGTATTTTTCTTTTACAAAACTAAATTATACCTAAAAATAGACAACTTTAATAAAAACAACTATTTTATAGCTTAATAATAAGCACTATGGGGGCTTATTACCTCCACAGTTGACTTTGGTTGACCAAAGAAGCTAATAAGCTCAAATGAGCTTGTGTGGGGCCCACTATGGATTATTCTGGTTCCAATGAGTTTTTTAAACAAGTTTGAGCTAAATTTGGCCAGATAAGCCCTTGGAATAAGCTAATAAGCACTTAATAAGCTTTTGGTAACTTGTATGAACTCAGAAACTGGGACAGACTTTAAGGGGTAAATCAGGTGGGGTCCACTGAGTTCTAGGTCAAATGGCTGGTCAAAGGTTGTACCCTGGTAGGAGGGGGTTGGGAAAACCTAAAAACTAGGTGTGGGGACCACTGTGGTGGCCACAAATCACCACCAAAGTGGTGGTGATGGGTGGTTTCTGCTGGTGCAGGGCAGGGTTCCCCCCTGCAAGTGTCTTTGGGGGTGAGTGGGGCCCAGGATAAAAATCCCAAAAATGTAAACTTTGTGGGATTCAAAAGTTGAGCTGGTAGTCTATTACTACAACAATTTTCAGATTCTAAAACCTATTACACAAATCTACAAAAATCCCACAAGGTTTGAGATTTTCTGCAAAAGTACAATTTGACTTTTTAACTTTTAATCCTAAGTTGACTTATATGAGATTCTAATTGATCCTACTGACTAAATAAGTTAATATAAGCTATAATTAACCTAAATTAAGCTAAAGCTACAACTTATAAGCTAAATTGATGGTTCAATGACCTCAAATCCTTCACAGTTAGCTGTGAAGGGATTTAGGATGTGATTTTGACTTTTTGGCTAACAAGACCTAATTTTAATGACCTATTATAGCTATTGTGACCTTAAGTAATCTAAATGAACCATAAGTAACATCAAATGCTAACCTGAGCATATGGATTAAGCATGATCCAAACACCCCTTTACTGTGACTGTTTTAAGATTATTAAAGCTAAACACAGATTAAAACCATGAAACTAAATCAAATAGTTCTAATATGATATTACAAACTTAAATGAACATATAAAAACAGATTACAAGCTATTTTCTCATAAAAAGCAAAAATTACAAATTTAACTAACAATTGAGTCCAAGCTGAGAAACAAAGAATCATGAACCACAAACAAATCCTATAGCCTCCCATAAGGCACTAGTACCATTTCCAATCCAAATAACACCCTGCTTATTTCTTCCACTTCTTAGAACACTAATTTTTATTTTTCTTTGATTTTCTTTATTTTTTTAGTATTTTTACTTTTAATGACTAATGCTGGTTTTTAAGGTATACAAAAGCTTAATTAAGCTTTGTCAAAGCTTAAGTTAGCTTTATAAATCCAGAATAACAACTAGAAACAACAAACAGACTATTTGAGATTTTTGAAATTTAATGAAATTGCATAAACTGAGATAGCAAACAAAACTTGCAATTAAGATTGAATAGAGTTCAAATTATATTAAGTTAACAGGAAACAAGCTTTTAAAAGCAAAAATTACAACTTAATCATGAAATTACACTAAATTCGATTACCTAAAACTAAATTAAACTAATCTAACTACCACTCTCCTCTATGCTCCTCCTTCTTTGATTTATAGCGACCCACTAGGGTTTCTGAGCAAATCCCATCAGTTTTTATGGTCGTAGGATGTCTGAAAATCATCTGAGCCTTTGATTTGCAAATTGGCGCCAAAAAGGGTCTTGGGACCTGTGGAGGTAGCGTGTGAGGATTTTAGGGCATTTATTGGGTTTTGTATGTTGTGTGAGCTGGGGGAATGAGGTGGAGATAGTTGGTGGCAAGTTGGGGTGTGAGGTGGTATGGAAACCAGGGAGGTGGATGGGTGGTATTTGCGTGTGAGGGTGGTGGTGGTATGGAGGGAAAGAGGCAGGGTCAAACCTGCGTTGACCCTGGTTTTATTAAAAAACGGGGTGGACTGGGCTTAGAGTTGGGCCAGGGAAAGGGAATGGATCAGGGGTGTGTGTGGGCTGGGTGATGTAAGTTGGGTTTGTTTGTTTGGTTATTTATTAATAGGGCCCGTTTAGATTTGTAACTTAAAAACACAAGGACCAAATGTGTAATCGATTGAAAGTTGAGGGGCTGAGTTTGTAATTTTTCCAAAGTTGTCACAAGGACCAAACTTGCCATATCTCAATAGTACAAGGTCCTATTTGTAATTTTTTTCATTTTAATATATATCCAGGGACCTTTTCTGTCATTTCACCAAACTTCAGAGACCAATTATGCAATTTCACCAAACTTCCCACCAAGGACCATTCCTGCAAAAGATTATTAGCACAAGGACCAATATTGATTTTTCTCAAAGTTTTTACATCCCAGGGACCATTTATGTCAATTTCCAAAGTATAGGGACTAAACTTGTAATTTTGTGAAACTTTGCACCAAAGGACTAAATATGTAACTTTATGATTAAAAAGGACCTTTGGTGACTTTTTCAAGTTTTTAGAATAACCAAGGACTAGTTTTGATAATTTTTGAAACTTGAGGGACTGAAACTGCCAATTATACAAACTTTGTACGTTTTTCATCTGTTTTTTATTATTTTGCATTTGAAACATATAAAACACACTTCTAAGATATTTTAAGTATTTTGATGCATATTTGAGTGTTTTTGGATGTTTTGGCAGTTCAGATTGGTATAAAATGATGAGTATTTAGACACTCATCAATCCCCCACACTAAACTATTGCTAGTCCCTAGCAATCTTTTGAGAAAAACTTAATGGATTTGAAAAACTCTTTACCAAAAGCCATCACTTCTGGAGTAGCCAGGTGTAAGAACTGTGGTACACCTGATAACCGTGTGATTTTGAGCAAACCACCAGCTGTCAACGGATTTGATTTGTCTTTACCAAAAGCCGTTTGCTTCTGGACTAGCCAACTCTTGATGGAATAGTCAACATCTTGGTGAGCTGATTACCAATTATGGTTTTTCCACTGCCTTTAACACAAGCCATAATCTTGCGGGCTAGCCAACTCATTGGCTTTTTAGGATATGGCGAGTTGAGGTACCATACAATTTTGGGCAAATTGCAAGCCTTAAACGGATTTGAGTTATCTTTACCAAGAACTGTTTGCTCCTGGATTAGCCAATCCTTATGTGGGTTAGACATGGCGGACTGATAACCATTTATTGCGTTCTAAGTGAGAAAAAATTTTAAAATTTTGGCTAAAATGGGGGTTCTTGATGGAACATGTGTTTAAATTCGTTAGAATAACGAATCTCCCCCCACACTTAGAACTGAATACTGTCCTCAATATTCAAAGTACCGGGTGTTAAACCAACACTTAGAATGTAAGAAGAAAATATTCTATAGCCTTTATTTAAGTTTATGTACACACATTTTTTTATAGGATATATACATATATACAACATGTGGGTTAGTATCTCCCCCACACTTAGGGTGAAAACCCTAATGCATGCTACTGTTTTTGATTACCGAGTCACGAGCTTGACTCGACCCCGAATTTATTTGTCCATGGGGAAGTATGATGTGGAAGAGACAATCTGCATCGGACTTTCATTCAAGATGTTTGAATAAACATTTGAAGCACGTGAAAGTTCCACACCGATGAGATAAGTACCCGGCTCAAACTTTATAAATGAGAATGCCGGGGTCAAAGATAATGTCTTCACTCCCAAAAGAGTGAAGAACAGGATAAGCCACGGGATATATGAAGAAAAGAAAGAAAGTCATGATGAAAATCATAACTAACTCCTCATCTTCAATAGGAGAATTCATTGTTTCATGAATCTCCTCTTTTAAGCTCGTTTGATCAAGACATATTATGGGTATGTCTAGATCAAAATAGAAGTTATCATACTCCGGTGGAGATATGATATGAGTGAGTTCACCAGAGAACTCCTCAAAGGTGAATGAATCGTATTCGGGATTGATTTGAGTGAGTTCATTGGGGAACTCCTCAAAAGTAAATGATTCATAAACGGGAAGAGAATTATAAGAATGAGAAATGGTGATACCACTTATCTTCTCTTCCGTATGATCAAAATGGAACGTTTGCAATTCCGGAATAGAATCATTGATCAAAAGCTCACTATCCTTGACGGGGATAGGAGATGAAATAGGCTTTTCATTAAAAGCCTCGATTCTAGAAATGAGAAGATTAGCATTTAATAATGTAAGACGAAGAGATTCGTCTTGGATTATTTCTTCATCATTCTCTTCTTCTGATTTGACAAGCTCAGAAGGTAATTCCCCCACATAACTTATGTCTCCACAAGATAAAGAATAGTCCTCATCAGAATCAGAGAACATCTCAATATGATCATTTGGAAAGACAAGAGGGGGAGGGATATCACACTCATGATCAAGAATTCCCTGTGACTCACTTGGGATTGAGACAAGGTTCTCAACACTAGACTTTATGAATTCGTCCAATTCCTTATCAGGAACAGTGTCAAGATGCTCGTCCCCCATGCTCAGAGAGTGAGTGGGAACCTCGGGTGTGATAACAGCAGACCGAGGGAGTTGAGAAGGACTAGCATACATGGATTTTATAATTTCCGTTTGTTCAGCTGCTAGTGATTCAGTTATATTCTTTTCTCCCTGTATTTCTACTGAAGTAGCTTCAACTGAAGTTGAATCAAAAGGTTTCTCAGATATCTTTGGGACTGGAACAAGGGCATTTATTTCTTTAAGAGGAGTTACTTTGAATTGCTTGTCCCCCATTATTAAGATATCTGAAGGATCCTTTGAGTTTTTGTCTTCAATTGGTTCATCCTCGTCACTTTCATCCTCAAGATGTAATGAGTTAACAAGAGGTTTTTGCTTCCTAAGAATCTGATCCTTAAGACTGTTTATTCCATCTTGAATGGTTTGGTTGAATTGAGTTTGATTGATCATCATTTTAGTAATCAATTCAGCTTTAGCTAACTCGTCCTGAGGAAGTGGTTGAGGGTTTGTGTACTGTGAAGGCTGGTTAAAACCAAATTCATGATTGTTACAAGGAACCTGTTCATAGACAAATTGATTCCTAGTTTAACAATCAGAGCTGTAGTGAGGGCCTCCACAATACTCACAACAGTAAAACTGTTGGGTCTCATGGTATGGAAGCTGATGGAATGAATCAGTCGTGTCATAGTAGGAATAGGGATTCTGGTTATAGACAGACCCGTTTCCTGACTCTACCATGCCACAACTGGGGCAATTACAACCATTATAAAGACTACCACACCATTGACAGACAAGAGGGTGGGAATAAGACATAGAAAGAATCAAAGGGTTAGGGGGTGAGAAATGAAGAATCAAATAGGTAGGAATGTAAAGGTGAATATTTTTGGTATTTTTGAAAATTTTTGTAGTAATAATAATAAGGAAAATATTTTTGGTTTTTTGTGTTCGTTGAAAACTGATTTTAAAAAGTTTTCGGGAACAGTTTTTTGTTTTTGTTTTTATATGATAATAATATGAACAAGGCTGGATAAATATACAATGAGCGTGTATTCAGGTTCACTAATACGCAAAATCGTTTAGAATAAGCGCACAACCTCCCCGGCAGCGGCGCCAAATTTTGTTTGGCCTGAAATGGTCAGATAATATTAACCAAGTAATGGTCAACAAGTCAAACAGCTTAGGCCAATGCTTCCGTGGAACACAGTGTTTCCCCGGGTCGTAATGTCCCAACGAGGTTGTGATGGTATTAAAAACGAGTCTGTGATCGAGTGAATATGAACAGGAAAGGGTATAAGTGTGAGTGTGTGTTTAAACTAGGGTTTTATAAAACAAAATAACTTAGA
Organism: Artemisia argyi; assembly: GCA_030686995.1. NCBI lineage: Eukaryota > Viridiplantae > Streptophyta > Magnoliopsida > Asterales > Asteraceae > Artemisia > Artemisia argyi. Next base: position 100,337,352 of record CM060696.1, on the reverse strand, counting down.
TAAACTATTAGAACGATTACGTGAAACCTAGATATCTAAAAACGTTATAATAACTAAAACGCGTACGTTTAATTTAATTCTACGTAAACGTACCAAGCAAAAACGATTTTAACAAAAGTATTAATTTATATGCCTTAGGGGCTTAAATGCAAATTAAATAAACTTAAAATATTTATTTTATAATTACTTAATTATTTAATTATTATCATTTAATAACTATTATTTATTTAATAATACACTAATAATTAAGAAAATGTGAAATAAGTCTAGAAAATTAAAATTAAAATTTCTAAAAGTCTAAAATATTATAAAACTTATTTTAAAAATAAAATTATATTTTTAAGACTATTTATCTAATTATTATTAATTAATAACTATTTAATTATTAATTAACTAATTATATGATTTAAATTATTGAAAATACTAAAAAGACTTAGATAATTAAGAAGATTTTTATAAATCTAATTAACCATCATAGGAATCCTAAAAAAATTATAAAAAATTTATTTTACTTATTTTTAAACTAGTTTATTAATTATTATTCTATTTATTAATTAATTACTCATTAAACTCTTTAAATTATAAAAAACTATTAAATGAACAGTAAAAATTATGGAAAAATTTCTAAAAATATTTTATGACTTATAAAAGCTAGGAAAAATATAAAATCTAGGTGTTGCTTTATAAAAACTAATTATGCTATTTAAAATTTAATTATTGATTAATTATTAATAAAACTAATTTAAATTATAATTAATAATAAAATACAAAATAAAAATCTGAAAAAATTATTAAAAATACTTTAATATAATAGGAAATTAATAAAAATATAAAAACACAACTTACTTAATAAAAATCTAAAAATGAAAATTAAAATTAAATTATACTAAATAGAAACTATCACTTATTTTTATATTTGTTTTTTTGGATTTTTCTTTTACAAAACTAAATTATACCTAAAATAGACAACTTTAATAAAAACAACTATTTTATAGCTTAATAATAAGCACTGTGGGGGCTTATTACCTCCACAGTTGACTTTGGTTGACCAAAGAAGCTAATAAGCTCAAATGAGCTTGTGTGGGGCCCACTATGGATTATTCTGGTTCCAATGAGTTTTTTAAACAAGTTTGAGCTAAATTCGGCCAGATAAGCCCTTGGAATAAGCTAATAAGCACTTAATAAGCTTTTGGTAACTTGTATGAACTCAGAAACTGGGACAGACTTTAAGGGGTAAATCAGGTGGGGTCCACTGAGTTCTAGGTCAAATGGCTGGTCAAAGGTTGTACCCTGGTAGGAAGGGGTTGGGAAAACCTAAAAACTAGGTGTGGGGACCACTGTGGTGGCCACAAATCACCACCAAAGTGGTGGTGATGGGTGGTTTCTGCTGGTGCAGGGCAGGGTTCCCCCCCTGCAAGTGTCTTTGGGGGTGAGTGGGGCCCAGAATAAAAATCACAAAAATGTAAACTTTGTGGGATTCAAAAGTTGAGCTGGGAGTCTATTACTACAACAATTTTCAGATTCTAAAACCTGTTACACAAATCTACAAAAATCCCACAAGATTTGAGATTTTCTGCAAAAGTACGATTTGACTTTTTAACTTTTAATCCTAAGTTGACTTATATGAGATTCTAATTGATCCTACTGACTAAATAAGTTGATATAAGCTATAATTAACCTAAATTAAGCTAAAGCTACAACTTATAAGCTAAATTGATGGTTCAATGACCTCAAATCCTTCACAGTTAGCTGTGAAGGGATTTAGGATGTGATTTTGAATTTTTGGCTAACAAGACCTAATTTTAATGACCTATTATAGCTATTGTGACCTTAAGTAATCTAAATGAACCATAAGTAACATCAAATGCTAACCTGAGGATATGGATTAAGCATGATCCAAACACCCCTTTACTGTGACTGTTTTAAGATTATTAAAGCTAAACACAGATTAAAACCATGAAACTAAATCAAATAGTTCTAATATGATATTACAAACTTAAATGAAAATACAAAAACAGATTACAAGCTATTTTCTCATAAAAAGCAAAAATTACAAATTTAACTTACAATTGAGTCCAAGCTGAGAAACAAAGAATCATGAACCACAAACAAATCCTATAGCCTCCCATAAGGCACTAGTACCATTTCCAATCCAAATAACACCTTGCTTCTTGCTTCCACTTCTTAGAACACTAATTTTTATTTTTCTTTGATTTTCTTTATTTTTTTAGTATTTTTACTTTTAATGACTAAAGCTGGTTTTTAAGGTATACAAAAGCTTAATTAAGCTTTTTCAAAGCTTAAGTTAGCTTTATAAATCCAGAATAACAACTAGAAACAACAAACAGACTATTTGAGATTTTTGAAATTTAATGAAATTGCATAAACTGAGATATCAAACAAAACTTGCAATTAAGATTGAATAGAGTTCAAATTATATTAAGTTAACAGGAAACAAGCTTTTAAAAGCAAAAATTACAACTTAATCATGAAATTACACTAAATTTGATTACCTAAAACTAAATTAAACTAATCTAACTACTACTCTCCTCTATGCTCCTCCTTCTTTGATTTATAGCGACCCACTAGGGTTTCTGAGCAAATCCCATCAGTTTTTATGGTTGTAGGATGTCTGAAAATCATCTAAGCCTTTGATTTGCAAATTGGCGCCAAAAAGGGTCTTGGGACCTGTGGAGGTAACGTGTGAGGATTTTAGGGCATTTATTGGGTTTTGTATGTTGTGTGAGCTGGGGGAATGAGGTGGAGATAGTTGGTGGCAAGTTGGGGTGTGAGGTGGTATGGAAACCAGGGAGGTGGATGGGTGGTATTTGCGTGTGACGGTGGTGGTGGTATGGAGGGAAAGAGGCAGGGTCAAACCTGCGTTGACCCTGGTTTTATTAAAAAACGGGGTGGACTGGGCTTGGAGTTGGGCTAGGGAAAGGGAATGGATCAGGGGTGTGTGTGGGCTGGGTGATGTAAGTTGGGTTTGTTTGTTTGGTTATTTATTAATAGGGCCCGTTTAGATTTGTAACTTAAAAACACAAGGACCAAATGTGTAATCGATTGAAAGTTGAGGGGCTGAGTTTGTAATTTTTCCAAAGTTGTCACAAGGACCAAACTTGCCATATCTCAATAGTACAAGGTCCTATTTGTAATTTTTTTCATTTTAATATATCCAAGGACCTTTTCTGTCATTTCACCAAACTTCAGGGACCAATTATGCAATTTCACCAAACTTCCCACCAAGGACCATTCCTGCAAAAGATTATTAGCACAAGGACCAATATTGATTTTTCTCAAAGTTTTTACATCCCAGGGACCATTTATGTCAATTTCCAAAGTATAGGGACTAAACTTGTAATTTTGTGAAACTTTGCACCAAAGGACTAAATATGTAACTTTATGATTAAAAAGGACCTTTGGTGACTTTTTCAAGTTTTTAGAATAACCAGGGACTAGTTTTGACAATTTTTGAAACTTGAGGGACTGAAACTGCCAATTATGCAAACTTTGTACGTTTTTCATCTGTTTTTGATTATTTTGCATTTGAAACATATAAGACACACTTCTAAGATATTTTAAGTATTTTGATGCATATTTGAGTGTTTTTGGATGTTTTGGCAGTTCAGCTTGGTATAAAATGATGAGTATTTAGACACTCATCAGGAGGTAATATATGATGTTCTTCCCCATTACTCCATAAATTAAGTACTTTACCCATGAGTCCCAATCGTCCCAAAAACAATATGTACAAGGATATGACTTGACTTAGCAACCATGTAATCAATTAGATAGTTAACTTAGGGTTTAACAAATAACAATAATGCACTAAAAATGAGCGCATACATGGAAGGCTAAGGCGATTTGGGTGTACATTTAAGTGGGGTGTAACAAATTCTTCCTTTAAGTAAAATGCTTAAAGTTAGAAACGAAAAGATAGGCTCAGAGGGGTGTACTAGGGGTTTCGTGTACTAAAAATGAGTACAACGCTAAGGGTGTGGGAAAAATTAGTTGACTTAACTAGCCAAGTAATATGACTTAAATGGTCAAGTAATTATGATACGGATTTAACACAAGGGTGATCCTAATGCCTCTTATCATGTAGTAAATCCTACCACACGAATGTAGTCTCACTAGCGGTCTCGGGATGCATCACTAACGCAAGTTCTAGAATCTAAATGCTACCAATACACTCATAAGCACTAATAATAAATGCTTTTCCTATCAAATCTAAAGGCGAACCTCACATATTTGGGTGGAAAATTTTTCTGAATATACGGTTATGTGCTAGTCATACAATCTCCTATCCATGAGACGCTTGCTATGGCTAAAGTTTCACTCCTAAATGTTGTAAAAAAATTTAAATTTGGCGCTAAAATTACACTAACAAGTATTTCTCATAGTTTTATTACACATCTACCATTAAACAAAACAAACTCAAGCGAAAGTGCATATGTAAGGTATCATCTTTTTACCCTCCCCTTACACTTAAGATGAACATTGTCCCCAATGTTCAAGTAAAGAATGTAAAAGTTAAAAAGTAAAAAGAATGAAATCAAATACTACCCTGATTCGCTCAGTATGGATAATAAGGTAGCCAGGTTAAATCTTCCTCCAAGAAAATGAACAATCAAAGCTTCCCTTCCAGAATATAAATCATCTTCTTGTCATACAGAACCTGTAAATCCTGAAAAAATAGACAAAACAACCTCGCGTAAAATCGGCGGCATCCTATATAAGTTACTAAATCCTAGAAGACAAGATAAGATATAATGCTTGTGGAATGAAGTTTGCAGATCTCCTGGAGATTATAAAACTTAATAATTCACAAAAACCATAAGACTCCGTTAGAAAAACAAAACCGATAAAATTTCCAGATTTTTACACGTGACGCCGTCAAGAGTTAACTCATGACGCCGTCAGAAGTGACCTGCAGAAATTCTTATGTTAAGTTTCCGGAAAATTTCTGGAAAAACTTGGTCCTATTTCGTGGAAAATCCTGCAAAACTTCATTATGACTCGCTACAAGCATTTGACTCTAACAAATACGAATATACATGTTCATTTAATATTGTGGAGAATCATGATCGGTTTGTTTCTTAAAAACATATTTGGGTTTTCCCTTTACACTTATCTTTTGCAAAAATACTTTTAGGTGGAGTTAAGACTAGGCCAAAACAACAAAGTAAAGTATTTTCACTATTTAATTTAGAAACATGATCAACCAACAATAAAAACAAAGCATGCATACGGAAGCAAATAACAAACAAACAAAAATAAAATCACACAAAACATGGGCTGCCTCCCAAGAAGCGCTTTTCTTTATTTATGAGTCTCGTAGCTAGACTCAAGGTCATGGGTTACTACGTGACCTCATTGTTGGTTTCACTCTCTGATTGTAAATATTCTTTGTAGAAACCAATCACCTTTTTCTCAATCGCCCCCATAATCCTTTGGGCAAATTCCTTATCGACTTTATACCTTGGTCCTAGGGCCAAGCAATCTTTGTAGAAAAGACTCCTCTTTTCCCATACATAATCCATGCCCTTTTTCTTATCCTCTTCATTGATGTCCTCAAAAGCACCAACGTTATCCTTATCAAATCGGGATATAAAGCGAAACTCTTTCATTCTATTAGGCATCCTATAAGTGATCTTATCGGTGTTACTTGCAAATCGGATTGTTCCTTCTATCTCATCATATTCCAACTTAGACTCCTCAACAAACGGTTTACCAAACACGACATTTGACAATCGACAATCAATAACATTAGCAAGATCTTCCACAATCATAAAGTCGGTGATAAAAGTGAAATTCCCAACAAAGACATGTAAACCTTTAACTCTCCCGACAAAATTACAAACTCCACCGGGGTATTTGGGATCTTTTCTAGGTTCAAGTCTTGTTTTCACTATATCATTATAAACATTTGAGGACATAATGTTGATTGGGGATTTAAAGTCAATGTAAGCATTCTCAACGTGTCTGTACCCAATCATACATGGTATTTTAGCATTCTTAGGATCGCCTCTCTTTATCTTAGGTTCAATTATAGTAAAAGGAGATCGCGGGTTATCAATAAGATTATTATAATATGCAATCTCCTCCTTAGTGGGATATAGATTAAAGTAATCATTAAGCTTCGGATCTATTTCCCCTTCTTCTAGTTCCTCAACAGCATTCACAAAATCATTAGGCCCTAGGTCCTCATTTGAATACAAGGCGGTCGCTAGGTCACTAAATGCCTGGTCGAGCTCAATCTTAATCAACCTATTAAGCTCCCTAAGTTCCCTAATCTCACTCTCAATTTGTTCTCGTAACACAGCCACTTCTCTAGGGGAAAGGGGTGGATTCGCGTTTTCCATAATGGTCAACGGAATAGTCAATGAGTTTAATTTACTAACAAAAGCACAAAGAAAAAGATAGACTAAAGAAAACCTAAAAATAAAAATAAAATCTTACTAGAATGGAATCTAGCAAGTAGACCTAATAAAAAGAAATTCTAACCTAGACAATAACTATTCCCCAGGCTGCGGCGCCAAAAACTTGGTGTACGTGGGAGTCGCACCAGGTTTTACCTCTCAAGGGATCTTGAGAAGCTTACAACCCCCACCAGGCAGTGTACCTGATCGTTGTAGTATAGTATAGTGACAAGTACCGGGGGATTGATCGTTCAGCTAGGAATAGTGTCGCTAGGATTAAAAAACCTAAATACTAGTTCTAAAGGTGAGGGATGATTATTTTTGTATTTTTATATTTTTTAGAAAGCAATTAAAAATCTCGGGTTTGAAGGATTTGGGCGGAATTAGTTGCTAGTCAACTAACCCAATACTAAAGATGCAATCAAAATAAAATACTAAAAATGAAAATAAACTAAATTATACTAAGGTTGTGAGCAATAAGTGGAGAAAATGTGTTTACTTAGATTTCACTACTCCCTAGATATCTTTTACACGTTAATTACTTGTTATAGTTGCATGGATGACGGATTGTATTCCTTAATACCATTCATGGGGTGGCGCACTTAACTCCCCAATCCTATGAGCTCTTATCTCCTCCTATACCATGCCAAGCACAACCATAGGGATTATAAACAGTGGCTCATGCATTAAATATAACCAATAAAACCTAGTGCACATCAGTTCATGTTTCCTAAGACGTTCAAGCATGTTACCATTTGGAAGTCTGCCAGTTTTCTTAAGCCTAACATCGAATTCACCCATCCAATACAATTATAAACAAGTAATCAACACATAATTAACATCTAGGTTTCATTAGATCCAAGCAAACACAAGATAGCTCTAGCCTAGCATGATGGAATTAAGACAAGAACAAGATATAGACAACCAACACATAGACATATTGATTGAATTAAAAGAATACTTATCTCAATTACACATGCAAGGTATCAAAAGCTTAGAACCCTTGAAAAACCTGTAAAATTTGCACCAAGTTCGTACTTAGGGTTTCTCCAAAACTTCTCCCTTTTTTTTAATGTAAAAATTAGAAAACTATATATAGGAAAAAGGGTCTGACGGCGTCAAGACCAAGCTTGTGACGCCGTCACCTCGCCGCCAAAATAATTCTCGGACTGCCTTCATCTACTTTTGACGCCGTCATGTGTTATGCATTTCCAGGCCGTCATGACTTTTACTCTTGACGCCCTACTTCGTGACGCCGTCAAATCTGTACTGGGTCGTCATAGAAATTACTCTTGACGCCGTCAGGAATTCCTTCTTGACGCCGTCACCTACTGTTCCCAGCAAGGAAAATTAAGACTTTGGCGTTTTCTTCACTTTTATGCTCAAAAAACGTCCGAAATGCTTCCTTTTCCAGATTTCACTCCCAAAGTACCTAAAATCACAAAAGGAACGATTTAGGGCAATATTTGATCAAATAAATTCGAATTCGAGCTTAAATGACCCCCTAAAAACAGATCATTTTTCGCTTCATCAGAAACTTAAGAAATAATAAATATAATTTACTATTAAGTATCAGTCTGGATAATTACGGGTGGTCACAGTCTCACCTCCTTAAACAGAATCGCGTCCTCGCGATTCAATTCAAGTAACCCCTTACGGTCGAAAAGAGATGGGTATATACGCACGAGAATGCATCTTCACGTTTGCCCACGTGAATTCAGGACCTTTTACGAGTTTCTATGAACTTTGTCAATAGGGGTAGGTGTTGGTACTCACAACCGATTTGAGTCTTATAGGTGGTAAGAGCTCCTATTTGTTAGTGAGAAAGTAATACAAAATTCTTTTCTGAAAATTTGCAGTTAGGTAACTGATGCGACTTCAAGAGACTCGCAACTTGAGTAAAAGTTGTTTTTAAACATGGTGTGGGTAAGATAATTTTGCAAAATTTTTAATGTTTAATCACCCCTTGATATGCAAAATTTGGTGAAGTTTAACTAAAACTTTTATCGCATCGAAGTGAGTAAATAGTTCACAGGGACATTGGAGAATAGTTTATAAAACAGTTTCTAAGCAGTTCATAAAATAGCAAGAAATCAGTTTATCATTTGCATGATGTAGCAAAACTGTAGATTGATTCATAATATCGTAGCAGGACAGCAAACCGGTTTATAAAATCGTTTGTGAAATGATTTTAAAACAGTTTATAGAATAACAGAAACAATTTGTTGTTTACAAAATGGTAGTAAGGTCAAGATTTTGATTTCGAGGAGTAGCAGTAAAACATTTGTAGAGTGACCGCAAAATGGTCTGTATAATAATCGAAAATAGTTTGTATGGTATTAGCGATACCGTTTATTATCTCATCAAGAGGGTAGCAAAGGTAAGTGGTATTCTCGAGAGACGAGTGAAGATTTTGTGTCTGTTCCCTAGAACGCGGTTCAGGTTACTCCTTAAGCTCTTAAGGTTTTTGTTGGACATAGCATTTCTGTCGAATGAAGCATTCAGCAAGTTCAGACTACGACACTGAAGGAGGATGTTGATTACTACTAGCAACCAGTTGGTTGCCCCAGCACTGTACTTAAGGTAGAGGCGGAACGTACAACCTCGATTGAACATCGTCGGTTAAGCATAAGGCTTTGGGTAGGGGCGACTGTAACAAGATCACAAACAAAACACGCTAAATAAAACAAGGCTAAATAAACAAATCTAAATCCGCAATGAGGTCTGAAAATCACCAATCAGCAATCCGGATTCGAACGTAGTCAAATTCAATTCCAAATGTGGCCAAAATCAAATCCAAAACATTCTAATAAGCTCGAAAGGGTGCTTATTACGATCTCAAGGGGTTACATCAAGCACTCGGATTCAAACGGTGTCAATCGGGTCTAACCCGACCCGATGCAAACTACGATGGACGGTGACAAACAGGGATCCATATAAACGGGTACGTATAATGACGTTAGGAGTATTATGGTTCATGAGATGTTGTGATGCCAATGTGTTGTGTGTAGATGTGAACTTTATGCAATGATTATGTACACACACAGAGATTTTGAAACTTCCAGAAATCAAGTAGAAAATCCATCGTGACATAATTCCATTATAACTACTCTTAGTATCGCAAAATTCACCTCTGAGTCAGACATAGGTGATCAGGTTATGTCCTACTGTCCCTGGTTGAATATAGATGATCAGGCAATATTCACCCGAGGTTACATGAATTTTGAAATACTCAGCTTAGTTATACTAGTAATATGTCCCAATGCTTTTAAAAGTTGCCTTGAAAGACTAAGACAAATATTCAAATTACATGGAAGGAAAAAGGCGTAGCGTTGTAACAGATACGGTACATAAACATACGTATAAAAGAACTATTTATAGCATATAGTGAAATTGAGTGGATATAAATCATCCAGTAACAAAACAAAAATCACAAGTGAGGCATCAGCTTGGCAGGCAGGCACGTGTCGGTCATAGGATTTAGTTTTCGTAAAAGTAGTTATAGTCTAGGCTTTCAAAATACCCAGTTCTCTATAACCAAGTCTCTGATACCAATCTGTAACACCCCAAAAATTACGAGTCCAGCGGAAGCATACATGCATTGGGGTGCTACTAAAATTGGCATCACAACACAATTCACAAAGAATGGTTTTTATTTCATTTATTAGAATGGAAGTTGTTACCAATAGCGTAAAGTTTACATGGTAAAATTATAGTGCGGAAAATAGGCCTATAATTTAGTTAAAGCGGTCCCAATTAGTTATCAGAGTCTTCTATGACCAGGCCATGCCATGCCAAAAGCCTTCAACAGTTAGCTATCGCCTTAAACCTGAAAATACAGGCTCAAAAGGTCAGCTTACGCTGGTGAGTTCATAGGTTTGTAAAAATAACAATGTAGAGTAAAAGTAATGAGAGTTTAGTATTAAGTTTTATGGCCATTGTGTCGCTCACAATGCCATGAAAATAAGTAGATTAATAGTTTGGACCACAAGGTTTTCAGGTGTGAAAAATTATTCACATCCAAGTCAAGTTCGAAATAGGTTACCACTGCTTTACTAAAAGTGTCATGGAAAGCATCATCAAAGAAGACCATAAGTATTAGACATTGTGTGGACCATAGGCAGAGTGTGTGACCATTACAACGAATATAATGTCACACAAAGAAAAAGTCTATTACGCTACTACTAAGTTCATGCAACCGAAGCTTGACAGTTCAGTGCGCTACAATGTAGCACATATATAATAATAATTGGGGCCCATAGCGAGTGTTTAACCCGATATACTCGTAATTCGACTTGGTATACGCCCGTATTGACCCGTCTGGCCAACCGAACGGGGGGAGTCACCCCCAATAGATCTATTTATATCAATCGCGCTTCCCAGTGGGAATTAACGGTTCATGAAGGTGGGAATAACAGTGGGTTCAGGGGCTTAGGCTAAATACGCAATAGTTTTGAGCAAATAGTATAGTATTGGTCCAGAAAACGTTTTGCATGTTTCTCACCCCATAGTTATAAAACAGTATAAGAAAAGTGGGGCTATAAACTCACATATATGATTTAAACACTTGTGTACATAATAAGGTAATCCAATATGCAATAAGTAAATAAGTCATGTTTCAAGTAAACGAGTTTAAGTATAAACAAGCATTGAGTTTAGTTAAAAATGAGCATGTATTCTCCTCCAAAACAGTTATAAAACAAGTAAAAGTAGGGGTCATGAACTCACCTCAGTATGCAGTAACGCAAAATATCACAACTGGCATCAAGTAGTAAATCACAACGTATCAAAAAGTGGTAGAGCGCAACGGTGTCAAAAGTAGTCAAACAGTGAAATGATTCAGATAGAGTGTGGCACCGACACGCGACCTAGATTAGTATGGCATGTTAGTTCACATTTTTAGTTTAAGACTCGATGTGTTTTAAAAAAAAAAAAAATTAAAAGTTTTGAAGTGTTTGTGTTATTGTTGCTTGTGTGGCAGCATTTAAGTTTAAGTAGTTTCCTAAGTATTGGCTCGCAATGGCTTTCGAAAGTGCTAGAGTATTCATTAAAAATAATAAAAAGTATCAAAAAGGAATAAGTTTTTGGTTCGTCGGTAACCGAAAGACGATGTACGAAAAGTAATCGCATTTATATATTTAGACGAATTCGAGTTATAAAAAGGTCGTTAAAAGTATACACAATCGAATAGTTAGTACATGAAATTATTAAAAGAGTTTATGAGAAAAATACTCCTATAAGTTATAAATGTAGGATTTTTAGAAAAATCGAGCATGACCCATGCATATGTTTTAGTTTTTCCGAGGTGACTAGATGTCACAATTCTTAGGTTTGAGTATTAACCGTTTTGTATTATTGAGTAAACTTGAATAAATTTGTATAAGTTGAAATGAGTCGTATCAAGCTTAAGTAAGCCAAATATTAACTAAAAATCTTAAAATGAGTCAAACTTATATTTTTGGTTTAGTCTAGTTTTAATATATAAAACTCATGGTTTTACATTATAAGCGAATATTTAGTTTCCACGATATGCTACAGTCGAACAAGTTAAATATGCGACTAGTCGATAAGTCAAAAATAAGTCAGGAATAGGCCGACGCAAAATAAGCAGATGTGACAAGAGTACTTGCTTCTACTGAATTTAAACGCACCCTTCGCTACTCAAACACACATGGGCTTCGGCCCACACCCTCAAGAATAAGGCAATTTCAAGCCCAAAATCAAATACCCCTTTTAATCTAATTCAAAAGAAATAAGATTAGACCATTGATATATATTGTTTTGTGTCTAGTTTGACACCGATGAGCCAAAAAATTTAGTATCAAATTTCAGCTTATCCCAATCTATTTGAGTGGTATCTTGACAGCAGGGCAAAAAGAAAAGGGTAGAACAAATGTCAACTTAACAACACAAATTAATACCATTTTTAGTTTTCAACTAAACCAACTAATAAGCTTTTAAGTTTGTTATTTAGAACCATCAGTGAGCAAACTAACATTCAAATCACCATTTAAGTGTAAAAAGGAAGAACCAAAGCAAGAGTACCTATTGTTAGGATTTTGACTCACAACAAATCACATAATTAAAATGCCAAGGTTGAAGTTGTAAGTTTGAGTGTTAAAAATATAAGTGCATGTGTACCCATTTGTATTCGAACAGTGGGTTTGAACCACACAAGAACAACCAAATCCAAGTACAACACAAGTCAAGTTTTTATCTTAAAAGCAGAACCAATCCAATACATTTTTAAATTTTGCTAATGTACTAAGTTGTTTAGCATCCCCTGCGAGGTTTGAGGCTCTCGACAACAGGCAAAAGGAGAAGGATAGAACCAGTTTCCTCTTGACAACACAAAACCATACTCCACTGTGGTTCGACCACAGTGGGTTTTGACCCAAATAAAATTCCAACGCGACACAACTTTCAACAAGTACTAATCTCAACCTAATCAGCCAATGAAAAATTAAGCAAGGTTATTAATAAGCACTTCCATCCGGGCCAATATTAAGGTTTTAGCTGATGGTTTATTCATTTATGCCACACAAATTAGCGATAACACAAAAGGAGAATATGAACAAAATTTATAATTGATCGCATATAAAAATTTATAGCCGATCGGTTCACATTAAACCAAAAACAAGATAATAACTAGTTTTAAAATACAATAATCTGACAAACCCTTACAATGGAATGTGAGTGAGTCGATTCGACGGAAGAGCAACAACAAGAAACCCTTGAATACAAATCGACTTGACCCGCAACCAACAGGAACCCACCATCGATTCTTCAAAACACCCCTCGAGATATTGATTTTGTGATGATTTGATAGTGTATTATGTGTGGGGAGTCCCTGCGGCTCGAATCAAATAAAAAGAATAAAAAAGAAAAGATAAAGAAAGCCTTCGACATGCTTTTGGTACTAAAAATCGAGTATGACTTGTTTTGAGCAAAGCTCTATCGTGATCCTCGTCATACGTGACTCATCATTGCGTTGATCTTGAGGGAAAGACAAGAGGATCAGACTGTAGTTGCTAGGACCGATTTGTTTGTTGTGTTGGTGTCATTGTTTGGATCAGACCTGAGATGTCTTCAGAAGGTGGGGGAGGGAACGCAGAGGATAGGGAGAGAGAGAGAGAGAGAGAGAGAGAGAGAGAGAGAGAGAGAGAGAGAGAGAGAGAGAGAGAGAGAGAAAGGCGTGTCTATTTTTGTGAGGATATGGGTGACGGTGAAAAGTTTTTAACGATTTTTTTTAATAGTGTATATATATATATATATAAAAGAAGGTAAGTGATTAAATAAAGGTTAGTGTGCAAAGTAAAAGGTGAGTGTTTATGAAATAAAATGGGCAATGTGGAACACCTTCGGTTTTTGTAAAACTCGCGGGGATTTAAGCAAACCTCGAGTTTGGTTGGATTCCGGTCTATTTTCTATATGTTCCTGGATAGTCGTGGATGTGATCATTATCATTTCTGAATGTGTTTTATAATAAAAATTATAAAAATACCATTTTCAGTTTCTGTTCAACGAACGTGTGTTTTTGCCATTTCTAGGTTTGTGTTGGTACGCGTGCGGTGTTTGGTGCTAGATAATTCTCGCTTCGCGAGTTAACTTCTCGCATTCGATTCAAATAAATTCAGAAGAGTCCAAAAGTGAAACTTAAGAAATAATAAATATAATTTATTATTAAGTATCAGTCGGGAAAATTACGGGTGGTCACATAAACCCCCCATCCCAAACCAGTATATATCGTGGTGTCTCCCTTTACTCGCTTTATATACTTTGGTTGTATTTGTGGTTGTTTGGATTGATTATACAACCACTTGGTTTTCTTTGAGGCTTAAAGTTTTTAAACGTCTTAAAAGCCGAAGAAACCGTATTCACCCCCCTCTACGGTTCTACACTTAGTGTATGGAGTTTTGGACGAGGAGCCCATTCTAATATGCTACACGGATGGTAACTTCCAAACTGGTCGAGATGACAATCGATCACAATTTGGCCACCCATAAAATCCACCAACATCACAATACTAATATTAGGTATTTTTATAGGTAAATTTTTGCTTTTCCTTCTTTTTCATTGCATGCATGACTCACTAGACATGCTCATGTATCCTCTTAAGCCAAATAACCTTACAACCACAACACATAAACTCCTAATCTAAGATCACTGCAACACCACAATAAGTAATCTATCATCACAACATATTAAATCTATCACAATACCAAAACAAACCCTAATCAAACCCTGATTGAGTCTTATGTGTTTACAAAACCCTAATTGCTTATCTAAACTAGCTTGAAAGTACTCAAGGCTTATGTAGGAGTTACATTAGCAACTTTAGGATATCTTAGACTCCCTAAACCTTAGTACAACCCTCTAGAGGCTTAGGTATAAGTCCCTTAAGCACAAAACCCTAACTAAGTTCTATAAGTCCCAAAACTAGGTTAAACCTTCCCAAATCTTTACCATAAGCTACCACCACTTAGTATAAATCTTCTAAGTCTTAATACTAGTCACTAAGCACCCATAGAACGCTAATCTAGGCACTAAACCTTAAGCTAAACCCTAATCTCCCACTAAGCAAGATTAGGTCTAAACTAAACCTAAACTAGTTAAAACCTAAACATAAGCACCTCAAGCACCTATCCTAGCACCTTAGTCACCCTAACCACCCTCCCTAGCACCTCCCCAAGTAGCACACAAGTAGGTGCAAGTAGTCACCTCCCCTACCCCTACGTCACCTTCTAGCTTACCTTAGTCACCACTATAGCTTGTAATAGTCACTAGTAGCTGTAAGTAGTCACCTCCCCCCCCCCTTCTTGCCACCTAGCCTTCCCTTCCTTGCTCCCCAATCCATTCGACCCCTATAAATACCCATAACCTCTCCAGTATTTGAAATCACACAACCACTCCTTTCCACCTTAAACTTTCTATAACTAGTAGTAGTACACAAACCTTAGAAGCCTTAGGAGTCGAGCTAGATAGACCATGCACCCTTTTCGGTTTCATTTCCATCGAGAAACCCTAATCCCCTCGTAAACCCTAGTTCAACCAAAGTAAGCTTTATTTTTTATTCTAATAGCTTTAGTACAGTACTAGGATAGTTATAGGTTGCCTTAGATCACCTAGGAACCCTTGCTTGAGCCTTGATCACTTTCATTTGCTAGTTTACATTTTAAAACCCTAATTTAAGTCGAATTACTAAATATATGCTATAATACCTTATCATAAGATATAAGCTAGTTTAGGCAACTTTGATAAGCTAATATTAGTAATTCATATGTAAGAAACTCTTTTGTTTCATAAAAATATAGTTTGCGTGAAATTAGGACTAGTTTTGCAAATATTTCCATGCATAGGGGTATTGATGAGTGCTCAAACACTCATCATTTTTGGTCTAATCTAAACTGCAAAACATACAAAAACACTCGGTAATGCATCAAAATACTGAAAATATTCCAAAATTGTGTTTTATATGTTTTAGATGCAAAACGAGTAAAAACAAATGAAAAACGCACAAAGTTTGCAAAATTGGCAGTTTCAGTCCCCCAACTTTCATAAAATTACAAAACTAGTCCCTGGATATTCAAAATATAGAAAATTATCACCAAAGGTCCTTTTACAATCATAAGTTGTCATATTTTGTCCTTTGGTGAAAAATTGGAAAGTTTTGGAAATTTACACTTTTGGTCCCTGGAGTTTCAATAATTGGCAGATTCAGTCCCTGGTGGGATAATTTTGAAAGAAAAATCACTTTTGGTCCTTGGGAATTCACAAAAATCACTTTTAATCCCTGGATGAAAATTTTGATAAAATTACAAGTTTAGTCCCCGGAGTTTAGAAATTTGCAAAATTAATCCCCGGGCATTCTATTTTGGAAAATGTTAATTTTCATCCTTGTAATATTTTTATGTTGTCAAAAATTTGTCCTTGTGAGTATTTTGGAATTATGGCAAAACAGGTCCCTTGGTTTTTAAAATCTACAAAAATGGTCCTTGTGATTATTTACCTAAACCAAAAGGACCCTAAATAAACAAACACCACCCAAACCCAGGCCTGATCCAACCTTTTAGCCCACCCAAGCCCACTCAATAAATCTGGCCCACCACCTAAAACTAATACTACCCCGCTTTGACCACAGTCAAACCAAACAACCCCGGTTACTGTTCATCATCTTCACTAACATCCCCTAATCTCCAGGCTTATGTCCCCCCTCCTCTCCAATCACTCACCAACCCTCACCAAATTCATTAATAACTTCACCAACCCTCACAACCCCCCTCCTCAGCATTAAATGTCTCACCAAACTCCACAACTGCCAAATTGGCATTTTCCCGCCAAAACAAAATTAAGGGACAGGATCAATTCTACTCATCCTAGGGCTCAGAAAAGAAGTGGGAAAGAGAAAGGACACCCTCTCAGTCTATAAAAGTGAAGAAAAAGCAAGCAAGAAGGAGGGTAGCAGTAGTATAGTTTAGGTTTAGCTATTGTCAATGTACTCTTATTTTTTGTGTTCTGCTATCTTTTAGTGAATGTAACTTTTCAATCTTCAAAGTGTAAGACTTGTATCATTTGCAGTTTTAATTAAGTTTCAAAGATTTTAGTAAAATTCTTGTTCAAAGCCTTTTAGCTGTTTCTCCTTGTTGTTCAAGTTCATTGTTAGTTTAGTTACAAGTTTGTTTTTATATCCAAGAAGCTTTATCTTCCATTTTCACTCAGTCACAAAAAAAAAAAAATAATTCTCTAAAATACAAATAAATAAATAAAAAAATAGAAAATCAGTTCTTAGAAAGAGTGAGGCATGGAGCAGGGATGATGTGATTTGCTCTGGGTATTATAGCTTACTGTTAAGCTATAGGAAAGGTTGTTGAACCTGTGGTCTCAATTCCTTGCCTTGACTTGATTGTAAGATTTTCTCATTATATTGCAAAATCTGAGATTGTGATAATTTGTGCTTTTTAGTTACTTTTCTTTTCTTATTTTGCTCCATTATGGTTTATTAGATAGTTTCTGAGTGGTAGAATATACTTTATTTCCAGTTTCATCTTGTTTAATTCATATCATTGGACTTAAGGGTGTGTTTGGCACTGAAGTGTTCTCAGGCATACTTGGTGTTTTAGTTGTTGTTATAAGTTCAGCCATGTCACTTTAGGATCTATTAAGTAATTTCAAGCTTCAAATACTTGTCTCCTTAGCCATTTAGTCAAAATCAACAATATATATTCATATCTGTTCACTGTTGGATCTGTTAGGGGCATGTCCTCACCATTTGGTCTAAAACATGTTCCTTAATCTTAATTTGGTCTCATTATAGCTTATTACAACATATTAAATCATTAGGAGGCATTAGAAACTCAATAAAGTCAAAGTTCTAGGTTTTCTTCAAAAGTCAAAAGTATGCATTGCAGATTTTTGCTAAACTTCAAGGAATTATTTTGATTTTTGTACTTGCTCTCATGGCTTGAATCTTATTGTTATTTGATCTCTACCAGTTCATCTTTGAAGTTTCATAGTTTTTAGATTTTTGTGATTTTACTTGTGGGCCCCACAAAGCCACAAAGTGACTTGCAGGGCACACAGCTGCTCTGTCTCAGCATCTGCACACCCACCACCACCACTTTGTGGTGGTGTTCTGGCCACCTCAGTGGTCCCACAACCACCAAGTTAGGGTCTTTCCACCCCCTCCTACCAGGGTACCTGGTTTGACCTCTTGGTTGACCTAGATACCCCCTGGGTCCCACTTAAATTAAGCTCAAAGTCTGTCCCACTTTTCAGTTTCCATGCAATTTTCCAAGTGCTTATTTTCTGCTTAATAGCTTATTGTGTGTTCCACCTCTGCTTTTTCTTGCTTAAACTTGTTCACAAAACTCATTTGAACCAGATTTTACCCTTGTGGGTCCCACACATGCTAGTTTAAGCTTATTTTCCATTTTTGGTCAACTATGGTCAACTGTTGACCAATTCAGCTTATTTTAAGTTTATAAAAAAGTTGTTTTTGTAAAAAGTTTTTGTTTTTAGTTATAAAATAGGTTTGTAAAAGAAAATCCAAGAAAAATCAATTTAAAATTAAGTGATAGTTTCTATTTAATTTTATTTAATTTTAATTTTCATTTTTATATTTTTATTAAGTACTTGTCATTTTTATATTTTTCTTAAATTCCTATTATATTAAAGTAGTTATAATAATTTTCTTAGATTTTTATTTTGTTATTTAGTATTAATTAGAATTAATCTTAGTTTATTAATTATTAAATAATAATTAAGTTTAAAATAGCATATCTAGTTTTTATTAAGTAAAATCAAGTTTTTATATTTTTTATAGCTTTTATATGTTGTAAAATAATTTTAGAAATTTTATTAGAATTTTTACTGTTCATTTAGTAATTTTCTTAATTTAAAATAGTTTAATTAGGTAATTAGTAATTAAATAGTAATTAATTAATAGAAAAACCACAAAAAGACAAAAATACTTATTTTTAATTTTAAAACTTATTTTTAGTTATTTTATAAGTTTAGGAATTTTATTTTTACCTTTTTAGTATTTAAATAATATTGTAAGTGTATTTTAGTTATTTAAATATTAATAATAAGTATTAAATAGTTTTTAATTAATATTAAATAATTAAATAGTGTAAAAAGTAATTTTAATTTTCTAAAAAGTTTCTTTTATTATTAGGATTGTAAAAATGTGATTTTCACTTTTGTAAGTATTTTATTTTGTTAAAACTCGCGTTTTATTTCGTACGTCTACGTTTTATTTAAACGTTACGTACGCGTTTTAAGTTTTAAACGTTTCTGGGTTTTCAAACTTTTCCGTCTTATTCAAATAGCTTATTTAAGCTATTTCTTTGTAGATTCCCTTGTTCAAATAACTCAAAACCCCTTTCTCATCCAAATTCACCCGATCAAATAACCGTTTATTAACAATTCACACCTCGTCGGGACATACGACCCGGGGAAACCTTATACTTCCGCGGAGCATTGACTCTGAGCTGTTTGACTTTGTTGACTATTCCCTGGTCAATATAAGTTAGGTGGTTCGGGAGCAATCAACTTTTGGCGCCGCTGCCGGGGAGGTTGTGCGCGTTTATCTAAACGGTTTTTCTGATTAGTGTCTTTGGAATTCGTTCCATTGTACATTTATCCACACTTGTTCATATCTTTCATAAAAACCCAAAAATATTTTTCCTTACCCTCTATCCATTTGATTCTACCTTCTTATACCCCTCTCATGTATAATTCTATATGACATCTCTCGATGACGATTTCTTTGAGCAATGGGCCTTTCAAAGCAAAATTGAAAAACTTATGGCCTTATCAAAAATATCGAGATGTCGTAGTGATTATGATGGACCATCGATTCATATTCCCTCTCCGGTGAGGGAAATGAATCGAGAAACCGAGGTGACAAAGGACCCTGTACTTCCCTCTGACGATGGAAGTGCTAAATACGTCCAACCTACGGTTGTCCAAGAACCTAAGCTCACAATTGCTCCTAAACCGTCAAGAATTGATCCTAACCTTTCACGGTTTACGGTCAAAAGTTTGTCAAGCATACGTGCTGAGCTTAGGGCAGAAACTGAAAAGAACGACTTACCCAATCTTCACGTTTATCAAGAACCTAAACCCGAGACCATAACGGAAGTGGTGGAAATTGCTAGCTCTAAGAGCACACCACTTGTCCCACCTCCGGATTTTATTCCTTGTGTCGGTTGTGGTGAGCCGCTTTTCGGTTCTCCATGTCGTTGGTGTACATGTGTGCAATGTGGTAACGATATTCAAAACGGGAGTTGTTTGTTTTGTGGGTCGAGTAATTCATTTGCTTATGACCCTAATCAAGACTCATTCAACGACTCTTCAAATTTTTCCGATTACCCATCACATTCATACGAGCAAGAATCATATTATCCAAACTTCAATGATGCTTCGTATCAAGTTACACCAAGCCAGACTCAACAGTTTTACTGTTGTGAGTACTGTGGTGGTTCGCACTACAGTTCTGATTGTCAATCAGGAAGCACGCTTGTCTATGAGCAGTTTCCTGATAACAATTATGACTACAGCACACACGACTCACAGCCACATCAGTTTTACTGTTGTGAGTATTGTGGAGGTCCACACACTAGCTATGATTGTCAAACAGGGAATCCATTTCCTTGTAACAATTACGACTATTCGTATTCAGACCCACCTCCACAATACCAGATGTCCCAAACAACTCCTCTTGTTACTGCGCAAGACATTTTAATTGAGACTCTTGAGATATTGAAAGATCTTAAGGAGGAGTTGGCTACTTCATCGTTTCAAAGCTCTCGTGAGAAATCTATGGCAGAATTACTTGCTGAAGAACGAGAGGCCAGAAACGAAAAGAGCATGGAAGAATTGCTTGCTGAGCAAAGAACGGCTAAAATACGTGCCAATCTTCGCTATGCTGCTCTTCATGATGACGATGATGATGAGGATTCTATTCAAATGAAAGAATATTACAAAGATTCATCCAGTTCATCAGTTGAGATTCCTTCCGTGAAAGCACAGGGAGATAAGAGTATGCAAGAATTGCTAGCAGAAGAACACATGAAAAACATAGAATCTATGTGTGCTAGTCTTTTGAATCTCCCTCAGTCTGCTATTATCACACCCGAGGTTCACACTCACTCTTTGATCATGGGGGACGAGCATCTTGACACTGTTCCTGAAAGGGAATCGGACGAATTCATAAAGTCTAGTGTTGAGAACCTTGTTCCAATCCCAAGAGAGTCACAGGGAACTTTGGATGATATGTGTGATATTCCTTCACCCATTGAGTGTCCTAAAGATCAATTTGAGACTTTCTCAGATTTTAGCGATGATTGCACATCTTATGGAGACATCGAGTATGTTGAGGCATCAGTTCCACAAACTGATGCTGATCATCTTCTTGAGGAGTTCGCTGATGAACTTGCTCACATCGATCCACTTTCATTGGAAGGTGATGATGGTCTCCTCGATTTCCAAGCCGATCTGGGAGAAATTGAAAGTCTCCTATATCATGATCCGTCACTCACTTCTGATCCCAACAGTCCAACAGAGAATGATAATCTCTTTGTTCCCGAAACATTCGATACGACTCTCACCAATCCTCTATTTGAATTCGATTCTGAATTCACTATGATTTCTAATAATCCAATCTTTGACGAGGATTGTGATGAGTCCACAATGGAACATGAGTTCACAAATTCACATCTTGTGAATGATTCTCTTCATGAGGAGTTCTCCGGTGAATTCGCTCATCAGTTTGATATCCCGGGGGGAGATACTCTCAATTATGAGAATTTGCAAATTCCCACCCACCCTCCCGGGTTGTTTACGAGCTTACCCTTTGAAATCCAAACTCAGGCTATTGAGCCTCCTCTTGAGGAAGAAGATCAAATCATGCTCTTTATCATGATTTTCTTCCTTTTCTTCACCTACAGGGTGACTTCTTCTCTTCTTCACTCCTTCGGGAGTGAGGACACTATATTTGATCCCGGCATTTTCATGTATCATTATCTTGAGCCGGATACTTATCTCATCGGTGTGGAACTTTCACGTGCTTCAAATGTTTGTCTAAACATCTTGAATGAAAGTCCGATTGAGATTGCTTCTTCCACATCATGCTTCCCCAAGGACAAATGAATTCGGGGTCGAGTCACGCTAGCGACTCGGTAAACAAAAACAATAGCATGCTTATAGGGTTTTCACCCTAAGTGTGGGGGAGTCCCCCATGCTATGGTTACAATTGAGTGAAAAAACAAAATGGTGTTTTCCACGCTTAGCTTGTAATGTTGCCCTTTTACGTTCAAAATGTCGGCATAATAGCCGGGATTTTGAATATTGAGGACAATATTCATGTTTAGTGTGGGGGGTATTCGCTATTCTAGCGAATTTTATCACATTTTACCATATAATACCCCCGTTTTTGCCAAAAATTTCAAAAATTTTAAAAATTTTTCACTGGTGCTTCAAAATTTTTATGGTAATCAGTCCGCCTTGTCTAAGCGACAAAAGGGATTGGCTAGTCCAGGAGCAAACGGCTCTTGGTAAAGACATATCAAATCCGTTGACGGCTGGCAATTTGCCCAAAATTGTATGGTTCATCAACTCCCCGAAAACAAATGAGTTGGCTAGCCCACAAGATTATGGCTTGTGGTAAAGGCCGTGAAAAATCCATAATTGGTAATCAGCTCACCAAGATGTTGACTATTCCATCAAGAGCTGGCTAGTCCAGGAGCAAACGGCTCCTGGTAAAGACTACTCAAATCCGTTGACAGCTGGTGGTTTGCTCAAAATCACACGGTTATCAGGTGTGCCACAGTTCTTACACCTGGCTACTCCAGAAGTGATGGCTTTTGGTAAAGAGTTTTTCAAATCCATCAAGTTTTCAAAACAGTATTGCTAGGGACTAGCAATAGTTTAGTGTGGGGGATTGATGAGTGCTCAAACACTCATCATTTTTGGTCTAATCTGAACTGCAAAACATACAAAAACACTCGGTAATGCATCAAAATACTGAAAATATTCCAAAATTGTGTTTTATATGTTTTAGATGCAAAACGAGTAAAAACAAATGAAAAACGCACAAAGTTTGCAAAATTGGCAGTTTCAGTCCCCCAACTTTCATAAAATTACAAAACTAGTCCCTGGATATTCAAAATATAGAAAATTATCACCAAAGGTCCTTTTACAATCATAAGTTGTCATATTTTGTCCTTTGGTGAAAAATTGGAAAGTTTTGGAAATTTACACTTTTGGTCCCTGGAGTTTCAATAATTGGCAGATTCAGTCCCTGGTGGGATAATTTTGAAAGAAAAATCACTTTTGGTCCTTGGGAATTCACAAAAATCACTTTTAATCCCTGGATGAAAATTTTGATAAAATTACAAGTTTAGTCCCCGGAGTTTAGAAATTTGCAAAATTAATCCCCGGGCATTCTATTTTGGAAAATGTTAATTTTCATCCTTGTAATATTTTTATGTTGTCAAAAATTTGTCCTTGTGAGTATTTTGGAATTATGGCAAAACAGGTCCCTTGGTTTTTAAAATCTACAAAAATGGTCCTTGTGATTATTTACCTAAACCAAAAGGACCCTAAATAAACAAACACCACCCAAACCCAGGCCTGATCCAACCTTTTAGCCCACCCAAGCCCACTCAATAAATCTGGCCCACCACCTAAAACTAATACTACCCCGCTTTGACCACAGTCAAACCAAACAACCCCGGTTACTGTTCATCATCTTCACTAACATCCCCTAATCTCCAGGCTTATGTCCCCCCTCCTCTCCAATCACTCACCAACCCTCACCAAATTCATTAATAACTTCACCAACCCTCACAACCCCCTCCTCAGCATTAAATGTCTCACCAAACTCCACAACTGCCAAATTGGCATTTTCCCGCCAAAACAAAATTAAGGGACAGGATCGATTCTACTCATCCTAGGGCTCAGAAAAGAAGTGGGAAAGAGAAAGGACACCCTCTCAGTCTATAAAAGTGAAGAAAAAGCAAGCAAGAAGGAGGGTAGCAGTAGTATAGTGTAGGTTTAGCTAGTGTCAATGTAATCTTATTTTTTGTGTTCTGCTATCTTTTAGTGAATGTAACTTTTCAATCTTCAAAGTGTAAGACTTGTATCATTTGCAGTTTTAATTAAGTTTCAAAGATTTTAGTAAAATTCTTGTTCAAAGCCTTTTAGCTGTTACTCCTTGTTGTTCAAGTTCATTGTTAGTTTAGTTACAAGTTTGTTTTTATATCCAAGAAGCTTTATCTTCCATTTTCACTCAGTCACAAAAAAAAAATAATAATTCTCTAAAATACAAATAAATAAATAAAAAAATAGAAAATCAGTTCTTAGAAAGAGTGAGGCATGGAGCAGGGATGATGTGATTTGCTCTGGGTATTATAGCTTACTGTTAAGCTATAGGAAAGGTTGTTGAACCTGTGGTCTCAATTCCTTGCCTTGACTTGATTGTAAGATTTTCTCATTATATTGCAAAATCTGAGATTGTGATAATTTGTGCTTTTTAGTTACTTTTCTTTTCTTATTTTGCTCCATTATGGTTTATTAGATAGTTTCTGAGTGGTAGAATATACTTTATTTCCAGTTTCATCTTGTTTAATTCATATCATTGGACTTAAGGGTGTGTTTGGCACTGAAGTGTTCTCAGGCATACTTGGTGTTTTAGTTGTTGTTATAAGTTCAGCCATGTCACTTTAGGATCTATTAAGTAATTTCAAGCTTCAAATACTTGTCTCCTTAGCCATTTAGTCAAAATCAACAATATATATTCATATTTGTTCACTGTTGGATCTGTTAGGGGCATGTCCTCACCATTTGGTCTAAAACATGTTCCTTAATCTTAATTTGGTCTCATTATAGCTTATTACAACATATTAAATCATTAGGAGGCATTAGAAACTCAATAAAGTCAAAGTTCTAGGTTTTCTTCAAAAGTCAAAAGTATGCATTGCAGATTTTTGCTAAACTTCAAGGAATTATTTTGATTTTTGTACTTGCTCTCATGGCTTGAATCTTATTGTTATTTGATCTCTACCAGTTCATCTTTGAAGTTCCATAGTTTTTAGATTTTTTTTATTTTACTTGTGGGCCCCACAAAGCCACAAAGTGACTTGCAGGGCACACAGCTGCTCTGTCTCAGCATCTGCACACCCACCACCACCACTTTGTGGTGGTGTTCTGGCCACCTCAGTGGTCCAACAACCACCAAGTTAGGGTCTTTCCACCCCCCTCCTACCAGGGTACCTGGTTTGACCTCTTGGTTGACCTAGATACCCCCTGGGTCCCACTTAAATTAAGCTCAAAGTCTGTCCCACTTTTCAGTTTCCAAGCAATTTTCCAAGTGCTTATTTTCTGCTTAATAGCTTATTGTGTGTTCCACCTCTGCTTTTTCTTGCTTAAACTTGTTCACAAAACTCATTTGAACCAGATTTTACCCTTGTGGGTCCCGCACATGCTAGTTTAAGCTTATTTTCCATTTTTGGTCAACTGTGGTCAACTGTTGACCAATTCAGCTTATATTCAGCTTATTTTAAGTTTATAAAAAAGTTGTTTTTGTAAAAAGTTTTTGTTTTTAGTTATAAAATAGGTTTGTAAAAGAAAATCCAAGAAAAATCAATTTAAAATTAAGTGATAGTTTCTATTTAATTTTATTTAATTTTAATTTTCATTTTTATATTTTTATTAAGTACTTGTCATTTTTATATTTTTCTTAAATTCCTATTATATTAAAGTAGTTATAATAATTTTCTTAGATTTTTATTTTGTTATTTAGTATTAATTAGAATTAATCTTAGTTTATTAATTATTAAATAATAATTAAGTTTAAAATAGCATATCTAGTTTTTATTAAGTAAAATCAAGTTTTTATATTTTTTATAGCTTTTATATGTTGTAAAATAATTTTAGAAATTTTTTTAGAATTTTTACTGTTCATTTAGTAATTTTCTTAATTTAAAATAGTTTAATTAGGTAATTAGTAATTAAATAGTAATTAATTAATAGAAAAACCACAAAAAGACAAAAATACTTATTTTTAATTTTAAAACTTATTTTTAGTTATTTTATAAGTTTAGGAATTTTATTTTTACCTTTTTAGTATTTAAATAATATTGTAAGTGTATTTTAGTTATTTAAATATTAATAATAAGTATTAAATAGTTTTTAATTAATATTAAATAATTAAATAGTGTAAAAAGTAATTTTAATTTTCTAAAAAGTTTCTTTTATTATTAGGATTGTAAAAATGTGATTTTCACTTTTGTAAGTATTTTATTTTGTTAAAACTCGCGTTTTATTTCGTACGTCTACGTTTTATTTAAACGTTACGTACGCGTTTTAAGTTTTAAACGTTTCTGGGTTTTCAAACTTTTCCGTCTTATTCAAATAGCTTATTTAAGCTATTTCTTTGTAGATTCCCTTGTTCAAATAACTCAAAACCCCTTTCTCATCCAAATTCACCCGATCAAATAACCGTTTATTAACAATTCACACCTCGTCGGGACAGACGACCCGGGGAAACCTTATACTTCCGCGGAGCATTGACTCTGAGCTGTTTGACTTTGTTGACCATTCCCTGGTCAATATAAGTTAGGTGGTTCGGGAGCAATCAGGTATATATGGTAAATTTCTAAAAATATTAAGTCTAAGGACTGTTTTTGACATTTCTTAATAGTATTAGGTATAAGGACCCTTTTTGCAAAGTTATATAACCCTAGGATAAAAGTTATAATAGTTATAAACTTATAAGGACTTGTTTTGCAAATGTTATTAAGTTAAGGGTATAAATGGTAAATTTTGAAAAAATAAGTCTAAGGGTCATTTCTGTCATTTTCTTAAAATATGTAAGTATAAGGACTAGAAATGAATAGTTTAGAAAGTTAAAAGTCTAAATTATATAAAGTATATAAGTGTAGGGTAAATATTGTAAATATATAAAACTTAAAGGTTATTAAGTAAAATATTATCATAAAACAAAAGCATGACACAATAGTAGAGAGCTTCATGTGAGGGGTTTCATTTGGGTATTCGTTTTGACGAGTTTGTTGGGTTTATGAATTAAAGTGCCCTGACTCCTCAAACATTTACTACATGACATCTGGATTATGATGGCCCGAACAGTGTTATGTTATAACTAAATCTAAAATACTTAACTCAATAGTAGGGAGCACTTCTGAATTATGATGGCCCGAACGGTATTATGTTGGCAGCATAATACAATAGTAGGGAGCTTCATGTGAGGAGTTATACTTCTGAATTACGATGGCCCAAACAGTGTTATGTTATAACTAAATATAGAAACCCTAGGAGTAATTACTTAAGAAACTTAAAACAACTAAAAGAACTTAACACACACAAACATACCTACAAAACTCCCAGGCTACGTGAGTAAGGCTGTCTAGTATCCGAGTCACTTTTCACATCAATCAGAACATCCTTAGGCCCAGGTGAGTTTTCACAGCCTCACTTTTAAATGCTTTACAAACCCTGTGAGGGGGATACATGCTTTAAACCGAATACAAGTCTTTTTCTTTGGTTATTGCACGAGTGTTACTTTCTGCCACCATTATTTAACTAAAATTCATGAACCATAATCACTTGTGGGAGTGTTACGCAAGTGAACGCGAGTATAGTTGATAGATCTATTGGAGTTTGACAACTCCTGTTGGTTTGCCCCAGCCGGGTACCAATAAGTACTATACTTGAAACCTCTAAAGGTTTAACTTTGGTAAGTTAACCTTATCTCCGTCCCATCATGCAAGGGTCTGCAGTGCCCCATGATCTGGACTGTTAACGTGCAGTTTCATGAGCTTGGTGTAATAATTCTTTTCCAATGATAATTGTATATGCATTAGAATTATCAAAAACATTTTCCTTGAAGGGTGTAACAACTACACCCTAAGGAACTTGTATTCACACTATCACTTAAACCTATGACTCTCACTCAACACCTAGTGTTGACTTTTTAAGTATGTATCCTAGGTATATAGCTATTACGGATCTATGGCACGAAGCGGCACTGAACTTGGAGGACTTTCAACCCTGTTATCATTCAAAATACTACTTTCACACTTAGATTTACGGGACCTCTTTTTAATAAAACTCTGATAATTTAATGAATGATAACTCATTTTATAAAAACATCTCTTTTCGAGTCGTTTTCTATTACTGTAACTGTGATTCCATGAGGTAATACCCCAGATCTAAATCTGCTGCGATCTGTGAAAATGGGGGTGTTACACTAGCATTGAAAGTCCTATGGGTTGTTGCTAGCATTGAAAGTCCTATGTGAATGCACTATGTCAATTCAAGTGCAACTTTAATTGCTAATGAACCTAGAATTCAAATGGTGAGTCAACACATTCTTCAAAAATTTCACTATGTACATGAAGTTGTTGGAAAAAATGAAATAAATATTCTCAAAATTCATATATATCAAAATGTAGTTGATCCCTTCACAAAGCCAATGAATCTTGGCAAGCATTGTCAGCATGGTCATGATATTGGGCTTCGTTTTGATGACTTTATCTTTTAATATAATTTAGTAATGGGATGATGGAAAATTGTAATCTGTTTTATGATTGAATCGAAATATGAAGTATGTTCTTGTCCATTATATAATTGTGTTATATATTAGCATATTTATTCCATTAAAGTTATTCAAGCATTCTAAATTTTCGTAGTCATTCGACTTATGGGAATAAGGTCGAATTAAGACTAATATGAAAGTTGGTTATGTTTACTACTTGTAAATGTATATTCACTGCAAGTGAATATTTGTTGAGACCAAGTTAGTTTTAGGCTAGTGCTTGTTTACAACCAATTACTAGACACGCTTCATGGGTATGTTCATTCTTGTTATACTCTTATATTTATTGTGTTGTAATCTTTGTTTTCATTATGATCGATTTTCAAGAATACATGTAGATAGTCTATTGGAAATCTTTTTCTTATTTTGTTAATTTGATTGTCATGCTTCAGCTCATGATTATTTATTATTTATTATTCATTATCATCAAAATTGTTACGATATTATCATGATTTCAATTACTTCACACACATCTCTCCCACAATAAACCAATAAACACTTCCGGTCATTTCTTTCATACCATTGTTGGTAACCATTTGCTACACCATAATTAGCTAAAGTTAATTTAACTGATCGGGATATTCAAACCTCATTCTTAAGATTGGTTCCATTTCATTCCAAAGAATTTTAGGGTCATGTTTAGGATAGATAACACCCATTCTGAGCTTGTATTCATGATCTATATGACTAGAATCAAGGTATTGTATATCCACATCCCTGTATTTGTTTATTAATTGTCTAAGAACGGGTCTTGAGTGGTTAAATTTTTGTTAACCACATTTTCTTCACCTACATTTTGAAAACCAACATCCTCCATGTCTTCTTAATCACCACAAGAATAAAAATCCTCACTTCTATAGTACTATGATTTCCATTGTTTTCTTCATTGCTAAAGTACATTACATCATATATACAAGTCAACCATCTAATGAGTTTCATAACCTGTTGGAATTTTATAACATGACAATCATTAAATATAAACACATAAAACATCAAAGCAAGTGCGGAAGCGTTATAACAAGATCATATAATGCATAATTAATTAACCAAACATATAAGTAAACATGCCTTTTGATTCTAGCCCGAACAAGAATCAAGTTATGCAATTCTTCAAATCAAGAACCCTAATTAGGGTTTATAAGGATTACATGAATAACCCCTTATCGTTTTATTATTCAATCCAAGATACAATCGATAGTGTGATTGTATCACGTTCTTGTATAAACGTACTATAACAAATTAAAGTTATGCAAGTAAATAATCACAAAATCAAACCAAACACTTTGTTTAAGCAAAAACCAAACCGAATCCCTAGTGGGATGTTTGTTCGATTGGCCAAAGAAAAAGAAAGAGATAAAATCAATTTTTAGGGTTTGTGTGTGCACAAGAGATACCCAAAACCTAAAACATTGATTTGTATTTATACTAGAAGAAACTTGGAGGACAAGTAGGTGTGGATTAGGTTTCCCCTTGCTCCCAAAACCGGCCACCCCAATAGAGGGTGTTCCGGAACCTTCTTGTAGCTCAATTTTCTAATTTAGTCCTTCCTTTTTCCGTTTAGTCAATTATCGTAATTACTTAATGGTCCTTATACGTTTTGTGATTTTAATAAATAAATATAACGTTTTATATTTAATTATTAATCTTTAATTCTCATACGTAAAGTGTTCAATCCCGTGATCTCAAGTTCGATCCTAACACACGACTATTAATTTATGTTCATAAAACTAACAGCTTCCACTTGGACATATCTTAATAGTGTGATCACATTGGTTAGCGTCTTTCTACACGCTTATGCCTCTAGTACGATCTCGAGTATAGCTCTTAGAAAAACCTTTTAATGATTTCTCATTATTATTATCCTTTTGTTACTAATACCACGTTAATAAGGATATGGATCAAAGTCATTCCTTAATTAACCATTCTGTTTCTCGTTGTTTGTGATTGATCAAGATTACCAAATCTTCTGAACATATTCAAGGGAGATCTTGGGGCACGGCCGTGCAAACATCTTGACAACCCTTACGAGGGGCCCAACAGTATTAAACTCCAAAAATAAATTTGAAAGAACAAATTCTATCTTGAATACAAGCAAAACTCACAAATTTTGTAATATCATATAGTTGAGATAAGTCCTATACTCGATATCATTGAATATCATATGAATTTGGTATGTCCACGCACCAATATACTTTTAAGTATATTATACCAACTCAGATTTGTCTTAATTTAATAATATTCCCATATTATTAACCGACAATGAACATTTTAGAATAACATTTATTCATGGATTAAACATACAAATATAGGATACAATATATTATAAATTAAACATACCATGTATTTAAATTTATTATAATAATTGTTTAACATCCCTTATCCAAATACTAAATAGATCAATGCATGATAACTCTAGTTGATGAATTATGATGAGGCGAAAAATGAACCATTTTTAGGGGGTCATTTAAGCCCGGATTTGAATTTATTTGATCAAATATTGCCCTAAATCGTTCCTTTTGTGATTTTAGGTACTTTTGGAGTGAATTCTGGAAAAGGAAGCATTTTGGACGTTTTTGGAGCATAAAAGTGAAGAAAACGGCAAAGTCTTAATTTTCCTTGCTCGGAACAGTACCTGACGGCGTCAAGAGTCTTCATATGACGGCGTCAAGAGTTGGAAATGGTGACGATCCAGAGAAAACGTGACGGCGTCATGTATGGCCGTCAAGGTTCAAGATATGGTGACGGCCCAGAGTTATATTACACACGACGACGTCAAATCTGGATCTAGGCAATCCGATCTCATTATGGGCGGCGAGTTGACGGCGTCAGACATTTCTTTGACGCCGTCACCTTGTATAATCTATATACAGTTTTGCAATTTTCATTCATTAGATAACTTTAGAGGGATAACTTTGGAGAAACCCTAGCACGAATTTTACTGTTCTTTCAAGGGTTTTTACCCTTTGAAACCTTTCATGTTCAATTGAGATAAGTATCCTTTCAATTCATTCAATATGTCTATGTGTTGTTTGAATATATCTTACGCTTGTCTTGAATTTAACATGCTAGGCTAGATTTCTTGTGTGTTTGCTTAGATGTAGTGAAACCTAGATGTTGATTATGGGTTGATTGTTTGTTTATAGTTGTTACGGATGAATGATTTCGATGTTAGGCTTAAGAAAACTGGCAGACTTCCATAGGGTAACATGCTTGAACGTCTTAAGAAACATGAACCAATGCGTACTAGGTTATTATGGTTGTATTTAATGCATGAGCGAATTCTAATGATCCCATGTTAGGAGCTTCTTGCAGGCTCGACATAGGAGTGAAGTAGGAGCTTATAGAGTTGGGGAAGTACGTACGCCACCCCACAAATGGTATTAAGGAATATAACCCGTCATCCACGCAATTGTAACAAACTATCAACCTGTAAAAGATATCTAGGGAGTAATGAAACCTAAGTAAACACAATTATCCCCATTATTATTCACACCACATTAGTAATTAGCTTTATTTTCATTTTTATTATTTTATTTTGATTGCATCTTTAGTTATTGGGTTAGTTGATTAGCAACTAATTCCGCCCACTCTTCAAAAAACCGAGATTTTTAATTGCTTTTATAAAAATATAAAAAATACAAAAAGAATCATCTCTCACCTCTAGACCTAGTTTTTAGGCTTTCTAATCCTAGCGACACTATTCCTGAGTTGAATGATCAATCCCCCGGTACTTGTCACTATACTATACTACAACGATCAGGTACACTGCCTGGTGGGGGTTGTAAGCTTCTCGAGATCCCTCGAGAGGTAAAGCCTGGTGCAATTCCCACGCATCAAATTATATCTCAAGTAATGACATTCATACTTGTTGACAAAACATAAATCATCCAACTTTGATCTATCAGAATTTTAAGAATACTTATTTTAAGAATTCAACTAGTGAAGTTCTTGTATGTGTGCATTCAAATAATCTGATATTGCCACATAATATTTCATAAAGTGAGTGTCATCCTTAACCACCAATTTCTGATAATCAAACTCCAAACATTTTAAAGTTTAAAGTATTCTTATTCTCTTAATGTATAATACAACTATGCTCTTAGTAAGCACAACTAGTACATATAGCCAAGGATGAAATCCTTACCATAACTAGTATTGAGTGTGATTGTTGTCAAAATTAATTATATATAATAGTAGTATATCGAGGAGATCCGCAAGAAATATGGATCACCCGAGTCGTATCCGTACGAAGGTGAATGGAATCAAAGAATATTGATTTGTGCAAACCGTGTAGTGAAAAGTGGTTAAAGTGAAAATTTTTGATCAAGTAATTCAAAATATAACAAACAATCACGAATTATGCAAAATGTATAAGCTAGGTATGCACTAAAGTTAAAATTCTAAAAACGGAAATCCAAACGCGATTATTTAAAACGTAGCGTACAAAATAAAACGTAACTTTTAACGAAAAATGATCCTACTAATATGAAATAATTTTCTAAACATCTTAAACTAATAAAAAGAATTTCCAGAAAAAGAAAAATATTTTTTTGACTTTTCTTTTATTTTCTATGAATTTATTTATGTTTTTGTATTTTTAAATGAATTTAAAAATAAAGGAAAATAGAAAAATAAAAGGGAAAAATGAAAAATAATTTCTGAAAAATCTAAAATGTTATAAAAGAATTTCCTAAAATATTTTTGTATTTTTTATGGCTTTTTCTGAATTTTTATTGATTTTTGTTTATTAAAAAGTATATAAAAATGATTAAAATCAAAGAAAAATATCAAAACAACTCAAAAAAATCTAAAAAAATTAACAGAAAATCAAAAATATAAAAATGAACTTAGAGAAAAATTTTGAAAAGAAATTAAGCAGTTTAAGTGCTTATTTAGGCCAATTCAGCTTAGCACAAGTGCTTATTATTAAGCACTTGTGTCAAAACTTTTTGAAACTTAAAACAGAGATGTATTATGCTAAAAAATGCTCAGAAATACCAAGTAATGCTCAGGAAAGTCACAGAACTCAATATTTTGGTGCAAAAAGCAATCAAATAAGCCAATTATTAAGCACAGTACTCAACAGATTAAGCCAGAAGCAGATGATCATACACAACACTTTTAGAACTTCCAACAAACTCAGAAATACTAATTGAACACAAGTACAAGCTCAATGATGCACTAGCAGGCCTCAAATCCAAAACAGATACTTGTGCTCTACACCTAAGTAAAAACAACTTATTAGCAGTCTAAATAAGCTCAGGAGAATGAGCTTATTGGGGCAAAAGCAACTCTAACCTACTGAGAATCTCTAAACTCAAAAGCCCTAACAAAATATAACAATTGCTACTCTCAATTGATTCAAAATCAGCAACCAGTGAACCACTTTACAAGGAGACAGTTGACTATTTATAATGCAACCTAAACTTGACCAATTCCAATTTTATCAGCTAAATTCTACTACTAATCTGTTGTAATAAGCTACAATTATTCTAGTTTAAACTTCTACTACTATTATGCAGCTACAATATTGATATTACTAACTATTTTCAAGTCTACTTCAACTGTTCATGAGGATTAATACTAACTTTGACTTTTGTTAAACTAACTACTGATTTTTATGTAATACTCTGTCTATAATAAACCTAAATGAGCTAGTGATGCAATAAATTTCAATTAACCTAGACTTTACCACAGCAAAACTCTACAATCCAAACACTCCTTATTATGACAGTTACACGACAATTGGATGAAACAGATAACAAATCTCTAATCTATGTATCCATAACAATCACTGAAGACTTATTGAATCAAAATCCACAATCATAAACCACTAGTTATAACAGTAAGGCACAATCACAGTTCCACACCAAGACAGTTGCTCAAATAAGCTAATCTAACACAGATCCACTATCTATAATCAATACTCAACAACAGCTATCAATTCAGACCTTCTAAAACAATGAAACTCATAATCAAACAAGCTCAATCTCAGAAATATTAACAACAATACCAGCAGCTATTATCAATGAAACAGTACTTAACAATACAAATTCAGGAACAAGCACTTACAAATCTTTCAATCCAGCATGAACAGGATTGGTTCACTTAGCTTGCCGATCTCTAGGATAGGCAGAGACCTTCCAATTCTGTCTCAACTTATCCAAATCACCACAGATCCCAATTAACTAATAACCTTTGACTTTAGTTGACTGTCAATGATCACTTGTGAAACTTGAATGAAAACAGATCATCTAACACTACAGATCTTATATTGATTGTATATAAGCTAATTAAACTTATTTAAAAGCTTATCTAAACCAAATTGAAACATTTTTTTTTATTTTTATACTTTTCTGTTATTTTTATGATTTTGAATAAGTGAGTAAACTGATTTGAAAGATAAAATTGATTAAGCTATATGAATTATACTAAAAGTTCAATGAAATTGACAAATATCAAAAGCTTGAAATACTGAAAATGATCAATAAGCTGTAAGTAAAAGATGAAACTAAATTTTATTAAGCTGAAATTTAGTTACAATTACATTAAGCTAATCTAAATACATCATGAGTAAAATTTCAGCAGAGCTTCGCTACAACTACACTACACACACAAATGAGCTCACAATACGTCCTATTTATAGATGAGGAGTGGTAGAGGGTCACGGATTGCCAAGCTGGCAATCCGTGTGAGCTTGTGCTAGTTTACATCACCTCAGAACCGTTTGATCATTCCAACCATTGCCCAATTCATGATAGCCCTTGGATCAATCCAAAATGACGCGTCTCTTCCAATCATTGGCTGCCATGTGTCCCGTTTGTGTTTCTTTTGATACTCTGACACCATCTGACATCACTGAGCTTCTAGAAACACTATTGATTATACGAATATACCCTTAATCGTTGTAATTTTGTACGGAGTAATTTTTAGGGTTCTTGAGGAATAGTAACTTCTGGGTAAATGGGGAAAAGGGGGCGGGTTAATTGTTTTTATTATTTGTTTGACCTTCCTTTTGACTTTGACCCGTAATATTAAATTTGACCCAAGGGTGGCTGGGCTCGGGTATTTGCTTTTGGTATTGGGCTTGGATCTTAAATCTTGGGCTTGTGATATTAAATCTTGGACAAGGCTTTTGATACTTGAATTTTCAGATTTTATATCAAGGATCACTTTGTGTAGTTTATGAAACTTTAGGACTTAATCTGCCAATAATTCAAACTAAACTTCCAAGGGTCTATTTTGCCATTATTGAATAGATGAAGGACCTTTCTTCAAAATATGACTTTGAGGGACTAAAGTTGCCATCTTTGAAACTATAAGGGCCATTCTTGACATTTCTTCAAACTTCCTCTCAAGGGTAATCTTTGTACATCTTCAAACTCTGAGGACTCTATTTGACTTTTTAAGCTCAACATGATTTCCAGCTTTGACTTTCTGACTCGTTCCACTCTCGTGCTCGTTTTTGCCGGATTTTGTTTGTTTTTCGTCATTTCAAGAGATATCCGTACCTGCACATTCACAATCACAAAAACATGTTTTCTTTGGCTTTTTATGTTAGTTTTTGGATTATTAAGTCCTATTTTGGCTCAGAAAAGGTGAGTGAATAAGCACTCACCAGAGTGTCATCTCAATTTCATTTAGCATCATTGTTATGCAAACAACAATATGTTTTTAAAATTCTCGTAAATTTTAATATCTATTGTGTAATGTTTGATGTCTTCCAAACATTCAAGTTTGTCAGCCATGAAAATCTGCACAACAATTGACATATTGTTCATCTATAGAATTTGAGCTACTCCAGGCTGAGGATGCATTCTATAATCAAACATATTTTTTAGAATATTACATAAGTTATCTAATAACTTTTAATTAGATATTAATATTGCCAAATCATCTTGTAATCAAGCATGATACAATAAAACATGATGTTCATAAAAATCTTTGAGTCATACTTAGATTTTATTCGATCATGTTATTCATATTTATTTAGACTTTCTAAATGATATATCATGTTATATTAGATTCATTTACCGCGCATGTTTCAACAATAAACATTCATTCCAAGCTTGTATGTCTTATTTTCTAAATTTTTCAAGTAAAGTTTCATTCCAAACTAAGACTTAACATTTTACTTATATGGAGTATTACTTTTTATATGTTTTACAACATATATGATTTAGGAAATTAAACATAATACTCCCACTAGCTTTCAGGAATACTTAGAAATTATCTAATTTCAATTATAAATCAAAACATGGATTTAATAATTAAATATAAGAGTAATCTCCTAGATGCATGCATTTATCCATCCATAGATTATTGCACTATGTACACTTCCAAAGATTTGTTTGAATTCATAAACTCGTTTTGATTACTCACCGTCCTCACTCAAGTAATCACTCAAGAAAGAGTTTTGATATTCCATTGTCAATTTCATATTAATGAAACTAAATATGACAATCATAATCTTTATATATCTAATGTGTTTAGAATAGAATATTCAATCACAGTTAATTGCTTAAGTGTGATTGATAATCTTGTCATAAAACATGCATTAAATACGTGCACAATATTGTCCATATGATTTCTTTATAAAGATTTAAACCACAAGGGTTACCTTATATTTGAAGAAACTCATCTTCATTTTTTAGTCTAATTATTAAGATAAACTAAGTTTCTAAAATTGATTATCTTTATGGACAACATCTTAATCATTCATATCATGTGTATTTTACCCAATTTCATATTTGGTAATGTATCATAATGATAATTAGGTTTACAATAATCCTGTAAATCATAGCCCTCAGCATATTAATCAAATATCTGAGATATTTTGCTATTTTAATGTCAATCCTCATTATGATATTTACTAGTGTATTTTAGAAGATTATGTATCTTATAATTTTATCTTTTAAAGATCAAAACTCCCACTTGCTTTTAGTAATTTAAAGACTATCTTTAAATACTTAGCAAATAGAGCAACAATACAATGTTCTCTTTTGGGACATTAAAAAACACAGTCATATGATGGTGTCTTATTAATCTTCTAGATTGGAGTCTAATTGACAATATTCAATTCATACTCAATTTTCTAACCTTGATAACTTTTGAAAGAAAAGAAATCATAGTTATATTTAATCAAACAATATAACAATAGTTTGATTTTTCTAACTGAACATGCCATAAACATTTGGTATTTCATTAGAATTAATATTGCAAGACAATCTAACAATATTTAAGATAACCAAATTCCTTTTTTGCTTGTCTATTTACCAACTAAGTCATTTTAATGGTATAATAATGTTTTCAAGCCAATTACATGCTTTATAACACAAGTACTTTTGACAAAGTCACTTCATATCCATGTCTCCACAAGAAAACACAAACTGTTATAATCCCACTATACGTTATAAGTCATTTAACAATTTAATGACTTTATGTATATGTTTTAATTAAAAATTATAATAAAAAATAACAAGATAACGTCTTACTTTATTATAAGTCTTGTAACAATTAAAAGACTTTATATTTATATCTTTATAATGAAACATAAACATGTTTAACTAAAGTAATTATGAACACCATCTCTTAGTTTTAATAGTATTTTCAAGTTAATTTATTATTTTACAATAATGTAAAACAACATTATTTCTTCATTTATTTATGTCATTCCAAGAACACATAAATATTCAGATTGACGTTGCATTATATTACTTTATTAATTTATGTCATTCCAAGAATTCATAAATATACAAATTAAAGTAGTCTTGATATCATATCGACACATTTTCTAATAGATATTTAATTTAGAAACTGCAAATTTATATAATTCCATTACATCAGTTGATCTGCTAGTAATAAGAGTATGAATTTACCTTTCCATTGTAATCTAGCCAAGCTCTCACATGACGTAAATTACAACTTCAAGTGTTTTCTTAATTAGATGTGTATAAGCCCTATTATAACGTTAGTCTCTCACCTTGCAGTCAAGAGAATTCTTTAAATCATATATTTATGAATTGTTTCTTGCACATAATTAAATATAACATTTCTCCCACTTTTGCATGGAACAACATCATGTAGTTGATAATACGCCATACGTTTATTTATTTGATCAATATGATTGTGTCATAGATCTTAGCATAACAAGTAGATGTAGAACAACAATGTCTAATAAGGAAACGTACAAGACTATCCTTTAAAGTATGATTATCTACACTTGGAAAGTAATTATCTTTAGCTACCAAGATGTCAAAGCTTGTAACTCCCACTTAATTAAAGATCATTACAATAATTCCTTATTCACTAACAAGAACACAATGCTCCCACTGAATTTGACAACGTTATAAATGTTTCATTAACTAGTGAAAACAAATATTGTGCTTTTAACTTTTCTACACCTTTGAATGTCCATACGTAACAATTGCTTATGCACTAAAGTGTGTATTCTACTACGTAAATGATGAAATATCCATCAATGCTGTTAACTTGAAAAATTGGGCATGCAATTTCTTCTTTAACAAGTCTACCATCCCACAATGTATGTAGTACCTTTTAAACAACAAAAACAACTAAATGAATAAGCTAGTTTGTCTTTTACCATTTAGCGGTAATTACTCTGGTTTCTAATTATAATAACTCATAAAATGTCATACATAATTTTCTGTTAACCAAATATCATATTTGTTACTAAGAATTTAATCACCGAATGAGGGTGATGAAATCCATATGAAAAATATGCAATTATCTCAACTATTAAAAAAATTGCGATGAGTTATATTAGAATTTAGACATATCTAATATTCCTATTATTCTTTTTCATTCATGAAAAGAAATAGGATTATGTCTCACTCTTCTTTCGTAGAAAGGAGACATTTTTTGTCTTTTAAGTAAATTATTCTTAATCAAACATTTGTTTGAAAACAAAACGAGATCCATTTACCAAAGCCTAAATTGCGTTTACAGTTGGAACGTTGCATTAATACATTAAAACGAATTACAAAATTCAATTTCAGTATTTTTGATAATTAGATCTTTAAGAAAATAAAATACCCATTGGTAAATATTCATATAAACCATAGTATTTTCTTAAAGCTATGATCCTAATTGACATAGTACCATTACATCAGTTGATCTGCTAGTAATGATAGTATTCAACAAGGTAATTGTCGAACAATAATTGCCAATATCATATTGTAATTCCTAGATCATTATGGGATTTACATTCACAAAACTTTTTGCAATGTAATCATGTTTCATCTCCATCTAATGCCTTGAGTCCAAGCTCTCACTTCCTACTCAATTTATGTCGTCTAATTTAAAAACTGCAAACTCATGGTTCCATTACATCAGTTGATCTGCTAGTAATGAAAGTATTAAGTTTACCTTTCAATTGCAATCTAGCCAAGCTCTCACATGACGTAAATTACAACTTCAAGTGTTTTTTTTAATTAGATGGCATTCGACTTAATTTTATAAGGGTATTAATTTTGTTGTGCGTAATCAAAATAATGTATGAAGAAGCATGCATACAACTTCATAACATTGGTTTTTACAAAACAATTTTATTTACCAATTCACTAAGAGCAAATTAACAAAGTTTTGATTGAGGTATTGGGTTCACCAATCAAAAAATTACAAACAATTATCGTCCACTATATCGTACTTTTGCATAAGCCCTAAAGCTTAGTGTTTCGGATAGTCATCATGGAATTGTGGTCAATTCACCCTTAATTGTACATGTAACGGTTATTCGGTAAGTCTAATTTGACGCACAAGCGAGCGTAAAAACAAAGGTAGGCGCGACCCGTTTCTACTTAAACCCACCTTATAGTTTGTCAAACTTCGGTCGACCTAGTAAACCATTACGTACAAAAACATCACTCAATTAAACCCTAAAGCTTAGTGTTTCGGATAATCATCATGGAATTGTGGTCAATTCACCATTAATTGTAC
Organism: Artemisia argyi; assembly: GCA_030686995.1. Taxonomy (NCBI): domain Eukaryota; kingdom Viridiplantae; phylum Streptophyta; class Magnoliopsida; order Asterales; family Asteraceae; genus Artemisia; species Artemisia argyi. Next base: position 100,296,852 of record CM060696.1, on the reverse strand, counting down.
ATGTAATGGTTATTCGGCAAGTCTAATTTGACGCACAAGCGAGCGTAAAAACAAAGGTAGGCGCGACCCGTTTCTACTTAAACCCACCTTATAGTTTGTCAAACTTCGGTCGACCTAGTAAACCATTACGTACAAAAACATCACTCAATTAAACCCTAAAGCTTAGTGTTTCGGATAATCATCATCGAATTGTGGTCAATTCACCCTTAATTGTACATGTAATGGTTATTCGGTAAGTCTAATTTGACGCACAAGCGAGCGTAAAAACAAAGGTAGGCGCGACCCGTTTCTACTTAAACCCACCTTATAGTTTGTCAAACTTCGGTCGACCTAGTAAACCATTACGTACAAAAACATCACTCAATTAAACCTTGAAATTTTGAATCTCAAAACCAAAACAAATTTCGCCATTTATTTAGTCAATTTATTTTTCTATTTAAAAATTACCCTTTTTCGTTTATAAACATGTTTTACAAAAAATAAACAAAAAACAAGTAATACAGAATAAAAAATAAAGCAACTAAATAATCATATACATCATAACAATTAATATGTATTAAAAACATGTAGCCACATGCAAACTTTAATTCAATAATCCTATTAACAATCAATTCTAGGTATATAACATATATATTCAACTAAGGCTTTCTCTTCAAAGAAAGTAGAGCCACATAAATCGACAAATCGATTGCGTAAGCCATAATTAAATAAATACAACATAGCACATAATTGATTACTTAATAGATTAGAGTCTTCCTCAATTCAACATTTATAAATTAAATTACATGTGCAAACTTAACCATTAATTCAATTAGCAAATCTAAACAATTTAATTAATTAAGGCAATAAAATCCATGCTAAACATGCACGTTTACATGGATTACACTTAACAATTAATTCATACAGCCACAAGATCGTTTACATAAACACATAAACATGTTAACCTAGGGTTTCTAATCAAATAAATAATCAAAATCCAAACCCTAAACATGTTTTTAAGCAAATCGGCCTAAAAAATTAGGGTTCGATTTATAATAAATCCTAAATCAAAAAACATGTACAAAAACAATCAAAAAATTTGTTTTTTATGTGTTTTGGTAATTAATTACACATTATAATGGCTCGTGATGCCACTGTTGAAATTATATAACATGACAATCATTAAATATAAACATATAAGACATCAAAGCAAGTGCGGAAGCGTTATAACAAGATCATAAAAGGTATAATTAATTAACCAAACATAAAAGTAAATGTACCTGTGGAAAACTAGAAGGGGGTTGAATAGTTTACCGCTTTTAACTTTTTAATCTTTGAAAAGCTTTATGTGTAATCAACGAATCTAACTAATTAACAATAATTAATATGCAAGTATAAAGAAAGAAACGATCAAACCACCAACACGATTGTTTATCGTGGTTCGGCTACAAGGACTCTTTTTCCTTGCACTACTCCACGCCTCGAGTTTCCAACTCGAGAGTTTCAAGCATTAGTCAACAAGCTCCTTTCACCGGTGGAGAAACCCTTACAAACGTCGCTTACACTTTATCCGGTACAAAGCTAAATACCGGGTCCTAGTTCAAGGTAGAACCAACCTAATATCGCCTATCCACTATTTCTGACACTAAGCTAGATGTCGAGTTCTTTTACAAGGGTACAACCACTCCCGTCAAACTATGTATTTTAAGGCCTAAAATACTAACTGATCACTTCAATACAAGATACAAATGAAGTATAAACTATAAGAGTTTATACAATACAAAGCTAACAAGTCTTGCAACGTTGAGTTGAAACTTGTAACTTCTCGGATGAACTTGTGAACTTCTTAGCTACAAAAGAGAATCACACAAGTGAGTTGCTACTTAGTTAGATAAGAGTATTGAGAGTATGTATGTATTCTATAACTAAAAGTGATGAGAGATTTCTTGCAAATGGCTTGGTATTTATAGCAAACCAAACCTGCAGACTGGCTGATCCGGCGGAACCAAAACAAGGGTTCCGCCCTTGTACCCCCAGGGTTCCGCAAGGTCTGACAGTCAAAGACCACAAGAAATCTTTCCATATCTAGCAATGTCAAATCAAAATTCTACAAGTCCACACTCAATAGTTTGAGTGAGAATCCTTCCAAGATGTATAAGAGATCTTATGCAAAGTCACATCCTAGATTTAGTAACCTTATCATAAATGCTCATGATGCATGCCATGATGTCATGTTACATTTTCTATATTAGGAAATATAACAATGTTTATGTTTAATATGAAATGTAAAGTCTAGTTATACAAGACTAAAACTAGAATCATGTTTTACTAAAAACTAAAGTTTATACTTTGTCATTAACAAAACTTAGCAAAGATCGTAAAATATAAATAACGTTTTTAGGCGATATTTGTATTAACAGTACCTTTTGATTCTAGCCTGAACAAAAATCAAGTTATGCAATTCTTCAAATCAAGAAGCCTAATTAAGGTTTATAAGGATTACACGAATAACCCCTTATCGTTTTGTTATTCAATCCAAGATACAATCAATAGTGTGATTGTATCACGTTCTTGTATACACGTACTATAACAAATTAAAGTTATGCAAGTAAATAATCACAAAATCAAACCAAACACTTTGTTTAAGCAAAAACCAAACCGAATCCCTAGTGGGATGTTTGTTCGATTGGCCAAAAAAAACGAAAGAGAGAAAATCAATTTTTAGGGTTTGTGTGTACACAAAAGATACCCAAAAACCTAAAACATTGATTTGTATTTATACTAGAAGAAACTTGGAGGACAAGTAGGTGTGGGTTGGGTTTCCCCTTGCTCCCAAAACCGACCACCCCAATAGAGGGTGTTACGGAACCTTCTTGTTGTCCAATTTTCTAATCTAGTCCTTCATTTTTCCGTTTAGTCAATTATCGTAATTACTTAACGGTCCTTATACGTTTTGTGATTTTAATAAATAAATATAACATTTTATATTTAATTATTAATCTTTTATTCTCATACGTAAAATGTGCAATCTCGTAATCTCGAGTTCGATCCTAACACACGACTATTAATTTATATTCATAAAACTAACATAATCTACCCTCATAAAACCCTCAAACATCACTATATGTTTTATGTTCCTTAATTACTAAGCTTAAGTTCCGCCCAACTTTACTGTGTTATAACCTATAAACAATATCATGAACCAGTCTTCTAATAATTTCAGAAAATTCAACTAGGGCATACCTTTAAAATCAATATTAATTATTTGTTTTTCATCACTATCTGCATACCTCAAAGGGTTAGGAATAAAAACACCATCGTGAGGTTAACCGTAAAAACACGATCGAGATGAACTTTACCTGAAAGTTAGGGCATAAAAAAAATCAACTATGAGTAAAAGTTAAACAATAAAAATTACACAATTCAGCAATTAACTAAGCTTTAAGCATTGCGAAACAGATTAAAGAAATTTACATAAGTTAAGGTTAGTGACACAATTAGAGTTATGAGAGGATTTGTGGAAATTAGGAGAGGGGATATAAAGTTAGTTATATGAAATAAGATATGAAGTTAGTTCGAGAGTTAAAGTCATTACATACTAACTCAAAAGTGAACTTTGTGACGTGGACATTCGACTCACATAAAAAAAAAAAAAAAAAAAAAAAAAAAAAAAAAAAGAACGTAAATTACCTAACTAGACCAATAAGATGTTGGAATTATTATATCATGACCTTCATATAAATAAACCAAGTACATCAAAGTGAGCATAAGCGGAAGCAATTATAATAGATCGAATAACATGTAATTAATTAATCATTAATTTAAATCGTAAACGTACCTTTGTGATTCTAGCCTGAACAAGAATCAATGCAATCTTCCGGAACCAAAAACTCTAATTAGGGTTTATAAGGATTATAAGAATTACCCCTTACCTTTTTGTAATTCAATCCAAGAATCAAACAATAGTGTGTTTGATTCACGTTCTTGTACACACGTACTAATTCAAGAAAAGTATTTGCAAGTAATAAACACAAAACCCTTTTTTGACACAAGAAAATCGAAACCCTTAGGGGTGTTCGTTTGATGAATCGACCAAGGAGAGAAAGAAAGAAGAAAACACCAAGATGTGTGTGTACAAGTTATGTGAAAAACCTACATCTTGGGTTTGCTTATATACTACACAAGACTTGGAGCTCAAGGCACAATGGAGGTGGGTTTGCCCCCTTGCCGATCGGTTTTGGAGCCCAAAGGGGTGTTCCGGAACCTTCTCTTGTTTCCATGTTTTGTCTAGTATTTACTTTCCTAATCTTCGTTTAATAAATAATTAGTCATTAATCAATAATACTAATTATTAATATTTATTTTGTGTTTAATAATTAATTATAACATTTTATAAATAATTATTATATTTTCTCTTCATACGTATTGTGTGCAATCCCGTGATCTCAAGTTCGATCCTAACACACGACCATTATTATTTTGTCTATAAAACCAACATAAGATACCCCATTTTCCAAACTAGACCATTTTTCAAGTTTTTACGAAAACGAACTAATGCAAACCTCATCTTCCCTCGCCCAACAGCTCTCAGCTTACCCTGCTATCGCCCCAGCTCGCCCAACACATGCATGACTTTTAAACTCCCCTACCAACGCCTAGCACTCACCGACATCGAAAACATACACGTGTATGGTTAAAAAGTTATCTATTAATGAATCTAACAAATAATATTTGAAAGTTCATTCTCGATAAAAATATAAGCGTGGTTCTAATTCGTAAAATGGTCCACAAAGTGGGTCATTTAAAAAATTTTATCTTAAAAAAAACATATTAAGATTTTGAATTCAACGATAACAGGTGAAGAAATTGATGATTAAAGAACAAATTTGTAAATTACGATATATTGATAAGAATGGTAATACACTCACCATTTGCCGAAAAGTTTGCAATTTGGTTTTAAATTTATAGAATTAACCCTACATTTCATTTATACGAGTCTACAAAAAATTGATTGCCATTCAAAAAAAAAATAAAATTATACGAGTCTACAATCGATTTGTGTACATAAGAAAACAATTTAACAAATAATGACAAGATATCCTTAAGTGGACCCTTACACTCTGTTCTCTAGTTAAATTTAGAGAGGAAAGAAAAGTAAACTAAAGGGGAGTAGAGGAGGGGAGAGAAGAGGGGGACTGCTGGTGTTTCATTTTCATGTTCTTGGATGTGGAGGGGAAAAGAAAGAAACTTTTGTCCTTTAGCTCAGAGAAGGGAAGTAATAGTTTTCATGTTTACACATATACCCTTACAAGCTATTTTGCAAACAGATAAAACAAATATTAATAAGGGTAACTTGGTCAATTCATTAAAAAAAGTATACTTCCATCACTTTTCATCCCACATTTGGGCGGGTGAATATGAGCGCTAAAACCATCAAATTTCCCTTCAATTACATTCCTTTTCACTTGATTTCATCCCTCCAAAAATCTTGAGAACACCAATATTTTTTGTTTCCCCTACTTTTCATTCACTTTCTCTCCTACACAAAACTAGAGAACACAGTGTTAGTCAAACAAATCTGATTTGTCTCTATTACGCCCCTACCCTCTTAACCCTAACACCTACTTCACCTCTTCGTTATAAAAACTTGACGATGACATATATCCTGCCGTCAAACAACCGTTAACTCTACTGGGTCCCACAGGTCCTACGTGGACACAGGGCCACGTTCCCTATGCCCCTTGGTAACCATCACCTTATTTAATTCACGCGCGGACCCCACACACACTTAATAAGTACATTTCATACATTACTTTGACGTCCACTATGATAAAAACAAAAGATTCTATTTTTCTTCATTTATCCCAAGCTGTAATGCTTTAATAAGTTGTACGCTTTTTAGTGAAAGATGTACCTTGATCTGGTTTTAGGAAATGAGATTGTGGAATAAGATGTAAATTTTCTTTTTGGCGCGTAAAGGTTTTGATTACTGACAGATTATGCTAAAAAAGTATTTCATTTCCGCTTTCTAATTAATTAAATATTTTATGCCATCTTTAGCTAATTACTTTAATTAAAAAGGCTGAAAGTGCTTCCTTTTTTTCCCTACTTTTAATGATTTTCAACTTTTGTTTCTGTAAAATTAAATTAAATGATTTTGGTAATTTTTGGATTAGAATAAAAACATATATGACATACTCATCGTCATCACACATATCTTATTACCAAATTTTGTCCAAATAGTTAAGTTTGAGTTATACTTTTGCTTAAAACAAATAAGATCATAACTTTTTGGGTATTGTTGACTACATTTTGAAGACAATTACAAAGTAGTACGTGTGTTCTTAATTTAATGTCATCATGATAAAAGTACTATATTAGCATTATTTGAATTTTGAAATTTTTTTTCGACAAAAAAATAGTGAAACATATCATTGACTTGAAAGTTCAAATTATGTCTATAAGGTTAAAATGTAACACTAATAAATTTAATGTTGTGAAACCCGGTTCGACCTGATCAGGTTAACCGGTTAAACTGGGTTCGGCAAAAAAAAATAGGTCATATTAAACCGGGTCATAAAAAACGGTTGAACCAGTTAAACCCGCTGGATTTTAAGTGACCTGGGTCAGCCCGGTTCTTGAAACCCGACCGGGTTTGGTTTTTTTTATATTTTTTAAAAATAAAACAAGTTAATTGTCGAAATCCGGTTAGATCTATCGAGTTTTAAGTGACCCGAGTCAACCCCGGTTCTCGAAACCCGACCAAGTTTGGTTTTTCTTTTAATAAAAAACTGGGTTGATCCGATAATCGAATCAGTTGAACCGATAACCCGGTAACTCGACTCGGTCGATTAAAAACCTGATTTTCAAAACATTCATGATAATTAATGTTTAGGGTATGTTTTACAAAATATTTTATATTGCAAATGTTGTAAACAGGAAACATTTTATTGCATTCACAAATAGAGTGTGTGTCTTAAAACTTTTTCCAAAAGCGATATTAAATACAAGGAATTCCTTTTAGGGTGGTGGCAGTGGCAACGGTTTCACCAGCGGTTAGCCCAAACCGGCGGTGAACACCATTGCCACCTCGCCGGTTTGGCTCGGAGGGTACTTTCGAAGGTAAACTTCACCGGGGCGGTTTAGGAATATATAGCCGTTAGAATATATACGTTGGAGCATTGTAATTTGGAAGTGGAGCGTGCATATTAAAAAAAAAAAAAATCAAACGGTAAAAAAAAAAAAATATACCCGTTGGACCCAAAAAAAAAAAAAAAAAAAAAAAAATTCTATAAAACCCACACTTTTCCAATTCAAAAAACACACTTCCAACTCAAATTCCACATCCAATACAAACAACACAATGTATTCATTATCTTCTTCTTCGTCCGACGATTTATATTATCCCCCCGAGTCTTCCGAATCGATTCTTTCAACGGGTAGTACGCTATCAACCTTTTTAGCCATGTATGATTCGATTGATGACACGGCAACCTCTACCGAAACACGAGCATATGTCACACGTTTTCGAGAAAAAGCTTTACAAACTCTAAAGAATGACTATTTCGTCGAACGACCAAAGTTTGCTCACCATATTTTCCGTGATAGGTTTCGTATGAATAAAAGTTTGTTTTTAAGAATTGTTAGTGATATTGAAGCGAGATTCGAATGGTTTCAAGAGGGATATGATGCGAGGGGCGCAAAAAGTTTCACGGCATTACATAAATGCACATCCGCCATTCGGCAACTCGCAACGGGTGAACCTCCGGATAGATTTGACGACTATTTAAACATGGCACGAAGAACATCAGGTTAATATTCGTATTTTTTTGTTATTAATGTTTTCGTAATAATTATTTATAATGTTATCGTTAGAATATTTTTTTATTGTTTTCGTTATAATTATTTTGATAGGAGAATGCCTTGATAATTTTTGCCATGCGGTTATTGAATTATATGGTCGAGAGTTCTTACGTAGGCCGACATCCCATGATATTGCACGCTTATTCGAGTTTCATGAAGAACAACATCACATTCCTGGAATGCTTGGTAGCATTGATTGTACACATTTCGTTTGGCGAAATTGTCCCAAACATTTGAAAGGTCAATACAAGCGAGGTGATCACCAATACCCTACTATTATGCTTGAATCCGTCGCTTCATACGATTTGTGGATATGGCATTCATTTTTTGGTCCTCCCGGTGCAAACAACGATATCAATGTTTTGAACCAGTCTCCATTGTATACTACGGAGCGAAATGGAACGGCGCCAAACAGTTCATTTTCTGTAAATGGACGTCTTTACAAACGTGGATATTATCTTACCGATGGAATCTATCCTACGTATTCTACGTTTGTTAAAGCATATAAGCATCCCAATGACCCGAAGGAAAAAAGGTTCAAGAAGTTACAAGAGTCTGCAAGAAAAGATGTCGAGCGAGCTTTTGGTCGTCTAAAGTCAAAATGGATGATTCTCAGTCGTCCTCTCCGTGCTATGTCGGTGGAAAAGATTCGACATGTCGTTAATACGTGTATCATATTGTGCAATATGATTTTAAAAGACGACGAGGAGGCAATATCACCGGTTCATATAATGGATCCGCCGGTTGCGCCAGTATATGACGATAGTGTATTACCGGAGTTACTCGACGAACAAATTCATTATCGTCTCCAATATGATCTTACGGAGCACGTACATGTTCAAAACTTAACATACCTTGATGACTAGTTATTTCTTTTCTTTTATTTTACGTATTATGTATTTTTCATTTAATTATGTTTTTTTCATGTATTATGTATTTTTGTTTTAATTATTAAAGAAATGTTGTGTTTTTATTAAATTATTTAATTATGAAAATCAAAAATAAAATAAAAAAAAGTTGGTAGTTTGGGAGGTTTAAAAATGTATGATTGCCACTAAAAATTGTTGGAAGGTTTGAAAAAGGTGTAAGTAAGGTGGAGTGATATTATTGGTTGGTTGGGAGGTTAACTCCTTACCACTGCCACCACCCTTATCCCCCAAAAGAATGAAATGAAATAATAAAAAGACCAAAGTAAAAGACACAATCACACCAACACACATTGACTTCACAATCCAACATTAAACTCACACACACACATACAGTGAAACACACTTCACTTCTCCCCACAGAACACAAATGCAGCAAATCTTTAGGGTTTCAAACAGTGCATTAACCACTTGTACAGACTGCATCACAACTGGTACATTTTAACTGCAACACTCATTTCCTTGGACCCTTTTAATCTTTGGTACTATTTGTGCAAAACCCTTTAAGGGTTCTTTATATTTTGTTATAAAAATGATGATGGTTAGGGTTTTAGTACTAATGGGTATGTTTTTTATAAATGTTATGGGTCAGTTACCTTCACAGGATATATTAGCATTACTTGAGTTTAAAAAAGGTATTAAACATGACCCAACTGGCTTTGTTTTAAGTTCTTGGAATGAAGAGTCTATTGATTTTAATGGATGTCCTTCTAGTTGGAATGGTATAATGTGTAATGGTGGTAATGTTGCTGGTGTTGTTCTTGATCATTTGTCATTATCTGCTGATGTTGATTTGAATGTGTTTGCTAATTTAACTAAGCTTGTTAAGTTGTCTATTTCGAATAATTCGATATCCGGGAAGTTTCCAACTAAGATTGGGGAAATGGTGGCGTTTTTTGATGTGTCGAATAATTTGTTTAATTCGTCGTTACCGGATGATGTTGGGAAAGTTGGGAGTTTAAGGAATTTGTCGTTAGCTGGGAATAATTTCTCGGGGGCTATTCCTGATTGGGTATCAGGGCTTAGCTCGATTCAGTCGTTGGATTTGAGCCGTAACTCGTTTTCTGGAGTGATTCCGTTAGGTTTTACTAGTTTGAGTAATTTGGTGTATTTGAATTTGTCGGTTAATAGGTTTAGTAAGAAGATACCGAAAGGTTTTGAGAATATGGGTGTTCTTGAAGTGCTAGATTTACATGGGAATATGTTGGATGGTGATTTTGATCCTCAGTTTTTGCTTTTAACAACTGCAATTCATGTTGATTTGAGTGGGAATTTGCTTACAAGTTCTTCGGGTCCGGATGAGAAGTTTTTACCTGGGATTTCTGAAACAGTTAAGTACTTGAATCTTAGTCGTAATCAGTTGACTGGATCTTTAGTTAGTGGGGGTGTAGCACAGATGTTTGGGAGTTTGCTTGTTTTAGATTTGAGCTACAATCTGTTCTCTGGTGAACTCCCAAGTTTCAATTTCGCTTATGACCTTCAAGTCCTCAAGCTCTCGAATAATAAGTTTTCGGGGTTTATACCAAATGATCTATTGAAAGGCGATTCATTGGTTTTAACCGAGCTCGACTTGAGTCGCAATAACCTCACAGGTGTGTTTTTTTTCCTCCTAAAAGTCTAATGATGCACAATTTGTGTGTTTGTTTATACTAACTATTTGATTAAAATTTGCAGGGTCACTCAGTATGATAATGTCGACAACGCTTCAAGTTCTTAATCTGTCTTCCAATGGGCTCACAGGTGAGCTTCCATTAGTCACTGGTGGTTGTGTTGTTCTTGATTTGTCAAACAACAATTTTGATGGAAATTTGACGAAATTAGTGAAATGGGGGAACCTAGAACATCTTGATCTCAGTCAGAATAGGTTAACTGGTTCATTCCCTGAGGTAACGGGCCAGTTCTTACGGCTTAACCACTTAAATCTTTCACATAATGCTCTTGATTCATCTGTCCCTAAAGTAATCACTCGGTTTCCTAGACTCTCGGTTCTTGATTTAGGTTTTAACCAGTTTGATGGACCATTCCCAAATGGTTTAATATCTATGCCTACATTACAAGAACTTCATCTTCAAAGTAACAAGCTTTCTGGAAGTATTGATTTGTTTCCGTCTTCTTTTGTATCTAATGTATCCAACATTCGTGTTCTTGATATTTCCGATAATCAGCTTGATGGTGATTTTCCTGATGAATTCAGTTTGTTGACTGGTCTTCAAGCTCTTGATATCTCAGGAAACAAATTCTCAGGCTCTTTACCAAATTCTATGAGTGTATTTACCAGTCTTGTTTCTTTAGATATTTCCCAAAATCATTTCACAGGTCCATTGTTAAAGAACTTGACTAATGATCTTACAAGCTTTAACGCATCTTATAATGATCTCTCTGGTGTTGTTCCTGAAAATTTGAGAAAGTTTCCCGAATCTTCGTTTTTTCCTGGAAATTCCGACTTGCAATTTCCTAATCCACCTGCGGAATCAAACGACCATGGCTCCTCCAGCAAGAAGAAATCGATCAAAACCATTTTTAAAGTGTTGATTATTGTTGCTTGTGTTATTGCTGTAGTGATTTTGATCCTTTTAGCGATTTCCATTCATTACATGCGGATTTCGCGTCGCCCTCTTCCTGAAGAAGTTAAGACGAAAGACGTCCATCGTGGTCCAACAGCAGTTGGAAGTGGCGGTGGAACGGTGGTTTCAGCCGGAGATATTGTTACTTCAAGAAAAGGGTCATCATCGGATATGATTACTTCCGAAAAAATCGGTAGTGGAGCAGTGGCGAGTTTCTCTCCATCTAAACACAGCGGGTTCTCATACTCACCTGATTCGGGTGACTCATATACTGTTGAGAATCTTTCTAGACTAGATGTGAGGTCACCTGATCGATTGGCAGGTGAACTTTACTTTCTTGATGACACTGTGTCGTTTTCACCCGAGGAACTGTCACGGGCCCCGGCCGAGGTTTTGGGAAGGAGTAGCCATGGGACTTCATATAGAGCGACACTTGATAATGGATTGTTGTTGACTGTCAAATGGTTAAGAGAAGGGGTTGCAAAACAGAGAAAAGATTTTGCTAAGGAGGCAAAAAAGTTTGCAAATATAAGACATCCAAATGTTGTTGGGTTACGAGGGTATTATTGGGGACCCACACAACACGAGAAGCTAATTCTTTCAGATTACATATCTCCTGGAAGTCTAGCGAGTTTCCTCTATGGTAACAATCTTTTTCTTTCATTCACTCACTTGTTATGATTCTGTGTTCAAATTTTGATTAAATGGTTAATCAAGGTTTTAATATTGTTGATCAAGATTCAAGCTTTTTAAATTAGCTATTAAATTGATGATCAGTGTTCATACTCACAAAATAGTTGATCAGAATTGGTGATTAAGATTCTAGCTATTAGATTGTTGATCAAGACTCGGGTATTCTAAATTTTGATCAAGATCTGACCTTTTAAATGCTTGATCAAGATTCAAGAGGCTATGTGTACAATTGTGAGTAGGTTTGATTAACTTTTTTTTTTCTGTGCAGATCGACCGGGAAGAAAAGGTCCTCCTTTGACATGGGCCCAAAGGCTAAAAATTGCAGTGGACATTGCTCGTGGTCTAAACTACCTCCATTTTGACCGTGCAATTCCACACGGAAACCTCAAGTCAACCAACATCTTACTAGACGGTGCAGATCTAAATGCCCGTGTAGCCGATTATTGTCTTCACCGTCTAATGACCCAAGCAGGAACCATAGAACAGATTCTTGATGCTGGGGTGCTAGGCTACCGGGCACCTGAGCTAGCTGCTTCCAAACGCCCACTCCCATCTTTCAAATCAGACATTTACGCGTTTGGAGTAATTTTGCTGGAGCTTTTGACCGGGAAGTGTGCTGGTGATGTGGTATTGAGTGAAGACGGTGGTGGGGTTGATTTGAACGATTGGGTTAGGTTAAAGGTGGCAGAGGGACATGGGGCCGATTGTTTTGATTCTGTGTTGATTACAGAAATGGGAACACCGGCTGCTGATAAGGGAATGAAAGACGTTCTTGGGATTGCTTTACGGTGTATAAGGCCACTTTCTGAGCGGCCTGGGATCAAGACTGTGTACGAGGATCTCTCGTCTATATAAGTAGCTAGTTTTTGTTGTATTTTTTTTTCGGGTTTTTCTTTGACTTAGATTAGAGATTGAACTGGTTGAGTCAATATTTCATTGCTCTCCCTTTTTATCTTTTGGTGCTTTTTGAAGGTATGTTCTTCAATTTTTCTGGAAAAAAGTAAGGTTTGAAAAAAAATATGAATGAAATGATGCTGAAATGGTTTTGTTATCATATTTACGAAAACAATTGGTATGGTTTTTATGGATTTGAAAAGGTATGATTTGACTCTATTGTTTGTTAAGGTATATTCTATCACTACTATGGTTCTACACATGTTATAAGACAAATGTTTTTAAAACCGGTTTTCTAGTTGATCCGGTTGAGCTTTCGGTTCACGATTCAACCGGGATTTTTCTCAAAACCGGTTTCCAATCACCCGACTGGTTCACGATTTTACTTTCCGGGTCAACCCGGTTTTTTAAACATTAGATAGCGTGTTTGGTTACACGGTGTGTGTATGGGAATGGCCGGAATGACATATATGCTGTTTGCTTAAGAGGAATGGGTATTTAAATAATATAATATATCAAACCCACAAGAAGAAAATACAACACTAGCATCAAATTTAAAGTTATTCCGTTCATGTATTGACTATTGAGTGCTAAATAAATTAGTACCAAGTATAAAATACGGGTGTTATACTTACCCTATAAAAAGTTATGCACACATCACTATTTATGCAATATCATGTTGTACCATATGCATTAATGATGTGATATTGTTGTGTGTGCATCACTTTTTGTGGTGTAAGTATCACCACCCATAAAATATACCCCGTAAATTAAATTTTATGATGCATTAAGTTTCTTTAACCCAATTGACTCATTTTTTTTTATATTTTTATTTTTATTTTTGTGAGCATTGTTACAACATTAAGAGTCAGAGTGTAATAAAAGAAATAAATCAAAGGGTGGAATGCATCTCGCTATATTACACATATATTCTTGGATTCCTTTTGAAATAAGATTAAGCATAGTTTTTTGGATTCTATTGTCTCTCCTATTTGCCCAAAAGAATACAATAATTAATTTCTTTTACAAAACTAAGAATAAAAATAATGAATATTCAATCATGAAAATGAATGCAAAGATGAAAGATCACAAATAGAGCTCGATGCAAAAAGAGTACAATTGATGGATTCATTTTGGTTTATGCATTTCGTTTTATTCTTCCTTTTGCCTCCTACTTTTGTTGCCTCTCCTCAGATATCATGTAACATTTATAATTTTCTTCAACAATCTTTTTTTGTCTTATGAATGGTATGATTTATGTGGTTTCTGATAATTTATGAAATCTGACAGATAACGCGCTTGAATCTCATAGAGGGATTACGCGTAATCTTCTTCAACAGAAACAATGTATGGTATTTCATTCTTTATTCGTGTTAATAATGCATGAAAACATTTGGTTCATTTGTTCATTTAGTCCATTGCATTTTGATGATGCCCGAAAAAATTGAAAATCCAATATTTTGAGTTGAGGAAACAAGGCAAAATTAATGGAATATTTATGTTCATGTATGTAATCATCATTATAGATACAATTTAGAGCTAATCGACACCCTTTACGCCCGTTTAATTCTTTTGTCATGCCTAAAATAGGAACCTTTAGGATAAAATACAAATTTTGACACAAGACCATCAAGGTTGAAGGCTTATTGAAGACTAAATGGAAATTCAGATATATTTGTTACACTTTTTTGCAGCTTGTCCGGTGAACTTTGAAAATGAGAACTACACAATCATCACGAGCCAATGCAAAGGACCCGTATACCAACGTGACCCGTGTTGTAACTCCTTTTTGCAAGTTGCTTGCCCTCATTGGGAGCATGTTAATGATGAGAAGACTAACTGTGCATCGACTTTGTTTAGTTACATTAATTTGTATGGGAAATATCCTCCCGGGCTTTTTGCTAGCATGTGTAAAGGAGGCAAAGATGGGCTTAGTTGTGACAAGGTCGATACATCATCTCACAAGAATAGCCATAGTTGGGCTGAATCCACATCGGTTCATTCATCGTTGCTGATGTTCACCATTGGTGTTATTGTCTTCCTATTAAACTTCTTATAGTCTATAAGGATATGATGATACGTTAGATACAGTAGCGAGAAATGAACGAATAAAAGGGAACTACATGAGTAGTCGTCATTTTAATAGACAATCTTTTATCGTATTTTATTATGTATCATCGAAGCACAATACATAAAGATTAAATGACAAAAACCCTAACGTACCCTAAACCCACAAACGGGCTTACATTTACGTAATTTACCATCTAATAAAAAATACCATCGATTTTTTTTGAACATCAATTTTTTGAGAAAACTAGCAAGGAGCTAGTACAAAAGAGTTACAACAAATTCATACAAGAGTTGATTGGATCGCTAATCCACTCTATCCAAACGGGATTTACATTTTCATCACGATGAGAAATCCAAGAGTGTGATAGCACCTTGATCTCTTCGTAAAGAGAGTCTTTTCTTGGAGGTTTTAAATCGAAGCAGACACTGTTGCGAAATCTCCAAATGACCCACAATGTTGTTTGAATGACCACATTGAAGCTGCCCTTAATCGACTTGTGTATGTTTACCAAATCTCCCCCTGATATAAGATTAGAAAGAGCCTTCGGGTAGTCGAAAAAATCCCCACCAAATTGTAACTAAATTCTAAATTTTATCTGCAACAAGGAAATCAATGAATAAGTGTTGAGCAGTTTCGATATCGATCGCTATCACAAACTGGGACATCTAATCGAGTTTAAATCCACCCCGCGCGCGATCATTTAAGTTGCAACGGGTTGGAAGTCTATCCAATCAGAGACGCCATGAAAATATATTAATCTTGATTGGGAGGACCTTTTTCCATCGTATCTCATTTGTAGACGAACACAAGAAGAAACTATCAAGATGTTTACGCATTGAAGAGACAGTAAACGTGTTTGTGGAACCTAACGAGTAGTTCCATGTATCAGGGAAGTCCATTGGGCTGAAAATAGTAAGCAGCCTAGCAAGTTGTTTTTTTTTTTTTTCTTCCTTCCTTCCTTCCTAGGCCATTCCTTATGGGTTGTGTACGGGTTAAACGTAAACAGGTTAGGGTTGACAAATCCGACTCGATAACATAAACATGTCGTGTTAGGGTTGAATGTTTCTGACCCGCCAACACGCGTACCTGAGCCCGAACTAAATTGCCACCACTAATCATAACTTTTCAAGATCAAGGATCAATTTAGGATTTATTTTTTATTTTTTACTTTTTTGTCTAGAATTTCGGTTTGAAATTATCAATTAACAAATGATTAGTTGGATATGAATGATATTCCATTTATTGGGGATGGAAATTAGGTTATTGAAGACGTCAATACTGTTGTTGCTAATGAAATCGGGTTATAAATGAAAAAAATTCGGGTTACTGCAAAAACAGATGCGACTTTAAAGAAGATGCAATTGTTGTTACAAATAAAATCACATATGATTATGTTTGGATTGTAAAATCATATGTAACTATATTAAAAATTGCATGTGGCTATATTAAAAATCACTTGAAATTGTAAATGAAAGCATTGTAGATTACTTAAATATAAAATGACGTGTTTGATGAGTCATGTGAGAAGACAATATTGCCCCTCTGTTAATAACTATGTTGATACAATTTACTTTTAATTCAAAACCACTTTTAGTTTATACTTTTGAATAAATAGATTGAACGAGCATGTAAACCCGCGCGTTGCCGCGGGAATGCTTTGGTCTATATTAATTTTGTTATATAAGTGCTTGAGCCACGTTATTTGTTTTCCGTTAGTTAATGTATATGTTTGAGAGTGTGTTTTTTTTTTAAAGTAGAATGTATATGTTTGAGAGTGTATAATTTAATTTTGTTGTTGAATTTTTTTTAATATTTATTAGTATTAATTTTTTGTGTTTATTTTTGTTTTTAATATGGAAGTGTGTAATTTTGTAAAGAAAAGTTTGGTAGCCCGCGCGTTGCCGCAGGAGTGCGTTGCCCCATATTAGTTTTGTTATGTGAGTGTTTGTCGTAGATTTTTTGCTTTCGATTTTATAATGTATATGTTTTAAAGATATTATTTTGTTTCGTAGTACCAACAACCAAATCATTCAATAATCCCCATGACAGACTTTAACAAAAAATTTGGCTAGGTTCAATATCATCCCATTTTATTACCAGTTAAATTTGACAGCCCAACATCATAACTTAAACTTTTTGGATAAGCCCATGACAAGTCCAACAACACTAACCCTAATAAATCTCTTATATGTGTCCTAATTATTCAACAAACCAAAGCCTCCCATAATTCTTTGAATACCCAGTCAAACAAATCTATATTTCAACTTCTTCATCCTTATATTTCCTTTTGAATGAACACAAACATTAGATTCGACACTTTCTTCTTTATCACTTCACCACACACGAAAAATCAAACACATTTGTCTACTGTTCAAAGCTTGTTATCACGAATGACACAAACGTGTTATATTCAAGTTCCAATACGCGTGTCTCGGGTAGGTACCTTTTGATGTATTTTTGCTTTTGTGTTAACCGAATATAAGAAAGGATGAAACAGCTTGGTTTTGTTCTTTTTTTGACTTTCGGATAGTGAACCGAAGCTATGCTTCAAAGAGATTAATGATGGTAATGGTCACCTACTTAAAATCTTTAAAGATTAGCACCATGGTGAGCCAAAAACTGAGATCTTTTGATTTTTTTTTTCCGAATCTAGTTTGCTTTGAGTGTTGGGCTGTGATGAGTTTAGAATAGATTGGATTTGTTGTGGGTTTGGTGCTTTATCAATTAGGATTTTGGTTGGTTTGAAACTGGTGGGATTTGTTGATTCCATTTTATATATATATATATATATATATATATATATATATATATTAGATGAATCTGGAATGTTGATTGAGACGGTTTTTTTGATCTTAGATGAATCTGGGATTTGTTGATCGAGTTTTATTTTTTAATTTTTGATATGAAATTGGTTTTTATTATTGAGAAGGTTTTTTTTTTTTTATATGAGATTGGTTTTTGTTTTTTTGTTTTTTTGAGATGGTTATTTGATCTTAGATGAATCTGAGATTTCTTGATTGAGTTTTTTTTATAGGAGATTGTTTTTTAATATATCTACAGTTATGTACAGTACGAAACAGTTTAAAATAGTGAAAAAAAAAAAAAAAAAAAAAAAAGTTGTGCACTGTTTTGCACTGTTGTGCACTTAAGAACCCTGTTTTACTATTCATCCTAATGCCTTTTAGAATATATATATAATGGCGAGGATTTGATTTGTGGGTAAAGATCCAGTGAGAAGAAACTTAAAATGAGAAGAATGAGAAATAACTATAACCTCATATTTGATATACATCGACTTAAATTAGATGCATCTCTATTCCTTTAGATGCATCACAATTAATTTCGAAAGTGATTTTGAAGTGAAAATGATGCAAAGTAGTACTAGAAACAAATTTGACCCGTAGAGGACAAAAAATACATAGGATTCGTCTAATTTGATGAAATGCATCTAATATATGTATATGCATATAATTTTTTGCTAAAAAATATATTATGATGCATCTAAAAGATTAGGGATGCATCTAATTCAAATTAATGCATCTTTAATATGTTGTTATAATTATTTCTCATTCTTCTTATTTTAGGAATTCTTCTTATTTGATCTTTAATCTTTGATTTGTTGATTATTATAGAATTCGTATATAGAACTTTGGGGGAAAAAAAAAAAAAAAAAAAAAAAAAAAAAAAAAAACTCATGAACATGGCTAAAGTAAGTACCAAAGTACATTAAGGCTACCCCCAATGAGTCGGTCAATCATCAGGTCGCTGGGGGTCGAAATGGGTCGCCGCCACTGCTCACCATTTGGTCGGTGTGGGTCGAGACCCAAAATCGATCAAGAGCTCGACTTGGTCGAGTGTGTGTACAAACCATATAAGAAAAAAAAATGTAGATCTATTTTGTTTAGTGACTGTTATTTTTCTTGAGAGAAACAAAAAGGAAGGCTGCGTAAGGTGTAGTGTGAAAGAAATTAAGTATCTTATATAGCTAGAGTTTAGGTTATTTGTTGTCGAGCTTATAATCCTAAAAAGGGACGACCTTTTTTTTTTTTTTTTTTTTTTTTTTGACTTGGACAACAAAATTTGGTTTGGGCATTATAACAAAAGTTAAACAAAATTTTGTATACAGTTTTTGTAGCTCGTGTGTTGAGTGTTAAATGTATTTGAATTATTATGTAATAGTGTTTTTATTATCAATGCAATTTAATGTTGTTGTTTCTTAAAAAAAAAAGGAAAAGAAATAATAAAAAATAATAAAAAAGAAAAAAGAAAAAAAAAAAAAAAAAAAAGAAGATGTTGGTCGTTTTAGTGTGCTTAAAAAATCAATTGTAGGAGAGAAAGTTGAGATGAAAGAAAAAATGAGTGTCGATGGAAGTTACTACTGGGATACCGTAACTTAAACAATATTATTTCATTGTGAGGTCATCTATGTTACACCTATAAACAAGTATGATAATGAGGTCCAATGGTTTTGCTTTTGTTTTGTGGTGTACGATGCTTATGTCAAAAGAAACGGTTGACATGGATATTCAATATATAGTTGATGGACAGTGTATGATGTGTGGTTGGTTGTCACCTTCCATTATTGCGTAGACTATATCAGCATGATATTTGGGTATATGGTAGGGGTGTCAATCGAGTCGTGTTCGTGTTGACCTATTCGGGTTCGCGTGTTGACGAGTTAGTATAACATTTACCCAAACACAACCTATTTATTAATCGTGTCAAGAAACTCAACCCAGACTCGCACCTGCATAACATGTGTAACCCATTTTTGACCCATTTAACATATTTAAATAAATAGGTCAAGTAGTGAATAAAGTTAGTGGTTTGTTGATTTAACTAGCTTAAATGCCAAAATGATATAAGTATTTAAAATATAATAAAAATAACAGACAAACAACTATACGACAATTTTCTCAATTATAAGCGTCAATTTCTATTATATATGAGGTATAATCGTAATTCAATCATATTAAGTACATAACAGAGTACATTTAATCTACATTAAACATAAAAAGGCATGTTATATATTTTATTTTTAAAGTTTTATATACTTAAACGGGTTCACAGGTTGACCTGTTTAATATTTACTCAACCCAAACACGACCCATTTATTAAACAGGTTAGACGGGTTAACCTGTTTTTTACCCAAACTTGTTTATCCTTAACCCAAACCTGTTTAACTTCGTGTCAGGTTCGTGTCATTTATCGTGTCGTGTCGACAATTGCCACCCCTAGTATAAGGCTGGGCACACCACTTGCTCAAGCGATCTTTAATTTATCTGTTAGATCGGATTTCTTTTTTCAACAATATGCATACAATTTTTATCATATCAAGACGACCTACACTACAAAAAACATACCACACAAAAATATATTTTAAGTTAATTAAAATGCACACAAATACATACACGACCTTGGTCGTTTGCTCGACCCAAATACCCATTTTCTCGACCAACGACCGACCAAGACCATGAAGCCACATCAAGGCCGACCGATTGGGACCGAAGCCAACTAGGTCGGTGACCGATCTGGTGCGAGTAGTCTATGTGAATAAGTAAGACCACCTTCAGCAATGATCTCTATCGACTCTCATTTTTCATGCCATCTCAATTTTTCTCTTCTGGACCTACAACCGACCTTTTAAACATAATAAGGCGACTAACATATTTTTTCAACCTTTTTAACAACAAAATTATTATATCACTCACAAAATATGTTTCAAAAATTATTAAACAAAATGTTTAATCACTCAGCTAAACACAATTAAAGTTTCATATGCCCGAAATCCATGTTAAACCCACGAATGGAATACGACTTATTTAAAACTATACCGACCCAAGTCCAACAAGGATAAACTTAACTCTATTATAACCCTAATATAAAACACCCACTACCCTAATTTTGTGTTAACCTAATCACTCTTTGTGTAAACCTAATCACTTTTTGCACACACAACACGCGGCCACACAAAAACTACTTCTCATGTTTCTAGGTCTATCACAAAAAAATAAATATGTTTTTCCTTTTCCTGCGGTAATCGAACGACAAAACAAAAAAGTCTTAATACTTTCTGCAAGACACAAGTCACAAACAAATAATTTGGATTCTTTCTTGCTAAACACCGAACACAAACTCAGTTAGTTAAAGCACACTTGTCTTTCCAAACAAAACACATAAAAATACTTTAATATTCAAATGGTGCTATTTTTTGTTTGTTTATGGAGTGTATACTCGGTCGTTACCCAGACCTTGGTATCCAAAAAACCACTCGCCGATCCACAACGACCTTTAGCTCGCAATGGTGATGACCCTTTGTGACCACATGGTCGACTGACCGATTGAGGGTAGCCTTACGGGTGTACCTTTATCACCCTTTTTACGAGTGAATGAGTGATCTTTCATAAAAGTCAAGCACCAACACCTCTACCTCACCCAATCTTCTCTTTTTAATGGTGGTGGTAACCATCTTTATCTAACCAAAACATTAGTGGACCCGATGGGTGTTTTTATTATAGTTTATTTGGTTCGTGAGTATGTAAGTGGTATATTGTGTGGTATGTTTGAATAAAGTATGGTATTTATATATTTTGGGTTTGGCGGTACCATAAAAGGTAAAAGGTGGTGAGTTTGATTGTGTGTTGAATGGTTATGTCACGCTGAAGTGGAGGTGGTGATATTGATGACCATAAAAACTAGTATATCCACATTATGTAGCTAAGACTAGTATTTGTAGGAGGTGATTCACCACCTCTATCCCACCTCCCAAGCGTGGAACACCATAAAAGCTACCTACCACCACCTCCACTTCACATACTTCTGTATCCTTAATGGTGGTGGTAACCACCTTTATCCAACCAAGAAATCGTGAGACCATATAGGTGTTTTTATTATAATTTATTATTTATTTAATTTATGTGTGTGTTTGGGATATGTTTGTATAAAGTGAGGTATTTTAATATTTTTGGTTTGGTAGTGCATGGGTTAGGTGGTGACCATAAAAGGTAAAAGCTGGTGAGTTTGGTAATGTGTTGAATGGTGATGTAGCGTTGATATTGAGGTCGTGATAGTACAACAACAACAACACTACCTAATTCTGCCGAAGCGAGGTATGGGGGAGGTGAGATTGAGACAGTCGCACCCCTACCCGAGGGTAATGGGACTGCTTCCAGAAAGACCACTGACAATTGACTATGCAAGCAAACTGACAATATGCAAAGTGTGGGGAAAGAATGACAATGACAAAATAATAATAATAATAATAATAAAGTGAGAAAAGACATCAGAGGTCATGTCCTAATAAAATAAGGCCTAAAAAGCTAACAGTTTTTTTTTTTTTTTTTTTTTTTTTTTTTTTTTTATGATATCAGCATCTCTACATCTATGCCCCTTACTCATCCACCATAATCCTACTTCTCCACACGTTTCTATCAAGGGTCATGTCCTCAAAAAATATGAGCTCTTTTAGGTCGAGCTTTAGTCTATCCTCCCACCTGAGCTTAGGTCTACCACAATAATAGACTTCACTGTCCTAACAGGTGCTATATGTGGTCTCCTTTTTACATGCCCAAATTATCGCAATCATACTTCTCTCATCTTATTAATTATAGTCGCAACTTGAAGTTTTCTTCGAAAAACTTTATTCAGGATCATGTATAATATAGTTTTACTGATCATAAAAACTTCAGAAGAAAATGATTTAATCTTAAGAATATTTCTTAATTCATATTTCAAAATTTTGTGTGGATGCTACTTGACTTGTAATTAATTTATGTCAAAGTCTTCTTCGTCAACTATTACAAGTCTAGTGACTATATTATTAAAACAAAAGTTTCAAAACATAAATTATTAAAACATGTATCTTTTTTGTTTGTTCATTAACAATAATCATCTCACTACTTCAGTGATAACATGTTGCCTACTTTGTTGTATCATTTTTAATGCATAATTATTTCCTAAACATAGTTTTTAAGCCTGTATTTACCAAAATCCTTGAAGAGTTAGTGAGTATATCATTTCAGGTGATAATCCACCGTATCTGTTTCAATCTTGTCATGGAAAAGGAAAAGTGTTGGCATCATTTCTCTATGTTGGAGAGATGCATCAGACCGGAGGTAATGGTGATCGCAGATGACTGCGGTCATGTCATCTTAGCGTCAACTAAAGTTGCAAAAATCGCTAGGCGGTAGCTGGGCGGCCGGGTACCGCCTAGCGATTAATCGGTTAGGCGGGAATTTTTATATATAAAATTATAAATTTTGAAACTATATGCCCGATTTATGCATGATTTGGCCGGTCTCTATCCGTAACCAAGTTGGCCTATTTATCCGATTTTTTTTTTTCCAATTTGGCCGATTTATGCCCGATTTGGCTGATTTTTATCCGATTAATCGGTATATTGACTGATTTTTGTCCAACCGATTGATCAGGCGATTAGCGAAAATCGTGGTAGTTAATCCCCGCCTAGCGATAAATCGGCCACCTAGACCGATTTTTGCAACACTGGCGCCAACTCAACTTCTCTTTTTAAGACCTTCTACATGACCAAGTTAGTGTAACAAGTCGATCGCGGTCATCACAAAAAATAATTTAATAAACAAACACTCACAAACAATTTAATAAAGAAAGGTAGGGCTCGGTCGAAAACACGAACATGATTGTTTTCCATGAGGGAGGCATTATGAGGGGATGCCGTAAGGGAGGGGACGCGTTCATGGGGTGACCGACCGAACGATTAACCACCGATGACGCCCGGTCTCACACATCCATCTACAATATTGTTGCAAAAATGATGTCATTGATATCTATGTATTTGTTTTTATTGAATAAACAAAAGATCTTATTTGTACATATAATTGACAAAAGTTATGGTGACTATTTGTCCACTGTGAAACTTGTTATTGGTGCTGAGGCGTACACAAAAAAGAAAATGCAAGGATATTCGATTGCGACATATCAATTAAAATTTATTACATAATGATAGTGAGTTGATAACAAAAGCCTTAGGCATCATCAAACCAAATCCAATTCTAAATCAGAAAATAATCTATTACACTTTCGTCAAACTGCGTAGACGAAATCAAATATTAAAATTCATGCATATCGTCATCGATGAGCCGTTACAAGTGTTTCTATGAACCGCAATCCATCGAACCTCGGTGCAAATTTTTCTGAGCAACAAGTCGCTTTCTTATCCTCGTCATGCTGACAAGATCTTCCATGATCCTAAGCACCAATAAAAAACAAAAACTCCTTATTAGATTAAATGAACATAAGAGAGAAAGAAGAAAAGAAGATAAACGCAGGTATGTGAGTGGCCCATCAACCAAGAAGGTTGTGGTGTCAAATCTCGGTTGAGCCATGTATAAAGTATTAGGTGACATAGTATGTGACTGAGGCATGTAAATAATTTGCATTTCTAAAAGAGATAGCATGAGTTTAATTAAGGGGTAGTGGATATATATACATACGCTTTTACTTCATACACATAAATTTAGTATGACCATTAAGATCATACAACTAAAATTTATGTTTATGAAGTAAAACTGTATTTGTACATATCACTACCCTAATTAAGAGGGTTTAACGATTGGGCTCACCTGTTGCGAAGATTTGTTGCTCGTAACGACAGTTGTTGCTGAAGCAGCGACCATGGAAGCTGCTATGAATCCAGGTTTCTTCATAGTATTTTTGTGTGTGTGTGTAGAGAGAAATATTAGGTTGTGGAGTATGTTAATGGGTTAAAGTCGTATTTATTATATAGGTCTGATTTTTTGTTTTACGCGGCAACCAATTCTTTAAGGTGAGCTAAGATTTTTTTTTATATTGGATTTTACGGTTTTACCCTTTGCTTATGTCTTTCATTTTTGTTTTTATTTTGGGAAGTGAAAAGGATGTGGTGCATTTTTATTTCTTAATAATGCAATTATGACTATACTTGTTGTGAAACATGTGTTTATATATAGTGATTGTCTCTGATTGATACATTTGTTTAACATTTGTAAGAAAGTTATTATATAAAAAATTTAGTTTACACTGTATAAAGTGATTGGTACATTTGTTTAACATTTGTAAGAAAGTTAATATATAAAAAAATATAGTTTACAATATATAAAGTGATTGGTAGGTACATTTGTTTAACATTTGAGTTGGAAAAGAAAACAAGAGAATAGAAAATTCTAGCTCTCGTGAGCAATGAGCATATTAAATGAATACAAATTTAGATTGTGGTTAAATTAAATTATGCTTCAACTAAAATTCGAACGTAGTGACGAAAATTCAAAGAAGCAAAACTAAGCAAAGATTTGTAGGACAAATTTATTTTTTTAACTGGTTTTCTTAAAAAAAAAAAAAAAAAAAAAAAAAAAAAAAAAAAAAAAAAAAAAAAAAAAAAAAAAAGAGACTTGCTAAAATTCTAACAAAAGTTTACACTATTGTGATGGACACCTTTGGATCACTTGTCCTCCCCCCAAGTTGAAAAGGACTCGTCCAAGAGTCTTGGTCTCTTCAAAAATAGGACATTAGGAGATATCTCACTAAAATTTAAAGGTCGAAATAACATTAAACCAAACGTGCAATCTGGTAAATATAACACTTCTTGACGCTATTTAAGTTGATGTCATCGCTTAGCATGTGTGCCCAGTTATCTGTTATAATCAACTTATAAAGGCAATTATATCCATGGTCGAAAAATAGATAAGTCACTACTTATGTAGAAGACATGGGCGCCAATAATAGCGACGTGATTGAATTGGATAAAACATCATCCTATCTTTACAAAAGAAAAAAATAAAGATACTTTTTCTTTTAATATTCTTTTTCTTTTTACTTACCTTTTATAGATCTTCCTAGTCTAACAATTATCTTCCTAGTCTATCAAACTCATGTAACAGGTTGGACAGGATAAAAAACATCCCTTGTGCTACACATTGCAACTCACAAGATTGAAATTGAATTTCATTCGACTGAAGGTAAAATCCTTTAACTTTTGTAAATCTGGCTATTTCCATCTTATTAGAATACTCAAGATATGAAAATGAAATTAGGATGGTTACAAATGCGCATTCCAAAAACCGTGGAGCAAGTTGAATGGTCGTGAAGTGAGACAAAGACATATAAGATAATTTGGGTTATTTCCTGTTGTTTAACGCAAGAAAACATATACTGCACTACATGCTAAATTCAGTGACAAAGCCAGAATTTTCTATCCGGATGGGCCAAACAAAATCACCATATACAAGATCATTGCCCATTCTAAACTTCAGTACTCATGACTCATGAGAAGTAAAATATGAAAAATAAATAGGATTTTTCTAACTTGTGTCCTAGGGGCACAAGTTAAGCACACTAAAAGACAGCAGAGTCCCACAGAAAAAGACATAAGGATCCACAAATTCCGTGGATCCCTATGTCTTTTTCTGTGGGACTCTGCTGTCTTTTAGTGTGCTTAACTTGTGCCCCTAGAGCACAAGTTAAACAAACCCAAATAAATAATATTACATTCTTACATATTTGAAAACAACTCGCAAGTTAATAGTTAAAGGATGACATGATCAAGTGGTCCGGGTATTTTTCTTAGCCATTCACCATTAAAACTACAGTAATTTGTAATGCTTCGAATAAAATATTTAACTAATATGTATTGATGAGCTAGTCAATTTATTTTTGGGTGGACCCAAAACTACTAAATGCATTTAAGACTAGGGCTGAGCATCGGGCCGGATCCCGACCCGACCCGACAAGTCCCGATACCGACAGAAGCAAAAAACCTATCCCGATACCGATACCGAAAGAAGTCGGGTCGGTTAGGTTTTAGTCGGGTTCATTCGATCGGTTTGTCGGGTATAAGCAATCTAGCCCGACAGAAGCAAATCCAGACATCCACTCCAATAAATGGCAGCCCAAATATAAATCCAACCCAAGTTACATTGCAAATCCAGTAGCAAGATTGCAAGAACAATTAGTAGCATTACAAAATAACAAAGGGGCACTTCTGACTTCAAGATCTGTGTTTCTTGAGTTCTGATTGAAAGAGCGTTTCTGACTTCAATATGTAGCAATCGTGTTTCTTGAGTTCTGAGTTCAAGATCTGTCCATTCAATATGTAGCAATCGTGTTTCTTGAGTTCTGAGTGAAATAGCGTTTCTGACTTCAAGATCTGTGAAACAATACGTGAAACAATAAAAAGGTTAGAAAGGGGCGCTTATTTTTCCATAACCCTATGTTTGTTATCGGGCTGACGAGCTTAATCGGGTTGGAGTCGGTTTTTATCCCGACCCGACCCGATACCGATATACTCTATTTCTTAAAACCGACTCCCGACCCGACAGAAGTCGGTTCGGTTTCAGGATGATTTCGGTCGGTCGGTTTGTCGGGCTTATTCGGTTTCGGTCGGTTTTGCTCAGCCCTATTTAAGACACTACAATATATTGATGTTAATTTCGCCTTAAAAAATTTTTAATCAACATTTTCTTTTTAATATGTCTCAAAATAATTGTTCACTTTATTTTTTAATTAAAAACTAGAGAATATATTAGTGGAATATTCTCTTTCAGTGGTTAGGACTTGAGATTTACATTAGTCTCATTTTTATAAATCTTTGTGATTTCTCTCTCATGACAATAATTTTAAGACGGAGAGAGTAGTATCTAACAAATGTTTTGGATGGGCCATGGCCAACCTTAAGCCTCACTTGGCTCCGTCCCCGGCTAAATTGTAAATGATACAATACTACTGAAATTTAGGTATAGCTATTTTTTAGAATATTCGCTGGTTAGAGTATTGATTGACATGATTGATTTATATGGCAAAGTTTATGCCTAGCAAATACGCCGAGACATAACTACACCAAAGTATTGTGTATTTTTAGGAAACAATCTTCTATCATGGTCAAGAGACATCACACTCTTTCACGTTCAAATGTTGAAGCTAGATATCGGGGCGTTGCTAATGTTGTTGCTGAGATAGCATGGCTACGCAGTTTTCTTTAAGAACTATACACACCACTACTGACTTGACTGCTACTTTTGTGTATTGTGATAATGTCAATAATGTTTATTTATTTGTTAATCCGGTGCAACAACAACGAACCAAACATATTGAGATTGACATTCATTTTGTTTGTGATATGGTTGCTACGGATCACGTACGTGTTCTTCACGTTCTACCTCGTTACCAGTATGCGAATTTCTTCACCAAAGATCTTTCTTCGGCGTTATTTGAGGAGTTTCACACCAGTTTGAGTTTTTGGTCTCCTCCCGCTCAAACTACTGGAGAGTATTAGTCGATGTTATTATTCGTTATAGTTTATTAGTTTTGTATGAGTTATTAACTCTGCATTATAGTCCAAGCCTATATTCTAAACCTTTCCATATAATTATGTAAGGAATTATTGGAGATAATGCTGACTGATACTGCTGACAGGTTCCTGCGGAAGCTTAGAGTGTTTCTGCTGATGAATCGTTCCTGCGGACGTATAGAGATCCTACGGATAGAGTTAAACCATGGATAGAAATTATGTAATTTAGGACAAGATATGTAGAATATCTTTTATTAGTTTATGATTATTTGTTTCTTGTAAGAAAGGTTAGGGTTTCCACTAGTATATAAGGAACCCTAGGTCATTGTAATATGTACGAGTTTCATAACATTATTAGTAAAAGTATATTGATCTATAGAAGATCAAGTTTAGTATATAAAGTTTGTTTTTATATTCCGCAATAATTACAAGCTCACAAAGATTATCTAACTTAGTCTTACTGGTGATTACATTAGTAGGCTAACGATCTATTGGCTCGAGATCTATCAAGGTATAGATCCCTACAAGTGGTATCAGAGCCACGAGATACTCTCTGTAACCTCAACACAAACACATAACTTTTCACTCAGAACCAATGGGAGACAAACCAGGCAGTGATGTTGCTCTCTCAGAAGCAGGCTCTCTCACTCAACAACTCCAACAGGTGGCCTTCTCTAACAGCAATGCCAAGCTTCCTTTTCTCAAGAAGGATGAGTATGAGATCTGGGCCATGAAGATGCAAAACTGGATTGCAAGTGTTGACTATAACCTCTGGAATGTTATACTCAATGGTTGTCGTCCTAAAATGCAAACTGTAGATTAGGCCTGAGCATCGGGCCGGAACCGATCCCGTCCCGACCCGTCCCGACAAGCCCGATCCCGATTGTGGCCGGAATCTCAAACCGACTCCCGATCCCGATTGTGTTCGGTTAGTCGGTATCGGAATCGGTCGGTATCGGTTAGTCGGTATCGGGCCGGAATAGCTTGTTATTGATCGGAATCATCCCGTCCCGACCCGTCCCGTCCCGACCCGACTCCCGAGTTCGCCGGAATAGCAAACCGACTCCCGACCCGTTTGCTAGTCGGGATCGGAATCGGGCCGTCGGGTGGTCGGAATCGGGCCGGTAATCGGGGGTCGGTCGGTAATGCTCACCCTTACTGTAGATGCTGATGGCAAAATTAAGATTTTGGAACCTGTTTCTGCTGAAGAAATTCTTGCTATTCAAAGGGAGAACAAAGCAAGAACCATACTGCTGCAGGCAATCCCTGATGACCACATGGGAGATTTTCATTCCATGACTGATCCAAGAGAAATCTGGTGGGCTATAAAAGCTATATTTGGGGGGAATGAAGAATAAAAAAGGATGAGAAAGAGTATGTTGAAGCAAGAATTCCAAGAATTCAAGATAACTGAAGAAGAAGGTCTCCACAAAGGTTATGACAGGTTTCAGAAGATTCTGAGTCACTTGAATCAGCTTCTAGCCAGACCTGACAATGAGGAGGTGAATTCCAGGTTTCTAAGAGCCTTTCCTCCCTCATGGTCTCAGGTGAGTATATCATTGAAAACCAAAGGTGGCCTGGACTATCTCAGTTTTGATGACTTGTACAACAAACTCAGAGCTTTGGAAGGCGACATAAAGGGATTCTCTTCATATGCAGCAACTCCTTCACAATCTGCATTTGTCAGCTCTAACTCAAACTACATGCCACATACCTATCCAAGTCCATCCCCAGTACCACAGGTTTACTCAAGTCCATCCACTCCAAGTCAAAGTCTTCCTATTACCACATTGTCTTTTTCAAATGCTAATCCAATAACTCATCCAAAGATTAGTAATGTGATGGAAGATGTACTTCATTCATTTGTTGCTGAAGTTGATAAACAGCAAAAAATTGCCTATGAAGATTTTGAGCAGATTGATGAACTTGCTTTAGAAGAGTTGGACTTAAAGTGGCAAATGGCAATGCTCTCCCTCAAGGTCAGGAGATTTGTAATTTAGGACAAGATATGTAGAATATCTTTTATTAGTTTATGATTATTTGTTTCTTGTAAGAAAGGTTAGGGTTTCCACTAGTATATAAGGAACCCTAGGTCATTGTAATATGTACGAGTTTCATAACATTATTAGTAAAAGTATATTGATCTATAGAAGATCAAGTTTAGTATATAAAGTTTGTTTTTATATTCCGCAATAATTACAAGCTCACAGAGATTATCTAACTTAGTCTTACTGGGGATTACATTAGTAGGCTAACGATCTATTGGCTTGAGATCTATCAAGGTATAGATCCCTACAAATTATATATTGTTCTAAACCTTTCCAAATATAACTATATATTGTTGCTTGATTAATGAGTAACACAAAGGAATTACCAATCTAATAAATCAAAGGTAACTATTAAAAAATATATATTTTAATCCATGTATCAAAGCAATGAATTAATTACAGTTGTCATTATAGTAGTGCCCCTTATACACTTATCAAAGGTAACTAGTTTCGACAACAACATACTAACTTCCGTTGGCTACTTAATTGCCTACATAATTAGTATATGCTTAATTGCCTCAAAGAGTTGGACTTATTTGAAACAAAAAACACAACCTTTCTGCAATTCACTGCCAAAAACCCTTTTCTGGCAATCTGGGAATCACCAGATGGGCGGCCCCCTTAAATCATAAGGCGGCCCCTTTAATTATTAAGGGGACCGGCCTCCAATTAAGGGGACCGGCCATCTGATGGTCAAAGGTGTTGTCTCCTTTTTCTACTTTTCAGCCCATTTCATCCTACACTTCCCAAAATTCATAAACCTATTTTATCCTAAACCTTCTATCAAAATTTATACATCCTTAATCCCACCAATCCTACATTATAAACACTCTCATTCCTCTCAACCTTTGTTTACCCATATCCTTCTACATTACACTCAAACCTCATAATCTTTTCATAACTCAAGTGATGTTGTTCCAAGTCAACAAACTATTAAACCTCAAACTCACACTAACCTATCACCCACTCATTCCCTCATTAATGCTTCTTCTTATGATGAGCATGCTTAATCCCAAAACAACAATCCCAATCTCTCAATCAATACTTCACATGTTGCTCATTCAACAAAAACGCCACTAACTCTTGGAGAACCTCTTCCACCCATTTCATGTTTTCATGACTACCCAAGCTCAACCATGTCTCCACCACCAAGAGTACCACCACCACATCCTACAACTTCACATGCCATTCCTATGTTGCATGTTCAAACCTTCACCCAAGACAACCATCATGTTCCACCATCATCACCTTCCTCCGAACACTTGAAGTTCGTTGAGGAGCTAAAAGAGGCCCATGAGCTTAGTGCTCTTTTAGCATTACATCTTGCTCAACGCAATTTGGATCCACCCCAATCAAGCTCACCATCATCACCACACAACATCAACCAAATTGAGAAGCATGTTAACAATTGCCCTTGTTGCATCTTCCTTCAACAACAAACCATTGCTTTGAATGAGCACTTCACTTGGATTGAGTATATTCTTTCTAGATCTCAACAAACACCATCACTTGAACAACATCAAAACCTTAATCAACCTCTTCCGCTACAAACTCTCCACAACCAAACTCTCCAACATTCATGACTCAAACATATACCTCCATTAATCCAACAACCTCACCCTAACTAAACCATCTTCATTCCAAACACTCCATCATCAACCATCTAAGCATACTATATGCTTATGATTTTCACCTCCAAATACGAATCAACCAACCTTTTGTTACAAGCAAGTCCGATGGCTCTCTTTGGTAAATTAGGATCTTTAACATAATCTCTTTGAATTAATTGTTATGTATCCTTAGTATTTGTTTGTTATGCTTGTTATTTGTATATTGCACATTCTTCTATATATGCTTGTGCTTCTAATATTTTTTTTGCGAGAATTCCGTATCTCGATTCCTTGGTGCCCTTGAACGAGGGGGAGCACACATCAAGGGGGAGCTTTCTACCCGTCTAACTTCATTCATGAAGCTAGTCGGCATAACCTTTTTGATTCTACAAAAAAAGGGAGAAGTGAATATAAACTCACTTAGTACTTGTCTAAAAATTAATTTTTAGATCTAATGAGTTTAGGTTTTGTAATCATCAAAAAAGGGGAGATTGTTGATATAAATAATGCCTTAAAACGTTATTAACATATATCGATATCTCTATGTTTTGATGATCACAAAACGTAAACTCATTGAACTACAAATTATGACGTAAACAAGTATTTCGTCGTTTATATTCACTTTAGCATCCATATCACTTAAGGTATGAATAAACAAAGTGTCTAATGCATTTTATGATCAAAGGAATTTTTATTTTTACAAACCTTACATTTTATTAAAGTGGGACAAACATTTTTAAACTTATACAAAACATTTTTGTATTTATAAGAAATGTTTTATTCAATATAAATATTTTGAATTCAAATTTCAACCCAAAAAATGGCTACATTTTTCAGGAAAAACCTCCCCCACAAAAAGACAAAAAATCTGAAGAAAAAATATTTTTTTCTTAGGCGGCTCCCTTAATTATACTAGGCGGTCCCTTAATTATTAAGGGGACCGGGACCCAATTAAGGGGACCGGCCACGCTCCCAAACAGTATTTTTCTCCCTATAAATACTGTTTCATCCCACAGAATTTTCTTACCTTTTGCACGAAAATTTTCAGTCCCAATCCCTTCAAAATATCCTTCTAAATCTTTTGATCATAAGATTATAAGTCTTTGTTTCAAGTGATCCAATCCTTCACCACTCAAATAGGAGATGCTATGCACTTTGTAGATCAATTTTTAAAAGGGTTCGAATTTGGACTTTTGGTCTGTGAAAGAATTTGTTAGGAATCCGTGGATTCACATCGCCAGTAAAAAATTGACATGTCGCCTAATTTTGATAAAATGGCCATATCATGCAAGGACCATTCCAGTGCGCACGAGGTGAAGAGATCAAGATTTGTGGAGCAACAAGATAAAGTTTTCCTTATTTGGCATCAAGTGATGGAAGACTTATTGTCAAAATCGGTTCGTACGTGTAACCCAGATTAGTATATGTAGACATTGTATTAGTAACGTGTGAAGCGAGATGTGTGCATGAGATACATTAAATTAGTAAGGAATAAAAATATAAGAATGCCAAGACATTGAAGGAAAGACTAATAGGATTGTTTGAGAGAATGAGAAGTCGTGTGATAAAAACGTGGTTATAACATATCCCAGATCCTCGTTGTGTATTGTTGTAGCATTCTTGACATATTGAAGCGTTCACAGTATATCAATTGGATATCGGCATGTATGGTCACTTATCGTTAGATTTAAGACAATTTGTATTTATCCCGGCCAGTTTTTTCACTAAAACCATGTCGATATCGATCTCAACTTAAAGAAAAATTTATTTTGGGATCAATAGTATAATTTTTAAACGTAAAACGCTATAGATTTAGTGACATATATCGGAGTTTTAATCTATGAAATGCATGTGATGAGTAAAAAACAGAGTATACATAGAACATTTAAAATGTATTTTTGGAAGAAAAAAACAATTCTCAAAACTCAATGAGTGCATCTTTGGAACATCTATTTGAGAAAGGGTACGTGTACATCAAATTTCCCTTCTACTTTATGTGTTTTGGCTCCAAGGGTGCTTGCATGGTTTACTATAAAGAAAATCGTATTTAATGCAATAAAGAAAATGAAAAGACATTTGGTATCTCAAAGGATGTACGTAATAACTACTAATGGAAATTTGAAGAGACATCCGAGTTTTATAAATACCGTATTGTTGATGATCATCATATATAATCTATTTTCTCTAACTCTTATCCTTTAAACACAAGCAAATATGCCTTATGGTCCAAAGAACAGGAAAGCTGCAAGGAAGAATAAGAATAAGAAGAAGAAGAAGAACATGAAAGCAAGTATTTCGAATCCTCCTGCAGGTGAGGTTATGGTCCTTTTTCCTTAGTTTTATATATACTATTTTAGGTTGTTTTTCTATTTCTGTTCAGTTACTTATTTAACCTTTTTGTGCTAATATTTCTGGCAAGAAGAGAAAGTGTTTGCTGAGACCGAGGCTGTTTCTGAAATGGTTAAGAGTGAGAATGAGGCAAATGGATCATCTGTTACTGAAGTAGATGAAAGTGGTGATGTTGGAGAAAGCTCTTGTCATGTTCCAGCAACTATTGCTAATGCAGGTAAACTACTTTTTTTTTTATACTTTATATATTTAATTTTTTATAAATGCTGAAAATTTTAGTATGAAACTAGCAAGTACGTAGCTTGGGTAAAATGATTACAGAAACCTGTTTGAGAATGTACCACTGAGTCAATTTTTAGAGAAGTTCTTACACCTATTTGATAACCACTTACAAAACATAAATGCTATTACATGTCGTCATAAACTGTGTCCCTTTGAGGCTTGTTCTAAATCCACCAAAGACTTGTTCTAATACTGCTTCCAAGCATTGATTTTGACCACTATTGAGAGACTCGCAATAACGACTTTAAGGATAAAAGGCACACCACAAAATAGGTTATTATCCAAATTCCACCATGTGCACAATTTCAACCATAGACTACCAGCAATTGAAATGATGCTCGTTCTCAATTAAGGCCATTGTAAAAACAAATTGGACATCTGAATTAGTTTGTAACACGTGAGTCTAGATTAATTTTTGTAAACATTCAATTTTTGATGATGTGCAATGTGTTGATATTTAGTTTGATCAGCACATAATTGCTCCATTTGGATTTTGGACACCAGTTGCATGTAAGATAATGTTATTTAATTTCTGACTACAGCTAGTTAGATAGAGTATGACCTTTTGTTGTTAATTTGTGACTTGAAGAGAAAAGCGCTGCTGATGTTAAGTTGTCTGAGATACTGACAGCTAATGTCATGATGTCTAAGAGCGTAAGCAAGGTGTTTGAGTCAGATGTGATTGCTGTTGGCGATGTGAATGCTCAGCCCGTTTCTAAAATGAGTTCAAATGAGAATGAGGGAAATGAATCATCTGAATCTGCTGATAATCAAAATACTTTTCGAGAGGGTCTGATTGAAGCATCCTCAAATAAAATCGAAAGAAACAAAACATGTGAATCAGTAGTCAGTGATGAAGTCAAACTTCAAGAATCTCTGATTAAATCCTCAAAGAAATCCGAAAGAAATGAACCGTTTGGATATGTTGACCATCAAATAAGTCTTGACAAGTCCGTAATTGGACCCACTTCATATGAAACTGAAATGTGGTTGAATGAAAATGGCGGAAGTGAATCTAATAAATCTGTTTCTCAAAAGTTTCTGATTAAAACCATCTCAAATACAGTTGAAACAAATGAATCAGTAGTTACTGATGAAGTTTTTCTTGATGAGACTTTGGTTGAACCCACCTTAAGTAAAGTTGACATAACCGAATGTGGTGAAATGTCCCTTGAAAGTGCTCTTGAAGGTCTATCTTTGAGGTCACCGGCAGTTCACCGTTCACATGAACATATAAATGAAAGTTCAATGGTTCTTCTAACAGGTGAACTTATGTTTATTTTTCTTTAGTTTTATATATTCTTTTAAACTGCTGTGATTTTCTATAAAATAAGTAGGAAGTACCTAGCTTGTAAATTGATTACTAAACATGAAATGTGGGGGGCTCGTCACCCAATCGAGCCAATCCTTTGAGAAGCCCTTACACCTATTTGAGACTCACAAAAAGTGTAAATGCTATTATATCTTTCAAGAATTGTTACTTTGAGGCTTTAGTGATTGGTACGTCATACTGTTTTGGTGCTTCTAAATGCATCAGAAAGTTGTTTGAATAACCGTATTCAAACAATTACTTTGAACACAATGGAGGTGTAGCACTAGGAACTTTAAGGATAAAAGGCACATTGCAAAATATGTTTATATTGAAATTCCACGTGAGTCTAGATTAATTTTTGTAGTCATTCGATTTTTGACAATGCACTATGTGTTAATTTTTAGTTTGATCGACACTTTGCTCTATTTGAATATTTGGTCACCAATTATGTAAAGTAATAATGTCAATTTTAATTTCTTAAAGAAATCAGCTATTTAGATACACTGATATAACCTTTTGTTGTTAATTTGTGACTTGAAGAGAAAGACGCTGCTGATGTCATGTTGTCTGAGATAGTGGCACCTAAAGTCGTGTTGTCTGGGAGCGTTAGCAATGTGCTCGAGTCCGAAATGATTGCTGTTGGCAATGTGAATGCTCGGCCCATTTCTGAGATGGGTTCAAATGTAAATGAAGGAAATGAGTCATCTGAGAAACAGGAGCAACCTCAACCTGAACCACTAAGAAGGTCCCAGAGGAACACAAAACCACCATCCCATTTAAAAGACTATTATGTGAGCCCCCAGATCAAGCATAAGAAAAAATAATTTGTTAGCAGACACATGGTGTACCCTA
The DNA here is from genome assembly GCA_030686995.1 of Artemisia argyi. Taxonomy (NCBI): domain Eukaryota; kingdom Viridiplantae; phylum Streptophyta; class Magnoliopsida; order Asterales; family Asteraceae; genus Artemisia; species Artemisia argyi. Next base: position 100,260,112 of record CM060696.1, on the reverse strand, counting down.
TGTTCATGGTTAAGATTTTGGTTACGAAATAATGGTTTTGATTCTAATAAGGAATTTTGGGGAAAATAATTCTTAGTGTATGGTGATTGTCTCATTGCCTGTTGATTTTTAGTTCACCATTTGCAACTACGTTATATATTTATGTCTATGCGCAAGTTTGTATAGCTTTTTCTCTACTTACACCTATCAGGTAATCCAAAAATAACAGACTGTAACTAAGAATAATTGAATTATTACTTTCTAACGCAACATAGTTATATATTAGTCTGATGCTGAGATACTTATGCATTATAAAAAGAAACTCTAGGAAATCTATTTTTTTTTGTTAGAAGAGTACATTTTGTCGATTACCTATTTTTCATTTTCGAAGTCAATATTAGAGAGTTATGTTCTCGGAAACCAACATTTTATCAATCAACTTTCTATTTTACCGGGTGTAAAAATTACCTTTTACCCAAATAAAATAAAATAAAAATAAAAACTTCTTGCAGATGAAGTTATCCTAAAATTTTTGGTAAAATAGAATTCTGTTTAAAAGTAACGTAGTTTCAAGCTGTGTTTTAAGATGATATTTGTAGATAAATGAAAAGAAAAAAACATTTTTTTGTGTTAGGCGGGAATCACCTTGTTACAAGCTGTACGTGTGTTAGTCCCTGGAAGACGTTACAAGGTGCGTTGCATGTGCATTCACTTTGTAACGCCTTGTATCTGTCATTAGCCAGTTAGTTCAACACAAATATCCAACGGATGTTTCAACTGTAGATGGTAGCAGTGGCGGAGCCAAGATTTTTAATTGAGGGGGTGATAGTGATGGATATTGTTTCAGAATTTAATCTATAGTGTTGTTTTTTATTGTTTTAAGTTATTTATTATTGAATTTTGTATGTATGCCTATAAAATAAGGATGGCTGAATGTAAAAAACTAGTAAAAAAATGACTCGTAGTCTAAGTAAATAATAAATGAAGTGGGTTGATTAGGGGTGACTCAGCATTCACTAGTCACCCTACTAGCTCCGCCCCTTGATGGTAGAATAAATGGCAATAAAGTTACCCACAAGGGTTTCTTGTCGGCAACCATCAACAACATCATTAACTGATGATTAGGGGTGCATCTAGCCTTGCGGTATCATGAAATCATGAATATGTCACATGCAAATGCAACTTGTATTTGTAAAGCGTAATGTACTTTGTCATGGTGAGGATAAAATCGAACATATGAGATTAATCGGCTCGCAATGTCGAGTCGGAAACCCATATTACCAATTTTTGAAAGAGCTTTTAATTGGACTAATGAAGAGCTTGATTTTGCTATGTATGTGAAATTTGGCATTCTTATTGGTCTACTGAAAGTTAAAATGAAAATAGAATAATTAAATTTTGATGAATTTGATGAAGAAAAAAAATCACAAAAATATTGGTATCAAATTTGCAAAACAAAAATCAAGAAAAAATGGGTAATTAATAAAATTTTAATTGTTAAATAAGTTATATAAAGTTAAGTTAATTTATCAGTTTCTTTTTCTTTTTTTTTTTAATAATTTTAGAAATTTAATAAATACCTTCTAGATTTTATACCCCTTATACTTAAAAAATAAATAAATAAATAACATATATATTTTTGTCTTTAAGTTCAGTAAGTATCATTATGTGCTATTAAGCACACATAATGTCTATAACATGATCACTAGTTAAACAAAGTGAAATCCTTCGTACAACAAAAATCTATACAAATTATTAATTGATATCAAAAACCATAAGCAAAAAAATTCTAAACAATGCATAATAATAATTATGATGAAGATGATCATTATAAATTATTGGGATAAAAATACACGCATGGTCACTGATTTAGCTTATGTTAAAACTCTGTTAGTGTGTCTTATGTTAAAATCCCTATTAAGTAATAACACTAGCGAAAAGCTCACAAACAACATAAAATAAAGGTGAATAATACGTTTCCCTTCCCAGAAAAAAATACAAATAATAAAGAACATATGCTCTGCTGTATAAACATTATAAAGAGATGGTGCGGATGAGATGTCATCGAAAGTGCACTTAGGTACTGTTTGCTTATTAAGAGCATCTGAATCTGAATCTGAATCTGGTTCACGCATTTGAATTTGAAGCGTAAATGTCATAATATGATGAAATAATATTGTTTATTTGTTTGTAGAAAGATGTCTAAATGATATACATATAAAGCACTTTCATTCTTACGATACATAAACGTTCATAAACATTAAATAAGACAATAGAGTTATAAAACTAACAGAACCTAGCTAGCAACATGAACATAAAATGTGTTAAAACAAAATATTCAAGGACATGTCATTTGTCACAAGTTGCTCGGTTAATTACTCGATGGTGGGACGTTCCAGACTTGGAGATGGATTCGTATGGAAGCATGAAGATTTGGATGGTTAATCTTCGAATGTCGTCTAAGAATAAAGAGAGTAGGAGTGTTCTATTTGATGTGGTGGCTCTTATGGGCTTTCCGAAATAAGAAGATTTTTGAGGATAAGACTCCGTCTAAGGCGATGTTTTTTGACGATGTTATTTGTAAATCTTTTTATTGGTGTTGTTTTAGGAGTAAAGCCTCGTTTAGTTGGAAAGATTTGCTTAAGAACCCATCCCTCATTTCTTTGTAATTGCTAGCTTCTTGCAAGTTTCTTAATAAAATCGTCGTTCCAAAAAAAAAAATTGATCTCGTAAATTAGTCATATATATTATTGATATGTTATACTCATATGTTTGTAAACATTTTTACTCCCTCCGTCCCAAATTTATAGTCCCTCTTTTCATTTCGGGTTGTCCCAAAATTATTGTCCACTTTCAAATATGGTTGTAAAGAATGTAGCAAGTTTACCAAATTGTACATAATGTTTCTAAAAATTACAAACATCATTCAATGATTTAATTAATTACATAAGGGTAAAAGTGACATTTTGCAAAAAAGTAAGAGAGAGAATGCAGTAATGATTATGTTTTCTTAAACTGTGTGTTTTTTGTCGGTGGACAATAATTTTGAGAAGAAGATAGTACCATTTTGTGAACTATCACTATCAATTAAAGTAAGATGATAAAAGTACAAAAAAATAAAATACTTTCTAATATACTGACAATTAACAGTCAAAAATATTTCCAAAGAAAAAAATTCAAGTTTATGCTCACAAAATATGCACGTCACAAAATTTATATCACAAACTAGTTATATATTATCTTTGTTACTTTGAAAGACTCTTGTTTTTATAGCATTTTCGTTATCAATCATATTATCATTTTTAAAATTTTCTATTTAGAAAAAAAATAATAATAATAATAGCGACCTAAACTTATTATCAATATTATTTAAAAAATAATAATAAAAAAATAAAATAAAAAGTATACAATACAAAAAAGGAACCTCACAAAAAAAAAAAAAAAAAAAAAAAAAAAAAAAAAAAAAAAAAAAAAACCTTCAAGAGATAGTAAGACATCGCATCCGCATCTTGTTAGGTAAGAGGTTTGAGCCTTTTACCACATCTAAACGACAAAAAAAATATAATAAAATAATAATAATAAAAAAAGACTTTTAATGACATAATTATTCGATTGTGTCTGAGTGAGTCAGAAAGAGATTACTAAGAGGTATTAAAAAAAATCTCAATTTTGACACCAAGATATAATTGTAGTTGATGTCATTAGAGCACAAGGTGCAATGACTGTAGTATTCGACAACCTACAACCTGATTACTAGAGCGGAATGACAACGATCTTGAAGACAATATATATCGACAGAAAAGTAGAAAAGCTTGCATGACTCGTCCCCCCCTCACCTCCTTTTATAGAGATGAGGGGGAGGTAAAACCGACTCTACAAGAGTCCAATGTCGGCTGTGATAACAAGAAACGGGTTGGGCTGGAACACAAGCCAATCAACCGACTCTACTTAACTAAGATAAGTTTAAGCTTAACACTTTAATCCCTAGACTTATTTATAAGCTAATAAGAAGACTAAAAACATAACAATTTCCACCTTAGGCTTCATATTAGCCTATACCGACCTTCAACAACTCCAAGCAGTGTTGTAACTTCCGTCCAGGTACCACCTTCGTCAAGGCATCCGTAGCATTGTGTTCAGTACCCACCTTCAGAACTTCAACCGTCTTTGCTTCCAAGACCTCTCTGATAAAGTGGTAACGCACATTGATGTGCTTAGTCCTTTCATGAAAAACATGATTCCGCTATAAGTGAATCGCGCCCTGATTATCACAATTAACTGCCACGGTGTTAAGCTCCACGCCCAACTCTTCCAAGAGTCCCCTTAGCCAAATAGCTTCCTTCACAGCCTCCGTAAGGGCCATATACTCCGCCTCTGTAGTTGAAAGAGCCACCACGTGTTGTAGCGTTGCCTTCCAGCTTACAACACATCCCTGTACTAAAAACGCGTAACCTGTGATCGGCCTACCTTTATCCTGATCCTTTGCGTAGTCTGAATCAACAAAACCTGTTACGTCCACATGGTTGCCACGATTTGTCCCATACACCAAACCAACGTTTGCAGTACCCCGCAAATATTTCAAAATCCACTTCACTGCTTCCCAATGCTTTTTACCTGGATTCGCCAAATATCTGCTAACAACACTTACCGCATACGCTATGTCTGGCCTCGTGCACACCATCAAGTACATTAAGCTCCCAACCGCATTTGCATATGGCACCCTACTCATCCTTTCAACATCACAATCCCTAACCGGACAATCCTTCAACGACAGCTTGAAGTGCCCACCCAATGACATCTTAACCGATTTCCCATTGTCTATTCTATAATTATTTAAAATCTTAGAAACGTACCCGGATTGTGACAACCTCAGAATCTTGCGACTCCGGTCCCTGATGATCTCCATACCAAGAATCTTCTTTGCTTCTCCGAGCTCTTTCATGTCAAACTCCTTTTTAAGCAAAGACTTGATAGACTCAATCTCAGCCTTGCTTTTACAAGCAATCAGCATATCGTCTACATATAATAGTAGATAGATATACTCACCTGGTGCATAACTCCTGTAATATACGCAGCTGTCGTAACTGCTACGCTTGAACCCGTTGCTCAGCATGTACTCATCAAACCTCTTATACCATTGCCTAGGTGACTGCTTCAAACCATAAAGGGATTTCTTTAACAAACATACCTTGTTACCTTGTTCATAACCCGGTGGCTGCCTCATGTAGATCACTTCTTCAAGATTCCCATGTAAAAATGTCGTCTTTACATCAAGCTGTTCTAGCTCATAATCTCTACACGCAATCAATGCAAGTATAACCCGAATAGATGTGTGTCGAACTACCGGCGAAAATACTTCATTATAGTCAATACCTGCCCTTTGAGTGAATCCACGAGCCACCAACCTCGCCTTGTGCCTAGGCTTTTGAACACCTTCAATCCCTTCCTTTATTTTGAACAGTCATTTGCAGCTCACCAGCTTTTGCCCAGCTGGATGATCTACTAACTCATAGGTCTCATTCTTCTCAAGAGAATCCACCTCTTCATCCATAGCAACTTTCCACTTAAATCTATCTTTACAAGTAACTGCCTCCTGGTATGTCAATGGTTCATGAGTATCTTCTTCCTCTGCTGCAGCAAACGCGTAAGCAGCCATATTACTTTCATCTCGAAACCTCAAAGGTTTCATTCTTGTACTTGGCTCTCTATCCCGAACCAACTGATAATCTGTGAGATCCGGTGTTTGATCATGATCCTGATCCCCTGCATCTTCATCATCGCCATCTTCCTGACCATCAATCAGATCTTCCTCAAGCGACTGATTATTTAACCTCTGCAGTTCCACCTCAACCTGTAATTCCTCAACAGACTTATCAGTTCAACGTGTCTTTGTACATGACACTTTCATTGAAGACCACGTTCCTGCTAGTGACTATTTTAGGTGATTCATTATCAAGCCTATATAGCCTGTACCCCTTCACACCTTCAGGATACCCCAAAAGAACGCATTTTACCGTTCTCGGCTCGAGCTTACCTTGTTTAACGTGTGAATATGCGACACAGCCGAAAATCCTCAACATCCCATAATCACTTGGATGTCCCGACCACATCTCCATAGGTGTCTTTTTCTCAATCGCTGTCGATGGTGACCTATTTATAAGATATGCGGCCGTACATGTCGCTTCCGCCTAGAAGGTCTTGGGCAATCCAGACTGTATTAATAAATAGCGTACCTTATCCATGTGAGTTCTATTCATCCGTTCTGCTAATCCATTCTGCTGCGGCGTCCCGACAACTGTCAAATGTCTAGCAATCTCACTCTCAGTGCATAGCTGCTCAAATTCCCGGTTACAGAACTCAAGACCATTGTCTGTCTTTAGCTTCTTAACCGTCCTCCCAATCTGATTCTCTACTAACTGCTTCCACTCTTTGAACTTTCCAAATGCTTCGTGTTTGAACCTAAGAATACAAACCCATACCCTCCTGGAATAATCATCAACAATAGATAAGAAGTACCTCTTACCTCCCAATGATTCCACCTGAGACGGACCCCATAAATCTGAATGAACATAGTCTATCACTCCCTGAGTAGTGTGCCTTCCTACACCGAAACTGACTCGATGTGACTTTCCCAGAACACAATTCTTACAAAAATCGAGCTTACCTAGACTTTTCTTGCCAAACAGCTCCTGGTTTTCCAGCACCTGTAGTCCCGCCTCACTGATATGTCCCAGTCTTTTGTGCCAAACTTGCGCAAGACTGTCTTTTACTTCAACACTAGCATTAAGCTCACCTGCCACTGCATGGCCATCCAAAGAGTATACACAATTATCCCTTCGTGTTCCAGATAAAATAACCCTGGAACCATTAATCACCTTGATTTTGCCCGACTGCATTTTTACGGTATATCCCTCTTTTTCAAGAGTTCCCAGCGATATCAAGTTTCTTTTCAATTCAGGAATATACCTGACATTGTGTAACATGAAACTTGACCCATCTTTCAGTTGTAACCTGACCTTGCCAATACCTCTGATCTTGCACTCTTTGTTGTCACCCAACAGTACCCTGCCCCCATCGCATTCCAGAAAATCAAAAAATATGTCTGACCTGGGTGTCATGTGGTATGAACCTCCTGAATTCATAATCCAATCCAATAAGGGTTATGCACTCATCACCATCATCACCTCAGAACCGTCATAAATCGAACCACTAGAGCTTGGCTGATCATTTTTCTTGACAAAACCATTTGACTTCTTGCGATTATTCTTCGAACAGTTTCTCTTCAAGTGCTCCTCAGATTGGCAAATATAGCACTTGAGTCTTCCACCTCGAGACTTCGATCTTGACTTTCCCCTTGACTGATGCGAATTCCTGCGATCAGTTCTTCCCCTCACGTATAACCCTTCACCATCATCCCCCTTCGCCTTAGATCGTTCTTTGATTTCCTTTGAATTCAGTGTGGCCATCACATCCTCCAAAGTCAAAGCTTCCCGTCCATAAAGCAAGGTATCCATAAAGTGTTCGTATGATGCTGGTAAAGAAGTGAGTAATAATAAAGCAAGATCTTCATCCTCGAATTTTACCTCAATATTTGCTAAATCAAGAACAATTTTGTTGAACTCATCTATATGCTCGGAAATCGTACGTCCAGCCGGCATGTAGAATGTATACAACTTCTTCTTCAGGTACAACTTGTTGGCCAAGGACTTTGTCATGTACAAAGTCTCGAGCTTGGTCCAAACCCCCGCTGCAGTCGTCTCCCCGGTAACCTCTCTCAGAACCTTGTTACCTAAACACAAAATCATGGCACTGTGAGCTTTCTTGTTTAGCTCAGCTTTCGCTGTAGCATCCATATTCGTGGGTAAAACCTCCAGAGCTGCTTCACATCCATGTTGGATTAATAAAGCACGCATATTGACTCTCCATAACCCGAAATCACCAGTTCCATCGAATTTCTCAATCTTAAACTTGGCTCCCGTCATTCTTTAATCCCTTTATTAATTTGCTAAACCTTGTGAAAAACCTCACAATCACAAACCAACAAAGTCCCTTATGCAATACCTTCAAATTTAATAATTGATTATGCCCAAAAGAATTGGGCTGGAACACAAGCCAATCAACCGACTCTACTTAACTAAGATAAGTTTAAGCTTAACACTTTAATCCCTAGACTTATTTATAAGCTAATAAAAAGACTAAAAACATAACAATGACGAATGAGGCTCGCCAATCTGAGGTGGCTCTCGTCATTTCGCACGCCACTGACCGACCCCCTGCCTCGCCAAAATGAAGGAAGTCGGTTTTTATTTATTTATTTATTATTTATTTTTTTTTTTGTATTTTAAATGTTGAATATGTGTTTGTAGTGTTTTTGCAGGCTGCATGGAAGATGATGGTAACTTTTTCTTTTATTATGTTATAAGGCTGGCGACAGTAATGCATGGGGATCGACTTATACGATCGATCCCAGTCGATCCTTGCTTTTGTGGGTATTCGGTCGTGGGACGAAAACAAACCCAAACGATCGGATGGAGGATCGAGTTTTCTTTCTTTTGCTTTTTATCAAATGACCGTTGCATTAAAAAATAAATAAAAATAAATAAAAAAAATAAAAAATAAAATTACCACACTATAAATACTACATTAACACAACATATTTTACACAAAATCTTACACATATTTCAATTCAAAATGGCGTGTAATAAACTGCCTCATACCGTCAAAGAATTTCAAAATTGGGTCAAAAACCAAGCTGAGAAAGACGACATGACTCGTCAAGAAGCTATTTCCGAAGTTATTAGCAGGTTTGAGCTGGCAAAGGCCCTCAAACAACGAATGAGAACACACTACACAGAGTGCGATCACATTTCTGACGACAGAAAATATGTAATCGACCAGTTTTTATACGATGAATTTCGTAAAGATCATGCCATTGTTGAGGCATTGCGTGGCTGTATGAGTCAGATACATGCCCAAAAAACAAACAAGATTCGTTGGAGCTTTGAAGAAAATGTGAAAGCTGCTATCGTTGAACAACAACAACAATTTGTGCAAGGTGCATCAAGTTCATCTGCACAAAGAGTTGTTGAGCAACAACAACAGTTGCCTCATCTGGATAATTTTCAGCTAAGTTTTGAGAAAAATGTGGCAGCAGATGATGATGGCTGAAACTCTGAGAAGGAGCGGGAGCTGAGCAGGTTTGAAGCTCAGTTAGAAGAAGAGAGGTTGGCTAGCTTTGATCCTTACGACGACGGTTACCGCTCCGACAACTCTCAGACTTGGGATCACCCGGACTACAACTGAAGCTAGGATTATAATTGAAGTTTATGTAATGTTTAAGTTTATGTTTTCAATATATGTACTGTTTTATTTTTATTAATGAAATTAATGTTTTAATTATTAAGTTTGTAGAAAAGAAAAAAAAAAAAAAACCGAACTAGGTCGCCCTTACTAGGGCACTGAATCGCCTGCAGGTCGCTGGAGAGAGAAAGCTGATGTGGCAGGGAAAGTAAGGGGATTGAATCCACTTACTGTGCCCAGCATAAATAATTTTACAGCTTTAGTTCCTTTGTTTTATGAGTTTAACGGAAATAACTTAAACTAATGAGTTTAATGAATATGTCAGTAACTTGTGGATGAAAATTTAGTAATTTGTATTTTCATACTTGTTTTAAATGTAATTTATATTTTTATCTTAATGAATGAAAAATATGTATATTTAAAAAAATATATAAAATAAAGAGTAAATTACACCGTTCGTCCCTGTGGTTTGCTCCAAATCACTACGGTACTCCCTGATCTATTTTTTTTGCTTTTTTGATCCTTATGGTTTCCATATTGCACGCTGTCAGTCCCTATTGCTAATTGTCATTATCTTCTCCGTTAGGAGACAATTGTCAAGTGGCAATGTTAGTCCATTAACCAAACAATCATTTGCAACGTTAGTCCTTTATACTAACAACCGTTACTAATTAACTCAAATTTTGGTTTTCTTAAAAAAATTCTTTTCTACGCGGTTTTTATCGTTTTTGCCCGTTTTCATGCGTTTTCTTAGTTTTCGTCCGTTTTAATACGTTTTCATCCATCTTTATACGTTTTCATCTGTTTTTCTTACGTTTTTATTCGTTTTTATACGTTTTCTTACGTTGTCATACGGTTTTATCCGTTTTTACACGTTTTTGTCTGTTTTCCCCCGTTTCATGCATTTTCTTACGTTTTCGTCCGTTTTTATACGTTTTCGTCCATTTTTATATTTTTTTGTCTGTATATATACGTTTTCGTCTATTTTTCTTACGTTTTCCTTTGTCTTTATCCGTTTTTATACGTTTTCTTACGTTGTCATATGGTTTTATCTGTTTTTCTACGTTTTTTATTTATACATTTCCTCCGTTTTTTACGTTTTTCTCCATTTTCTTACGTTTTCATATATTTTCATATGTTTTTATATGGATAAAACCGTATGAAAACATATAAAAACGGATAAAATGTATGAAAATGTTAGAAAAACATACGAAAACATATAAAGAAGGATGAAAACATTTAAAAACGGACGAAAATATAAGAAAATGCATGAAACTGGTGAAAAAGTACGAAAATGGGGGAAAACAATAAAAACCAAAATTTGAGTTAATTAGAAATGGTCGTTGGTATAAGGGACTAACATTGCAAATGATTTTTTGGTTAATGGACTAACGTTGCCACTTGACCATTGGGTTAAAAACGCATGAAAACATAAGAAAAACAGACGAAAATGTATAAAAATGGACGAAAACGTAAGAAAACGCATGAAACGCGGAAAACAGACAAAAACGTATAAAAACGGATAAAACCGTATGACAACGTATAAAAATGAATGAAAACGTAAGGAAAACATATGAAAACGTATAAAGACGGACGAAAACGTATAATAACGGATGAAAATTAAGAAAAGCATGAAAACGGGCGAAAACGATAAAAACCGCGTAGAAAAGAATTTTTTTAAGAAAACCAAAATTTGAGTTAATTAGTAACGCTCGTTAGTATAAAGGACTAACGTTGAAAATGATCGTTTGGTTAATGGACTAACGTTGCCACTTGACAATTGTCTCCTATCAGAGAAGATAACGACAGTTAGTGATAGGGACTGACAGCGTGCAATATGTAAACCATAAGGATCAAAAAAGCAAAAAAAATAGACCAGAGACTATGGTAGTGATTTGGAGCAAACCACAGGGACGAATGGTGTAATTTACTCTAAAATAAAATAATGGGTCTCAAAAGTGAGGTTTGGTTGAATTACTAGGGAGTTAGTGTATAAGTGAGAGGTAAGTGAAAATGAGAAAAACTAAGGTGACGTTTTGACTTATGTTCCTCTACCTTGTGCTCTCAACAAAAATAAAAATGTATGATTGTAATGTGTTCCCTTCAAAATAATTTAACCCCATTAATGAATGCCCAATAAATAAATTGCAGTAATAACGTTACTAATGACATGGGTACTATCATTATATGTACAGTTGTAACAGGATGAAAAATGAAAAGACAACTAGTTTGGAAACTGAAAGGATCTACTCTATTAAATACTTCAGGAAACCTGAAGAGACATTAGAGCCTTCTATAAATTTGTTAGTTTACCTTCATAAACTTCATGTCCCTTAATTTTTATTCTTTAAACACAATCAAGCATGCCTTGTGGTCCAAAGAAGAGGCGAGCTGCGAGGAAGAAGAATGATGTCAATGCAAGTTTCACACATCCTGCAGCAGGTTAAGTTTTTGTAGTTTTGTACAAATTACAAAAATGATGAGATTTTTTACGTATATGTTTTTTGTTTCCTTGATCAACTGTTTAACCATTTGTTGTTTCTTTGTATAGAAGAGAAAGTGGATGCTACTGCTGAATTGTCTGAGATTGTAAGCAAGGTGTCGGAAGTTAGCATTGTTGATGTGCATGCCGAGGCTAAGCCAGAAATCGGTTTGAAGGAAAATGACCGAAAGGAATGTGCTGATGAGCAAACCTTTTTTGAAGATTCTGTGATTGAACAAACATTGGTTAACCAAAATTTGACAAAGTGTTCACAGATGTCCTTTGAAGGTGTTACTTTGGAGTCTATTGTTCAGCAATTAGCCGACCCAGTGGTTCATTCAAATGCTGCAGATAGCTCACTTGAATCAGTTCAAATAGAGGCTAATGGCGCTTTTGACAAACAATTGGAAAGCGGTTTTAATGAACCACCACAACCAATTGATATTGCGGGTGATGAAAAGGATCAGGTTAAACAGGAGATGACATTGTTGGAACAGTTGCTTCTGCAGTCTGCTGAAGGACACATGTTGGCCCAAAAGCAGATGGAGGTTTACAAGAAAGTGGATCAAATTCTCCGCAAACTTTTGGATGAGATCAAATCACAAAAGCGAACTTGAATTGAAGATTTTTAGTTTCACACAGTGCATGTTAATGCTTTTTATTATGCTGGATGAACCAACTTTGTAGGGTGTTTTCATGTTTTAATGAATAAAGTTGTGCTTGTTAAGGCTAGCTTTGCTGCTTTGTTATTTTGAGTTGGAATAAGATTGTTATAATAAGGTTCACAATGTAACAATGATTAAGTATTTCATCAATGACCAAGTGTTCATAGGAAAGGCAGTTCTTTCATCGTTTTAATTATAAGATGACTTTCGCCGTTTCAAATGAAAAAGTTGCGGACAAAACTGTTTTATTGTAATTTTAAAGATCTACTTTATCCACATAAATACACTGTTGATGATTATGCTCAAAATCATTCTGACCTTTCTTTTGCACAAGAAATCTTTTTCAAGCTTTAAGTCTAGATGTTATGTAATCAATCTCGTTATTATTACCAAAGTTTATGATGATTAAGTCACGAGTTATACCTACTTTTAGCAAAGTGCGACCAAGTTATGTTTTATAATTTTAACATCTTGTGAAATCATACATTTTTTCACATTCAACATTTAGAAAACATAAATCTTAGCACAGTACATATAAATGAAACCATGACAAGATAGAAACTAAGCTTGTTAGCCGTTATCACGAAAAAGATCAGGAAGCAAGTATGTTAACAACTAATATAAAGAGTTGTACACCAAAATAATGAAATCATCCCAATGCATCCGTCTACTGTGACACACTTATTATGTATAAATTTTAATCTACCATGTCCTCACCAATGGATATTCCTTGTCCCAAAGTTTTACAAGGCGCCAGAAGATTAAAAAAGACACAAAATTTTGGTATATATGTATACCGGAGTCTAAATGGCGAAAAGAGAATCCTCCCCAACTTACAACCCGGAATAAAGGTACCCCAAAATGACTCGCTTTTTACGTACAATAATCATTGGTGTGTTAATTTTGTGCAAGTACTATAAAAACTAAAAATAAAATGCTCATATTGTGGTCCAAACTGGGATTTACACATGAAATATTACAAATGGTGGTCGACCCTTTATCTACCAGAAGTATATACCTATGTATTTCATTTAGACACTCCAGCAAAACGTCAGAAGAACATGAGAAGACATGGTTCATTTGATAAAAACGGTTCTCTGCGCATTTACTATTGCTTGAAGATGGATATATGAAGAGACATTATAACTTGTGATTTCTTCAACCACTTCATATACTAGTAACAATTATGGACAAGTCAAAGACAATTGCGGGAAATGAAAAAGTTTTATCACAAAGAGTTCGCTAAAGGGGTGATAATATCCTTTGGAGAGGTATTCCGTCTTGCGGATGAAATCGGTTGTCTTGCTGAAAAGCAGTTGCATCTTGCTCAACGTTTGCAAATATTGTCCTCTTTTCTTTTCTGTTATAAGTTTAAGTCGGGATAACTAAATTAAAGATGCTTAATGTATGTTTTAGTACTGAATCTAAACTTATCGATTCGGTCTTATATAATTTGCTTTAGTATCCATGTTGCAACTACTATCTGTTATGATGAATGCAAGCGTTAAATTTTAACTGTTTATTCAATACGATGTGATAACTCGTGATAAGACATTCTAACAACACATTGTTCAAGAGATTAAGCTTAAACAAATCGATTACATTAAATTTTTAGTTACCCCACCTTCTGAAATCTAACTTCAGGTGTGTTTGGCAAAAATAGCGGTATCACCTTTATAAAAACATTTGATAAAGTAGTTGTAGGTGTAATAACAATGAGTAAAACAGCTATTCAACGCTCAACGCTCCCAAATGCTACTTCATGAAGTGCTGAAAAATGAGCATTTTTAAAAAATAACCACCGGTCGCTACTCTTTTGCCAAATGGATCTCTAAATGTCAAAATGCTCATTGCTCACCATCACCGCCCTAAAAAGCCTCACACCGCACCGTGCCAAAGTGAACTTTTTGCGAAATATTAAATCGGTTTGGGAAGTTGGACTTGGAAGTGATGAAAAATACAACTTGTTTCTAGAACAAATACGGACAATAATATATAAATAAATTAAAACTAACATATCTTTCGAGATTTGGGAGCTATGGTCGGTGTTTTTAAACTAATATATCGTTTCAGCTTCATGTTTCATATGATTAAAAGCACCACATGTCTAGTTTTACGAGTCTTGGCAACAGTTTGTGAATTTAATAACGGGTTTGATTCTGTGTTTCATAAAAAGATACTTAATTAAATAAGTTTAGTGGGTCACTTAGGAATTTTAAAAGAAGGTTAAAAAGAGTCGTATATTAAAATCAGACTACTGTACATTAGTCGATACAATTGTTGTATACTCTCAATAGATTTCTACTAGCACTTTCTTTCATGCAACGTAATTTACGAAAGAAACCATCTATTCCTCATTATAAACCTTGAACGGACCTTTCAAAACACATACATTTCAACCTTGGACCAGTAAAAGGAGTTGCGGTTATATAGCCGAACATCTTGGTCGGCTGAGGATTGAAAGTGACTAGGTTTTGAATACTCATGTATGTGTTGTGTTCATAACATATCACATACTAACCCATTTTTAGCTCATACTCACTCACATGATACAAAACTTCAACCGGTCGAGTATTCTTAACTCTCTTACCTAAGTAAGACAAGTGTTTTTCAACCTACTGTATTAATTTAGTGTAATAAATCTTTTTCAAACTCTTTTCAAATTATTTATAACTTAGCATTAGATGCTCACATTAGGTATGTAAGTGTTCGTAATTGAGTTAACGTGAAAACTTCATTTATCCGATTAGAAAATACGCTCATTAACCTCGGCCAGGGTAAAATCAGATTATTATATAATTAATCGAATATATTTGTGGTATGTAATCGGGTCACCCGAGTTTTGGAAACTTTCAAACTTAGTTTATATATTAGTAATGAGTTTAAGTTTAGTAATACTATTGAAGTTTTTTTTTTTTTTTTTTTTTTTTTTTTTTTTTTTTTGGAAATTTGATGAAAGGTGCTGCATTATGCATTTTTTCACACTTAAGAGTGCGTTTGATATCTCACTATGAAAATAAGACTATAACTATGAAAGTGATTAAAGCTGCTTGTTTAAGATAAGGAGTCCACCACTATAGTAATGAATAATTGATATAATCAATACTTCATATACATCAAGAGTAGGGCTGAGCCTCAGGCCGAATCTCGACCCATCCCGACTCATTCCGAAACCGAGTTCGGGGAAAAACCCAAACCGAATACCGAACCGAATTGCTCGGTTTAGTCAGGTTCGGTTTCGGTTTGTCAGGTTCGGTTGGTTACGATATTGGTTTGTTTTTTCGGTTTTTGTCCCGTCCCGAAAACCGAATGTCTGAAAAATAAAAAACGAATACTGACCCAAGTATGGTCGGTTCGGGATTCGGGGCGTTTGGTTTCAGTTGGTTTTTCGAGATTGTCGGGATTCGGTCGATTTTGCTCACCCTTAATCAAGAGAGCTAGGTATGAATTTTTCATAGGTGAGGGACCCACCACTACTATCAAACTCATACCCATTATCATTCATGGCAGCATACCAAACGCACCCTAAGTGTTTCATAAATGCACTATTTGAGTAACTATGCTTTAAAATAAAAAATACCAATACTATTGTTTCTTGTCAATATGATGCGTTGTGAACTAGAAGCTGGCAATCTTCCTCAAAAAAATCTATTGTTATAGTATAAATGATGTCACACGGTATAAAAACGATATGTTTAGAACATGATCGATATCAGTAAGATACAAATCGATGCATTGCGAGGCCTTGGGATGTTTACCCTAATCATCTTTCACGGGATGTAGCGAAAACAACCAGGATCCACATGCGCACACACATTCCTTCA
Source organism: Artemisia argyi (assembly GCA_030686995.1). Classification (NCBI taxonomy): domain Eukaryota; kingdom Viridiplantae; phylum Streptophyta; class Magnoliopsida; order Asterales; family Asteraceae; genus Artemisia; species Artemisia argyi. Next base: position 100,243,862 of record CM060696.1, on the reverse strand, counting down.
CGTGGTTTGGGAATATTAGGATTTTGCTCTTTGGAATGATAGGTCTTATAAAAAAAATCAAAGGAGATCCCCACCCTTACACTTATGGGTAACGTGGTTTTGGTACTTCCATCTGCATTATGTAACTTCTTTTGAGGAATGGAGTTGATCCAAGGATTTTCAGGTCCTCTTTGGATTCAATGATCAACCACAAATTTAGTGTAGTTTCTATCAATAGTGTATTAATCTACTTCAAGTACTCTTTGGATTCAATGTATAGCTATAGTTTGATGTATTTTCTGTTGATTGGATGTATTTTTATTGTTTATATTGTAATTTGAACAATAAAATTAATTAATAAAATATTATTCTCATCATAATTACTTATTATTGTTTACGATACTCTTTGTTTAATGTCATGTCGTTTCGATACATCAATTTGGCAGCAAAACATACCATCATTCTCACTTTTAAATATTATCATCATCCATTAATAAAGTTTAAGCATGGCGTCATCCTTTTTTTCTGACAAAAAAAATGACCAAGAGTTCTATCCTCACTACTTTCTCCAAGAATCTCATCGCCATTATCAACACCAATACCAAAATTTTACCCGTACCCAGGCATCTCCTAAGAAGTTTGGGAGAAGTGCAACAAAAGAAAATATGGCACATAATTGTCGTAGATTAAATATTATGACTCCCTAATCAAGCATTCACAAGTCACAACTGATCAACCAAAAAGATGAAGATGTTATACAAGACTTGATCAAAACATAAAGTTTTGGAACAAGACAAGTGCAATGTCGGAGGAGAAAATAACGGAACAAACAAAGAGGATTTATGATCCTTACTCTTAGGTCAACAATCATGTAATCGTGTTTTGTTATGTAATTTCTTGTGTGTTTCAAATGACCCAAGTCTTTACGATTTTTTATGTCATAACTACAAACATATTGACAACCATCGTCACACCTTCGTCTCTCTCATTTCATTAGTTACCTAGCTTTATAGCTCATACCTTCGTCTCTCGCTTCATGATTATCATAAATAAATAAACAGAACCAAACAATGATAGTTTAATATCTTGCTAATTTCGTGCTTACAATCAACAATAACAACGATCTACTTAACCAAACTATGATAGTTGAAATGTAATACATCGTTAATTTTGTTCTTACAATCGTACTTTGAAAAAGAAAGTAAGCTAGAAAAAACTTAAATCTTGAGAAAATTGGACAATAAAATGTTTAGATAATAGCGTAGAGTGATGAAGGCCTCGCGATGTTGAACCTCAAATTAAGAAAATCATCAATTGAATCCAATAAATGATTTGTTAATGGTGCAGAGTAATGAAGGCCTTTCACTTGAACCTCAAATTAGGAAAATAGTTACGCGTAGATAACTACCATCGTGAGTCGTACACGTCCTTTTTAATGAAGAGGATCCAACACTTTTTTTAGTGATGAAGTAGAGTGATTAAGGCCTTTCACTTGAACCACAAAAATGAAACTTGCAAAAGTGCTTGGGGAGTTTCTTTGTCTGTATGAAAAAAATACAAGTGATGAAAAAGAAAGGGTACCATACTTAAAGGAAAATGAACAGGTCGTATGCATGGCACGCAGGGATAATGATGGTGTGAATTGAAACCGTGGTAGTAAATTATTTTCGGGGTAATTAACATGTCATACATATTGTGTTCAGAGACACACGCGATAGCTAACAATACTTATTTTCCCCATGAAATCATTATCGGGGTAAGTAAATCATCATATCGACACTGTCAAAATGATATCCACGATGTCGCACGATGGATATTTTTCCTAATAAGTTCATCATAACATTCGTAGATCAACAAGTCTAATGTGACAGTCGATAGGCTTTGATATATTATCACGTATGTGGAGCCCACAAAAATTAAGACATTACCCTTTATACAACAGTGAAGCAAATGACCGTGTTTTGTCCTTTTAAAAATGACTCCGTTTAAGGCTTGGGTTGGTCCATTTTAGAGTGGACTTGGGCCAAACGATGTCGTTTAGGGGCAGACGATGTCGTTTATGGATGACTTATTTCCTTTGAAAATGTGTTTAAACTAAACGATGTTGTTGTTTTTTTTTTTTTTTTTTTTTTCTTTTTCTTTTTCTTAAACATTGTTTATAAAGGTTGTTTCCAACAAGCTTCATGCATAACAGATAAGCTCATTCCACCAAACCTCATGCATAATAGATAAGTTCACTAAACCTGTTTGTCACCCATTAGACAATCAAAAGGTGTGATCTAGAAATTTTGATTGGAGTTACTCGACCTTCAGTTTACAGGTTAGTGATATATTATTATTATTATTATTATTATTATTATTATTATTATTATTTATTATTATTTTTTATAAACATCACTTTATTAGAAACTCATAGGTTTTACAAGAAATTAGTGGGGAGCCGTGAAACTATCTGAGCCCCCACTCCTTTAGTTATAGCAAATCTAATCCTAATGAAGATATTATTATTATAAACATTACTTTTTATTATTATTATTATTATTATTATAGGAATGACATCTTACATTTTAGAGTGTTTGTTAAATCTTAGGATTTTTTAGAAGATGATAGTGTTGGGTATTTACGAAAGTTTTAAAATATGCATATGGGGATAAAAAAAAAATGGTGGTTGCATGGCTGTTAGTATAACGAGGTTGAAAACCCGTGCGTTGCCGCGGGTGTTTTCCTATATAGTTATGTGTACACAGATCTTGAAACGCTTATTCGCATGTAGATATAAGGTCAGCTGTGAAGCTGCATGCATTGGCTGATTAAATGTTTTACAAAAGAGAATAGCCAAATGCCATCTGCTATGAAAAGCAGTTCTGTGAATGTTAGACAAAAGCATAGATAGGTATTTAGTTTTGGTGGTTACACAAAAGGGCACATATGTGTTTTGAAACATATTTGTGCTGATGTGGCACAAATATTGCACAAAACACAGTGTTTTTAGCTAACGGCTATTAAACCGTTTAAATATTTATATTGAGAACATTAGCTTCAGGTTGTCTTGGTCTTGTCGGTTGATTGGTTGTTGGTTTTTCTGTTGTTGGGGTGTCGGCTGCAACTGCTGCACACAAAAAAAAAAAAAAAAAAAAAAGTTAGATTAGTTTGTATTCTAGAGAAGTAATAAAATATGTTAATCATAGTTGTGTAGAGAGGACTGTTACAAAGAGAAGATGATGTGAGGTTGTTGATCAGTATAATCCTGTTGGATAGCAGTGTTTTATTATGATAGTGTTGAATATTACATCTGAAGTAAATCTATTAAAGATCTGAGATATATTCTTAACTGTTGTCATGTGATGTTTTCTTTTTATAGATGGGCTAATGTTTTATAGTGGTCTATTTGTATGTACGTGATGAGTAGCATAAAGTGTTGTCCTATGGTTTAAATAAAATTTGTAAAATGACTTTTATTTTTTATCATGACAATTTATAATATGCAGGTACATGTTGTTTTTTAGATAGAAAGATGTGGTGTCTAATTATCAGCGAATTGTTTGCAAAATTGGCTGGGCTCAAGAGTAAAGTCTATGTATTTGGAGATACTTAGTGGTGATAAAACTTACGGGTGACGTGTGTGTGAACTGTATTATGAAAGTGAATATAAACTAAAACTATAAGATATTATTGGATTGGAATGAGGTGTTTTTATGTAAATAGTGAGAATGTAATGCAGAGAATATTTCTTATTCAATATGTAATGATGTTGTATGGGTATCAGTATTTTGTTTTTTTGTTTTTGGAAGACAATGGTGTAAGATCTTTTTTCCTATGCGGTTTTGCTATTTAATAGAGCTGAAATGTACATGCAACTTCATATTTTATCTGTGAGTATCTAATAAAAGGTCCACAAAATTTAATGGCTATGCGCCCTAAGTGTCAGCAGCTGAGAGCGGAAGCTAACTCTAATAGCTGGTCTGAGATATTAGTTTTGTATTGCCGACAATCTAGTATCGAGGATATTCAAATGGCACAGCAGATGAATGTGCTTTGCAGTAGATTAGCTGGTGTTAACCGTGAGAGGGTGAGTTTTATTCAAGAACTTGAAACTGTGGGGAACACCTATGCTCAAAAAACGGATGAGTATTTAAAAGAAGTTTTGGCAAAAGATGAACAAAAAGTGCTGCAGATGCGGCTGATGGTGGCTGAACTGGAACTCAATGCTCGTAATAACGATGTTTTTATTATGAAACTGAAGGGTTTAATGCATTTCTAAATGTATTGTCATAGCAAGGGGAGATGATGTCTTATGTGTTTAGTCCTAGCATAGTCAACTGCGGTTGAGTGTAAGATATTTATTTGAATAAAAGCTAGGGTGCATGGTGTGTATGCTTATGTGTTTTGTAAGATATTTTGTGCAAGAAAAAGCATGGATTTTAGTTTATTGAATGTGAAGCTTACTTTTTTGCCTTTTTTTGATGTTGCTCATCTTGTTGAGAGAGTGTTTCTGCTATTGCTTCATTGCTGATCTCTTTGCCTTTTGATCCGCCCGAATCTTTTTCTTGAAAAAGTGAACGTTTCACTGCTTTGCTTCTAATGTGCTCTCCTTTAGCTTTTGCTAAGTTTTCATCAACTGCTATTGACAGGATCGGCGGTGGTGTTTCTGTTTTATTGACAAATAGTTAGAATATGGATATATGTATATGTGTTCACATAAAAGAAATTCCTTGATAATGTAGAAATTTTGTACCTGGATTTTGCATTTTTGTGACAGGTGTGCCTTGCTGATCACCCAAAGATGGAGTCTTTTTGTTGAAAACTTTATCTAGAATAAAGCTAGTGGTGTCACCTCCCTGGTTGAAACGAATTTGGAAGATATTTTTGTGCCCTTCAACATCAAAGATCTGTGATGGTATCTCTTGTTGGTCCTTTGCTTTATGCATTGCAATGAGCTCTGAACATGTATAGCCCACGATATCATCTGCTCCAGGTGTAAAGAAAGTGATAGGAGCTGTTGCGGATTCATCTTTGATGTAACCTTTGAAACAAAATATGCGTATGAACAACAGTGTTAAATATTTGTTGTTAGCGATTATATATTTCTATTCTTTTTAAGCTGTAATATTGAGTAGATTTACCTATAAAAGGGCTTATCTTGCATTCCATGATTCAAGCAGTAGTATGTTCCATTTTGCTCCACCACTTTTGCCATACATTCGTTGCAAGATATGTAGAACCAATTTCTTCTGGTGTTAATGCCGTCTATTATTGCGTCAGTAGTGAATTGCACACCCTACAGAAGTTTATGTAAATGGTAAGATACTGGGAGAGTCTTTTGTGAAAGGTTAATCGACATTATAAGTAGAGTACCTTGTAAGTTTCTGGCTCTACTCTCAGAAGGGTTTTAAGAGGAAATCTGTTGCGGAACTTTTCTCTCTCAACATCTTCATAAGGGATTTTGCAAATACGTAGTTGAGGAGTTGTTTTGTGCCTTTGTATGTATCTGTTTGATTTTTAAAGATTGGAATAAACATACTGTATTAACCTTTAATGGAAAAACAAAGCTATTTTGATCTTTGTTTTTGAAAAATCTTACTGTGCTCTTGCTTCATCAACTTCTGGTATTTTTGGATTGAGGTAACACTCTGTTGCTGAGGTTGCTGTTAGCTGATAGTTATCTGTAACAATATAGTTTGAAAATATGTGAATGCTTTATTGGTTAGATGCAATGGTTTGGTGAAGTTTTGACCAAATACCTCTGAATCTTTTAACACGGCAAGAGTTGATAGCAATTATAACAGGCTGTTCCATAGCTTCAAGCCTGTGTTTCTCAAAATCTTCTGCCATTTGATCCCACATCGTGAATTTGACTATACTACCACTGTTCATATAAGCGACATATTAAAGAGATCAAAAAGTGCATGAATTACTTAAAAAATCTACTTTTTTCAAAAGTTTAAGGGTGCATACTTTAGAGTCTCGATGTCTAATTTTCTATAGACAGCTTCTTCTTGATTGTCTTTCGGTTTACGGTTTACTTGGCCAACTGATCTGAGATGACCCATGAAATCTGTAACTAAATAAGTATTAGTATTTGATATTTTTTTCCTCTTTTTAAAAAGCTGATTTTAAAAATATGACCTGTTAGAATTGGGTAGTGCATTTTTCCTGTTCCATCGTCTCTAGGTATTTTTGACTGAAGATTGTTGTATGAAACAAACTTAAAGTAGTAGTGGGGGATATCGGGTGCTGTTATAGGATCAAACTTGGTGATTCTTCCAAATCTAAGGCTTGTTTTGTTATCGATTGTTTGTTGGTAAGGATCTGTTGGCTCACACATAAAGTTTGAAATTCTGTAAACTGAACCGAGCTTAATTTTTTGGTCAAAGTAGTTAATCTCTTTGACATTCATGTTGGCTTGTATTGCATTGCCCTGTCAATGCGCGTTTGTTGTAAGTTAAATAAAAAATGTAATGCTTAATTTTAATAGGGATTGAGTTTTACCATACCTCTTTGTCTATTAAGATAGAGCAATAGGCGTTTTCCTTTTTTTTTTGGAGAGAAGCCGGTCTCTTTTTTCTTGCTGTAGGTAACTGAGATTCATTTCCTGTAGACTCTTACTTCAATCACTTTGTTATAAGAGTTTGGTCGCAGCTCAACAATTGTTGTAATGTCTGCCACATTACTGCTTTGAACAATTGCTTTTTCAGATTGATGGGCTAGTTCGCTGATTGCAGTATCTGAAGTTTCCTCGATCTGTCCATGAGTTATTTCTGAAACTGAAGTGAGCAGAGTTTTGTCCATTTTGCTGGCAAGACATAGCATATAAAAGCATGTGAGAAACAGAAAATATTAAAACAAAACGTTGCATAAAAAAATGCTTATTAATGATATACTATTAGCTGTTAAATACCGTTGATATTCAGAGAATGCAAATGAAGATTCACAAAAAGTGTAGCTTAGACTGACTACGATAAAAAAAAATGAAAGCCAACTAAAATAAAAAATAAATAAAAAGTGCAAAAAGAAGAAAAGGTATTAGTAAAAGTAGCAAAAAGGGATTGGGAGTATGATAGATAGGAAATTATGCACTGATGGTGTTAGTAAAATGTTGCGTTGTTTATTTTTGCCAAGAAATCTTTGTAAACAATGTTTTTTGTCTCATTTGGTCTCCGGTTATCTTGCTGCTTTATAAGAACTTTTAATCCATGAGGAGATGTGGCTCTAGAAAGAGCGACATATAGCTGTCCATGACCAAAAACCGGTTCTGGAAGGTAAACACTAATTTTGTTGAGGGATTGTCCTTGACTTTTGTTGATTGTCATGGCGTAACAAAGTTTAATTGGAAATTGGTGGCGTTTAAATAGGAATGGTAGGTTTGGGTCTGTGTGGATTAAAGGAATTCTATGTATAAAAACTTTTTTGCCAACTCTCGTCCCGGTGATGATTTGAACTTCTATAAGCTTTGACATCAGCTGTGTAACAATCATGCGTGTCCCATTGCATAAACCTCCTACGAGAGCAACATTCCTTAGAAGCATTACTGGTGCTCCGATTTTAAGCTCAAGCAAATGTGGCGGGAAGCCTGGCAACTTAAAGGTATTGAGATTGTCATCCGGGTATAACATCTCTATGTCAGCAGCATTCTGAGCAAGTGGTATAGCAACATCATGGCTTGCATAAGTTTTGGTTTGTCCTTCAATCATTGACAGAACATGTGAGTTAACAATGTCAGCAGTTTGATTTTTGGGATAGACGATTGCTTTTTGTTGGAGGGTTATCGCTGAAGGTGTTTGCAGAGTACTTTTGTCATAGATGAAATCAATCAGTTTGGAGAGACCTTCTTCGTCATCCTCTATGCAATATCTTTCTGGGATTTCAATCCATGATGTATTTGCACTATCTTCTTCGTCAGGCTGACCTATCTTTCCGTCACCAATATCTAAAAGCCATGAAGCAAAGGATTGTGCAGAGCTCTGCTCTTCTAAGGTTAAGTCTGACCGAAATAACCTCATGTTTTCTTTCAGTTTCATAAGCCTAAAGTGTGGCCAAAGGTGTGACCTTCCAATTGACGATGCTATTATATCCATTTTTGGTGCACCTTTCTTGACTGGTAAGGTTTGCCTAAAATCTCCTCCTAAAACAATCGTTTTTCCGCCGAAAAGAATATCTGGTGCATCAAGTATATCTCTAAGGGTTCTGTCTAAGGCTTCAAAGCACCGACGATCATTCATAGGCGCTTCATCCCAAATAATGAGATGTGTTTCTGCAAGCAGGTTGCCTATAAGTGTGCTCTATTTAACTCTGCATAGCGACTCGTCTGTGAGTTCCAGGGGTAATTTGAACCTTGAATGTGCAGTACGCCCTGACGGAAGAAGCAAAGAAGCGATGCCTGATGATGCGACTGCAAGAACGATCTTTCCTTCTGAGCGAAGAGCACTAATAACAGTTTTCCACAGGAAAGTCTTCCCTGTACCTCCATGACCGTAGACGAATATCAGCTCTTGTGTATTCGCTGTGCATGCATTTATGATTAGATCATAAATTTTCTTCTGTGCAGTATTCAGTTTAGGCACGGAATCATCTCTTTGTTGTGCTAGCAATGCCCTGTTGTAATTTTTTCTTCCATGAGCAGCCGATTATTTAGTTCATCTAGTAGCTTTTTCGGAGGTAACTGGAGGCCATAATTTTGGACCGATTTGCCACAACTGCTTAACAATATCTCTAACTCATATAATATGTAGCCTTGTAATTCTGCATCATTGACATAGTAATCTGGAATCCGCACTTGCTCTGAAACAATCCTTGGAATATCGTGGCCCATCTCTCTCCAAAACTTACTCCACAACTGTATAGGGTCTCCCACCTCACAATGAGTGAGTAGTTGAGCAAAGAGGAATCTAAGTTCTTGCGAGGATGCTGATATACATGCCTCTTGAAGAGCAATCTCCCATTCTTTGTCATCACCAAGAAGGCCTAGAGCCTGACATGCAGCTCGGTATGTAGGATAAAGGGTTTGGTTAACTTTCCGCACATCTTTAAATCCTTTACAACCTTTCTGATGGCAAAGCAGCATTCTGAAGTAGAAAAGCTCACCTGAAGTTGGGTGCACATATGCCAGGCGACCAATAGAATATCGGTTATTTTTTCTTCTTGTCCAGGTTTTGCTGTCGTCGTGCCAAACATACTCTGATGGAAACTTGAGGTAAGTCAAATGATGGCCATCCGTGTTTTCAATGTTGTATGTAAACCACTCAGTCAGTGTTGTCATTTTCTTATCTTGACGATTTACAACTGCCTCCAAATTGTCTCCATCCCGAAAGGTTATATGCTGCATGTTTTCGAGGTGGACCTGAAGTATCTCTACCGCTGGTTCTCGACTATGTATCTGAAATTTTAAGATCCTCCAACATGCTTCAGGAGGACATATAAAACGACCGTCAACAAAATTTTGGATTTCGTCAATGTGTGGTTTTGACTGTATTGCTGAAGTAGATGCATCACCAATAGACCTTGTGACCTGCGCAAAGATTCGGTCTGTTCCCTTGGATATATACTTAAACAAATACTTAATAAGCATACTTGATCCACAATACTCTACATTGATATGTGCTTCAAATTTTAAGCATAAAGCTCGGTTATATGGTACAACATAGGTGTTATCAAGCTTCATGCGATTTTTAGTTGCAAAAATCTTTGACTGCTTTCTACGATAATGTACACGACCTTTGTCGTCAAAAAAAGTTTCGTTGTTGTACCTTTTCGGGAATTTTTTTGTGCATTTCTCACCTTCCATACAGGGTGCATTCATATTGGCTTTTCCACAGGGTCCGTGCATCATCATTTCAGAGACAATTTTATAAGCACGTGGATCGACAATTGGATCAGACAATTCTGCGGATATGTATTGATCAATATGTTGAGCATCCTGGACCCTGGTCGATGAAGATAGCCACAGCAGTGTGTGACAATGTGGCAATCCTCGTTTCTGGAATTCAATGGTGTACAAAACTAGATAGGAAAAAACGTAAAAGGCAAAAGAGTTAGGAATTGAATTGATGATGCACATAACATATAATTGGCTATATGAGTTATAAACTGTGATGAAAGATTAAATCTATAGAAATGTAAATGTAGATACCTCCGGTCACAGTTCCAAAAGGCTTTTTTTGTTTTAGGAATTTCACGAAGTCCTTCAGTTTTTGCTCAAACACCCGAGATATCACATCTGCCCTATCGGCTGTGGTTAAGTGGGGAAAGTCTGCCATGTATCGCTGAATTTCTGGCCAGTTTGCATTGCATGTAAAAGTTATGAAAAACTGCGGGTTACCAAGTTCGCGACAAATTGCCAGCGCGTCCAGATAGTGGCTGCACATGTACCTCGGACCACCAGTAAACGAAGAAGGCAAAATAATTCTTGACCCGACCTCAGACCCATTATGATCGCCCCTTGAGACTGCATCATACAGACCCGATAAATACTCGCCACGAATATCATCCTGATGCGTTCTATAGAAATCCATTTTGTTCTGTTCTATACAGCAATATACGGCGACAACATATTGCTGGAAAAGACGGCCTGCCCGGAAAAGCAAGTTGTAGTCATTATGTCTTGGGTGCAGCTGATACGTGTAAAACGCGTTCATTGAAACTCATCGCATTCGCTCATTTGGATCCGATGATCGTGTCATTAGCTTTATATGATATCCTGGTTGTCCATAAATGAAGATTAGCGGAAATTGTAACGACATGTATGATTGATGAAGTTTGTTGATTCTTTTCGCTGGTCCGTCTTTGTATTCAATAACAATATCATAATCTGACTCAGTTGTTGGACCGCTATCGAATACTATAGCTCCAACAGCCTGCGATGTAGGTAACTCGTAGCCACGCGCACCATTACCATTATAAAGCCTGACCTTAAATTCAGGGATATCATTCTCTGCACACTTATCACGTGCTCATCTGAATACCTGGACCAGCTCATTGTGGGTGTCTAAAAATTGCATGAGGCCTTGCACGACTTTAGGGTCTAATGGGTTTGCGCCAGAATTTGCAAAGCGGGCCATCCTGTTTTGTACTTCATTCTGGGTGTCGTATATGTATAACTGTAAGAAACATGGTTTGTCATCACCGGTAGGGCAAAGCGTTCCAATCTGATGGTATATCTGGCCTGAAACTTTGAAGACAGATGGTCCCCTTCCTTGGTTGATTGTGTTGTCAATATTTGCGCCGAATGAAGTCATTGCAAACATTTGGTTGTAAGCTCTTATATAAGCTGGCGGTTCTGGATAAGATTTCAAATGGATTTTGCCACCTCCACAGCATAAATGATATGTAGCCTCGCGATGACCTTTTAGGCGCTCTTCACGCCAAAATGCAGCATTGCAATAACGACACCATTCATCAGAGTTTCCTAAATCTTCGTAGGCAAGCGATTCATCTACAAATTATAAATCCAACGTCATTTAACAAAGTGAAAGAGAACATATGTGAATAAAAGGCAATTTTTTAAAGAAGGGATAATCAAAGATTACCTTCATTTTGTCGAAGATTGGACTGCTGATGAGTACTGTGAAGAGTGGTTCCTGTTTCGGAAGTTGCATGTCTTTCGGGCCTACTCTCCTGATCATTCGTCAACAAAGAATGGTGGGGAATAAACTCTTGGGTATCATCGCTGACATTATTTTCTGTATTAGCAATTCCGTCTGCAACAAAATAACAGAAAATCTAATTGTTAGAACATAGTTACAAAAATGAATTTTGTAAACCTTGTTATTCAATTGTTATGGTTTATTATAGGTTAGCTATGCTTGAAATTACCTGTTGTTGGATAATAGTTCTGCTGGTTTTCAGCATTATAAAGATCTTTGGCTGAAGTAGTGTGCGAGCTATTTGCCGGTAAACATCATTGGACACGACGTGTAGCCATATCATTGATGGCCTTTCTTTTGTTATCACTGCGGCTTGATTGACTCGCACAACCTGGTTGCACATTCGGTGTGGAACAGGCGCCAGCATTAGACGGGCCTACAATTAAGGTAAAGATACGATATTAGTCAAAATAGATATACAGAGACGTTTGATAAAGCCTCTGAAAGTCACCATTGGTTGGCTGCCAACTTGGCCGCTGTGTATTATTATAAACAGGATTGCTTGAGCTGACTTGTAAAACAGTCGGCGAGGAACAATTTTGAGTGGCACATATTGCCACATCAGTTGATGGTTCACCACTTTTCCAAGACTGTTTGGCTGAATGATGAGCATTCGTTTCAGCGGTTTTTCTTTGTTTGCGGGTAAGCTTATCTGAATCATTCAAACAATCATGAAGCGAATGATTCATTTCATATTGTACAGGCAAAAAAAAAAAGTAAAAAAAAAAAAAAAAAAAAAAAAAAAAAAAAAAAAAAAATCTCTGCACTGCAATTGTAATGAAATAGCAACTTACCATAGTTGTTATTAACATTAGATCTCTTCAAACGCTGGGCGCTAAAAAAGTTGGGCAACAGCACTGGTTCTTGACTTCCGGGAAGAGCATGCCGTGAACGGGCTGTGATTCTGCGGTTTTGGTCACCCAAAGCTGAGGGTTCAAACGAAAGGCGGTGAACCATTTGCATATCAAAGTCTAATATCACCGGGCCTGTATAAGCGCTGCCTAAAAGTACTAACAACAATCAAAAAGAGAAAATAAACAAAGCATTGAACTACATAAAACCTGCAAAACAGTGCAGTGTCATAAAACTCACCGCAACTAAAATCTGATGCAAAGGCTGGTCCTGAAGAGCTAACAACAGGAGGAGGCAAGAATGGTTGGCCAGGCCAATGAGGCGCGGACTGATGGGCACTTGAACCGCTGGGCGGTTCTGGGTTTCCAAAGAGTTGCTTATTGATTTTTTTTGAGTTATTTTGCAAGTTGGATTTCATAATAAGAGTAGTGAAACCGTAGACCAATGAGACAGTGAAGCGAAGTTAAGCAAAGAATAGCAACTAAGTTTTTATAATAAGCCATGATGATAAGCAGATGCATGTTAAAGTTATATATGTTGCAAGTATAGTTAAAAAAAAAAAAAAAAATGAAAGTTAGGCTGTATCCGAGATCAAAAAATAAAAAAAAATAAAAAGAGAGAGAAAAAAAAAACAGGCAAAACAAATTACAAAGAGGAGCTTCTTAAATTACTCTATTAAATGCAACAATGTATTTATCATGAGGGAAAAGCACACTTATGATAGTAAAAAATACATAACATTTTTCAACCCAAATCATGTCATTAAATTAGTAGGTAGAAATTCATTACATTGATTGAAGCCTAACAACACATCATATCTATGCACACATATGGTACCATTTAATTAGACCTAACACCCAAAAATAGCAAACATGATGCCCCAGCTTGCATTGAACCCTAAAAACCCTAACCTATTTTTCTCAGTCTAAGCAAATCAATCAAAACAGCAAAGCAAGTATGACCAACATCTAAACACAGCAAAGCAATAATCGATCGGAAAAACAAAAATAAAAAAAAAAAGGAAAAAAGAAAATAGGGAATCCAAACCTTCTGATAATGGCAAGTTATTTTTTTTTGGGTTTTTTTTTAGCACAACACAATACATAAAGATAAGGGAAGGTAAAATGTGGCTGGAAAATTGCTAGTACCACAACCATAACACTTGGGCACCTTAAGAACCACACATTGAATAAAAAAATATTAGAACTGTTCATAGCACTGTAGCGCTCCTCACACTTCACTGTAGTTGCAAACGGGGCACGAAGGTTGGATCGGGGCAAAGAGTAATACCGGTGGGTTTGGTTGGTCGGAGGTGAGTAAATTGTGAGAGACAATGAATAGAAGCTCGGGTATAACCCATTGTGTGGTGTTCGGGTTGGGATAAATTGGGTTTGAAAAAAAATGGGGCCCAACAGCCCACTCTTTAGTATATTTCTATAATCTATAACTAGGGATTATTGAGTTTTGTGATTATGAGTTTTTTTGTTTTTTGTTTTTTTAATATAAATTAGAGTTGTATATTGTTAATGAATGGCTATGGATGTAGGTAAGTGGGCGATTTATTTTTGGTCTTACTATTTTCATGATTTTTGGTTCTATAATGTTGCATCTTATTTTATTGTGTGACTTCTGTGATTCTTAGTTTAATATATGGAAGTTTTGGGGTTTTATCGGATTATGTAGGTGCTGAAAGGGTCACCACCTAAATGGTGAAATAAGTTAGGTAGGCGGTGTATTTGGTGAAGTCACTTTACGTATGTGAGGAACATATTCACACTAAGGGTAAGTCTCTCTTCTTTTTTTTTTTTTTTTTTTTTTTTTTAATGATTTATATGATGGTTTTACTATGTTGCTCATATATCCATGACCTCTATTCAATGTTCCCGAATACTTTAAGTTTCGATTAGAGTTGGCATACTATTTTTGCTGATGTATGTAAGAGTGAAATGGCAAATATACACGAAAGACAATATGTAAATGTCATTGGCTCGCAGTTAAACCCAACAGGCATAGGGGAGTCTTATTTAGGTATACTGGTATGATTTGATCACATGCATCCGACATGTTACAAAGTAGGGAAAATGTCGCAACTAATGTGTGCAAATGTTGGTGTTTTCTTTAGTACAACTAACGGTGAACGTACACGCTTGGAGCCTACATAGTAACATTCATTTTATATAAATTGAGAGTGACGTTACATGTGAGTTGCCTACGGTCAGTGATGAAAATGATGTGTTTGGATCATGAGAATCTGTGCAAAACATGACATACGATGATTTCATATAATTTGAAAAATTACAAAAATAAACAGACAAATCTCTTTATAAAATTACAAGTTCATTAACTCGTCCATGCTCTTCATCTCCTCATCTTAATTTGTTAGATTCACGTTTCATAACTAGACATTTGAAAAAAATACTGATCTATACTATCTATAATGGAAAAATGGTCAAAAGTGAAATGTTGAGTTTTCAAGTGAAATGTTGAGTTTTCAACAATGGTCAAATGAGAGAGAAAGTGAAATATAATTAATACTCTTATTAAAACACCCCAATACTTAAAAGTACAATTATTTATTCACATTGTACAACCAAATTAAAGCATATCTAACAAATTAAATACAACCAATCAAACACAAATCGGGTTGATCCGGGACGCTTTAAACCCGGCGGGTTGACCCAGTTTAATTTGACCCGTTTTCGACTCAACCTAGCAAGTTGACCCGGTTTAACTCGACTCATTTTTCGACAGGAACGGTTCAACCGGTTGAACCAACCGGGTCGAACCGGGTTTCAAAACATTATCCATTACTTAAAAAAGTACAATGATTTATTCACATTGTACAACCAATTAAAAACATATCTACCAAATTAAATACAACCAATTAAAACACAAACCGGGTTGACCCAGTTTAATTTGACTCGTTTTCGACCTAACCTAGCAAGTTGACCCGGTTTAAATCGACCCATTTTTCGACAGGAATGGTTCAACCGGTTGAACCACCCTGGTTGAACCGGGTTTCAAAACATTATGTTTGATTCCCAAATCTTCAAACTTTTATTATTTTTCGTTTATAACCTATAAACTTTTTTTTATCAATAAACTATTTATCGCTATAAAATCCCGTTGTTATGCACGGTTACTCGTCTAGTATATTTTTATGTCTTAAACCTTAAAAATAAGAAAAGAAAAATATTATGTTTATCACTAGATCTAGAAAAAAGGCAAATGAATTTATTAATCCAATACTTATCCAAGCTCCCTACCCCCAACATATTCTTTGGCTTCCATTGTGACTGGCCTAATCCTTTTCACACCCCAAAACAAATTAAAAATCCATTCAATCATCAAATTCAATAACCCATATAATAAACGTTGCTTTTTCTTTCTTAACCCCCACACAAACAAACACGAACCTTCCTATCAACCAACCAACCCACCCTTTGTTTATTTAATCAATCTTAAATCTCGTTGATTTTGATCTTGGTTTTGAATATGGCTTCTGGATCTTCAAAAGGGTTTGATTTTGCATCTGATGATATCCTTTGTTCTTATGAAGATTATGCAAATCAAGATAATAATAACACTTCTCATTCTGATTCAGCGATTGCTTCTAATTCAGCTAAAGTATGAAACTTTATTCATTTTTGGTCAATACCCATTTGTTTTCTTGGATTGATTCTTTGATTTGTTTGATTTTAAGGTTTTTTTTAAGGTTTGTTAGGTTTTGTGATATGTTTTTTGATCTGGGTTTATATGTGGATTTGTTAAAGGGTTTTGTGATTTGAGTTGTTTTGAGTAAAGGGTATGTGTTATATTATGGTAATTGTTTTGTTTTTGTGATATGTGGGTGTTTGGATTTGGGGTTTGGAATGGATTGTGTAAAGGTGTGGTTTAAATTGGGGTTTATGGGTGTTTGGGATTACTTATCTGTTTGTGATGTTTAAGTTAGGGTTATCTGATTAGATGGTGTTTGAGGTTGCTTTTTTTTTCTTTTTTTTTTTTTTTTTTTTCTTTTTTTTTTTTTTTTTTTTTTTTTTCTGTTTTGTGTAGCTTATAAGCAGAAGCTGATTACTTATCTGCTAAAAAATAAGCGTATAAGCAGAAAATATAAGCGTCTAAAAAGTAAAAACACCCTAGTAGTTGCGAGCCTATGAGTAAAGTTTTAATAAACGATCCCAAATTGTTTGAATAGAAGATTTCGCTGCTCATAATCTAATTATATAAGGTTAACTCGATCAATCCTGAAAAATCTGCTCCAGGTTGTAGATTGTGGTGGAAGTTGCACATTGTTAAATACTTGTATAAATGTTTTTAAATTTCAATATCATATGATTGGATATAAGTGGCTTAAGCTGAAAATTTGTAGCAGGAGTTTCATAAGAACCGAATGGCAAGAACATCCGTGTTCCCCAATTCGTCGTACAGTCCACCGGATGATTCTAGTAGCCAAGAAGTGATCCTCTTGGCTGTGGAGAGATCAATGAAGAAACACACGGATAACCTTATGCGTTTTCTCGAAGGGCTTAGTTCACGCTTGTCACAGTTGGAATTGTATTGCTACAATCTTGATAAATCAATTGGTGAGATGCGTTCTGATTTGACTCGTGATCATGCAGAGTCGGAGGTGAAGCTTAAGTTTCTCGAGAAGCATCTTCAAGAGGTGAGTTGCAACGGACTTTATTTTTTGTTTATGAGATGGTCGGGTTGGAAAGGTTAGATAATGACCTCTGTTGCGTAAACCAAACCAGCCTTTTTGTTGCTGAACTGAAACAAGGCAATTTAGTTTGGCTAGTTTGATATATGCAAAAACATGAAAGGGCATGGGGACCCCATGCCTGTTGATAAAAATGTAATATAAATGGTTTGGTGTGACACTCAAAATACTAACCAAACAGGGTGTCTTGGTTTGTAATTTTTCAAACCAACCGCCTGACCTAGTATCAGCATGCCAACCATCCAAAACCGGCCAAGTTGTTTGGTTTACGGGTTTGATCGGCTTTGGACAAACTATGAGCACCTCTGTGACTTGTAAAATTTCTCTAAAAATAAAATAAGGATATACTACATATTATGACTATCAAGATCTATATCTCTACACAAATATTCTACTTTCCGAAGAAACCAATGTATGTTTTTTTTTTTTAGTTCATGATTATCAACTGTGTTTGCTTGTTGAGCCATTTGCTATGCTCCCTTTTTGGCTAAATCTTTTGGCTCTTAAGTCTCTTAACACATTTAACTCTTAGAAAAATGTAGATAAAATAGTTTTGATCATTTATAGATGATGAGTCCAAACCTCTGGCTTTTCTCTTTTCACGGTGGAAGTGATTTTAATTGAAGTTTTGTGGTATAATTGCTGCAGGTTCACAGGTCAGTGCAGATTTTGAGGGACAAACAGGAACTCGCTGATACCCAAAAGGAACTAGCAAAGCTTCAACTTGCCCAAAAAGATTCATCTTCGAGTCACAACTCACAGCAAAATGAGGAGCGGTCTTCAACGCCTGATGCCAAAAAGAACGATTGTTCAGCCGATTCCACTGGTCAGCAATTAGCTCTTGCCCTTCCGAGTCAAGTGGCCCCACCTCCACCTGCAGCCCCCCAACAGCAAATGGTTCAGCCAATGAGTCAGCCACAAGGTTATTATTTGCCACCTGGCCAATATCCGCCTTCTCAAGCGCCGCCACCACCACCTCAACAGCAGCAGCAACAACCGCCACCTAGCCAATATATGCAGTCTCAAGTGCCACCACCTCAGCCGCAGCAGCAGCAACCACCACCTCAAGTTCACTCGTTGCCACAGTATCAGCAGCAGTGGGGCCAGCAAGTGCAACCACAGCCATCGATGCAACCTGGGTCCAAACCATCATCACCTCAAGTTTACCCTCAGTACCTCCCAAGTCAACCACCCGAACCACTTCCAAGTAGTATGCCAATGCAAATGCCATATTCTGGTATTCCCCCGCCTGGCTCTAGCCAACCAATGACATACTCTTATGGTGGACCAGTCCGAACCTCTCAGCCTCAGCCTCAGCCACCACCACAGCAACAACCCCCACCACCACCACCACAACATCTGAAGCCTGCTTTTGGAGGACCACCAGGGGATGGATATGCGCCAGCCGGTGGACCACCAAGTGGGTATATGATGTATGAAAATGAGGCGGGAAGGGTTCAGCATCCTAGCCAAGCAGGTCACTTTCCACAAGGCGGATATCCTCCGACCCAACAGCAAGCTACTGGTGGTAGTGGGATGATGTCACGTCCTGGACCTGGTCCTGGACCTGCTCCTGGGCAGTTTATGCGTAATAATCCATACAACGAGCTGATAGATAAATTGGTAAGCATGGGGTATCGTGGTGATCATGTTATGAGTGTGATCCAGAGGCTAGAAGAGACTGGTCAGACGGTTGATTTCAATGCAGTGCTCGATAGGTTGAATGGACATCCGTCAGGGGGAAATCAGAGAGGATGGTCTGGTTGATTGGAATTCTGGTGATGAATTACTTGTGTGTGTCTTTTGGATTTTATTATGTGTTTTGAATAATTCTAACGTGTTTGTGATGGTGATGTCGTATATGGACGGACGGAGAGAGATATTTTTAGTTGGTATCTCTTCGTTACAGCATTTCGTTTGTGGTATGTGGTAATTTGATATAGAGCGGTGAATGCTAGTTTCGTTTTATTATGACTGGTTATTCTGCGAACTATATGCATATGTAAAGGGAAGTGATTGGCACACTCATAAAAGTTATTGGCACACTCAACTGTACAAGCTGTTAAAGCAGGATATACGTAAAGTACAACTGTCTAATGCATTGAATAGAGTGTGCCAATAAATTATAAGAGTGCAAATCATTTCCCATATGTAAAGTTTGAACATCCGAGAAATAAAAAGGCATCATCTTGTAGCATGCGTCTGGTGATGTGATGGTGAATCTTTACTTATCTCGTCATCAGAAACCTAGTGTGCCAGCAAAAGCTTTTGCTGCGTGCTTGATGGCCTTCATTATCGCGATGTTTGTGTTGCCATTTTTATGTTCATTTAGCCAATGGTTGGGTCTTATGCTTCTGTTCCTTTATTGTGATCTCTCCACGTGACTTGTTTTGCATGGTTTTTGTCACTATTGGCTTTATATGGTTGGAACGGATATTGGTTGGCTGATGGGTTCATGAGTTTTTTACAATAGATCATGGATGTAGCATTATAGCAAGTTGATGCAAGGAACCCATACTGTAGTAATGTTCTGATGTCCATATTTGTATAACACAATCACATAGGTCAATCGTTGGTTAAGTTTCTAGGCTGAAAATGTTGATAACATGTCACCTCAACACTAGGTGCTCGTGAGCCATAGGGCTTGTTTTATAGCAAAAAAATGTTATCTCAGCACTATCTTCGATAACTCATAACTTATAAATTAATCTAAAAGCGCCCTCTCTCCACCACTCAAGTTAGGACACCATGGCCTACACTTTAACCCAATAAAATAAAATTTAAAACAAAATAAATAAAAAAATGGAGAACTTG
The DNA here is from genome assembly GCA_030686995.1 of Artemisia argyi. Classification (NCBI taxonomy): domain Eukaryota; kingdom Viridiplantae; phylum Streptophyta; class Magnoliopsida; order Asterales; family Asteraceae; genus Artemisia; species Artemisia argyi. The sequence continues at coordinate 100,223,861 of CM060696.1, read as the reverse complement.
GCTGGTAAATTTGGTGCAAGGTCATGTGACACGAGTTGATCGCCGCCTCCTTGTCCTGGAGGCTCTCCACCGGCAAGAATTTTTTGACCTGATCAAAAGTTTGTGGTGTGCTGTCAAGCTATAAGGCTGAGTTATGGGGTTATAACTTGCCTTCTAGCCCATATCGCGTGCTCTTAGGCCCACAGTAACAAATGTGTCCACGCTAAATGCTAATGAAGCAACAAACCTAGTTTGGCGTCCCGCTACACACATTTTATGAAATTGTTTATGATACTGTAAATAATTTCCAAGGATGCTAGATTAATAACTAAACTACATCGACTAGTTAACATAACAAACCTTAAACATGTCAGCACAACCACGTTTAGATATTGTAGATGATGAGTTATTTACTCTAAAAATAGTTCGCTTTCGCTAATATTATCAACTATTCAGCTTCTTTTGGGCCCAATCCGTTACGCATGTCCAGCCCAAAACGTTTCCTGCCCTTTGCTATTAATCTATTATACTCTATTAGTGTATATATTATTATTCTTGGCCTATTTTTTAGGCCCAATGCAATAATTGCTGGTCTTTTTTTTAAACAACTGTTGGGCTTTTTTTTTTTTTTGAACTTATAGGAAGAAAAAAAAAGTTTTTTTTTTTTTTTTTTTTTTTTTTTTTTTTTCGTATAAGTTCGGGATACAAAAAATATTTTGACGTAAAACAACTGAATCAAATAACTCCGCAAAACCTGCTTCGATGACTGATCACGTTGCCTGAGTCTTTTGTACTGCTAAAAATGCCAAACCGTGCACCATAAACATGCTATAAAAAACCGACACGCATTTATGTGCATGACCAATGCCCCGCCGCAACGCGGCGGGTCGAAGCCATCCTCGTTTTTACAATACTGTGGGCCTAGAAATGATGAGCCTCTAGCTACAACTATACAAGTATAAGACAGCAGCCATAGTGATGGGCTAAATGTAAAGCCTGATAGTCTTATTTGGTTGCTTGCTGGAAGATTGGAAGTTATGAGTTATAGGTTTTTCATTTGGAAATTTATTTTAGTTATTAATCCTGGAAAAAATTGTATGGCTTGAAAGTTATAGAATACTATTACAGTCTTCGATTAGTATGCTGTTTGTATGCTTCAATCGGATACCAGCTGCTTGGATGCGTTTGAAGCCTCGAGAACCAATTACCAATGACATGCACCTTTGATTGTGGGAATAGCGATACAACATGAGGTGAATATGCAAGCTAATAAGCTAGTAATGAACGTATGTTATATATTATCATATATAACAAGTAATCCATATGTTTCTAACAAATTTTGAAATTAATCAAAATCCAAATGTAGACCTTTTTCATATAAACCTTATGTTTAGTATTTTAAAAGTGCTATACATACCATATTCTCACCAGTCACCACCTTCTTCCCCTCTTCACTTGCACGTTACCGCAGGGAATCGTCAGTAACAGTAGGAAATCACTTATACAAAACAAAAAATCATTTTAGTTTGGTATGACTTTAATCCCAGGTGCAATATAAGTCTTAATGCTATTATATAAGTTTGATGGGCTCCTTGATACATTGATGATTGGTTTATATATTCTAAGCCTAACCCATATTAGGCTCGAGTATATATTCATTCATTTTTGTTTAGGGGGTTCGGTTGAAAATTTTAACTATCTATTGCCATTTTAACTATCTATTGCAGGTTGAAAATTTTAACTATTCATTGCAGGGTGGGTAGTTCACTTTACTAACCGAAACCGAAACACACTAGGCGGGTAACCTTAAAAGCATTTTGCATCTGTTATACTAAGCTTCAATATATTTCTAATTATCTTTTACAGGGGTGGGTGTTCATTTTACTAGTCGAAACCTAAACATACTAGGCAAATAACCTGATATACGTTCGGACACAATAAAAAGCGCTCAAATAATCATATAGATCGTAGGGGTGGCAATTCGGGTCCGGTTTGGGTTGGCGGGTTTGGGTTGTCAGGTTGGCGGGTCAGAAAACCCCAACCTGAACCTGACCCAATTAAATCATCGGGTCAGCTATGTCAACCCTAACCTGTTTACACGTAACCCGAACCTGACCTATTTAACTCGTATATATACTTAGGTTGACAGGTTAAATATGTTACATGGGTTGAATATGTTAAACGGGTTTCGAGTTGACCCATTTAATCCGTTTTATATATAAAAGTTAGCACATTACACGAGTTAAATGGGTTAAACGTGTTAGTGGGTCAACCCGTTTAACCTATTTAACCCGTATAATTAAATATAAATAATTTTTTAATTAAGAAAAAAACTTAAACGGGTTGGCGGGTCGACCCGTTTATTTTATTCCCAACCCGAACCTGACCTGTTTAATAAACGGATTAGATATGTCGACCCAAACCTGACCCTATTTAGCTCAACCCGAACCTGTTAATTTTCGTGTCAGTTTCAGGTCGGGTTTCGTGTTGGGTCAGAAATTGCCACCCCTATGTAGATGATTGGTTATATAGTAAAGCCAAACCCATATTAGGTTTGAGTATATTTTCAATCATCTTTTGTTGGGTGCTTCGGTTGAAATGTTTTGCTATCTATTGCGGGGTTGGGTAGTTCATTTTACTCACCGTAACCGAAATGTACTAGGCGGGTAATCTAAAGTGCGTCTTGTCACAATAAAACCCCCTCAAATAATCACGTATAACAACATAACTAAGACTATTTATTCAACGTTTATAAGTTACGATCTTTAAGCAAATACAATACATGAACGTTATTAATGTTCACATTAGGTAAGTAATAAGTTGTTATACTAAGCTTCAACATATTTCCAATTATCTTTTATAGAGGTGTTTAAGGAGTGGTTCGGTTGAATTTAAACTATCAATTGCCGAGTGGGTAGTTCATTTTACTATCCGAAACCGAAACGTACTAAACAAATAACCGGACATGCATTCCGTAACAGTAAAAACCACTTAAATAAGCACATAGACGTTATTAATGTTTAATGATACGCTAGAAGATTATAATTTTTTTTATGCATTTGAAATATTTACTTGTGTCAGGATCAAATGAGAAATATAATTAAGATTAGAAGAATGAGAAAAAACAACAACCACAAATATTAGATGCACCCACAAAAATAGGTGCATCTCCCTATTAATTCATTTTCCTTATTTGAAATATGTGGCTACAATTTCTTCTCACTCTTCTTAGTTCATTTATTCTTCTCATTAAATCCATACTCGTGTCATATATTGTGTAAAAAAAAAGTCTTTAAAAGATTTTTGAATTTTGAATGCTATTAGAATGGATATTTTGAACAATTTTTTTCCCGCATGAAGTATGTTTATATTATAATAATAAAGGTCTAACATCTTGATTTTTTTTTCTTCATAAATCGACAGTCATATAAATGTTTATAAAGCTATAAATACTATACACATAAAGATTCAAGGGCAATAGGATCCTTCAATATTTATATCACCCAGATTCAAAAATAGAATAACATGATCTAATTAAGATATATGAAATGAAAAAAACATGCTAAACGTTCATATGCCTGTCTAACTTAATGACCTAGAATTATCGCCCCGATAACCATCAAGAAACTAAAGGACAAAGATGAATTTTGTCATTGAGCTTTGTGGTTCCATTGAACTTTTCCATTTACCATTGAATTTTTGGTTTTTGTTACTAGATACTATTGTGTATTGTTTACGAATGCATTTGAAAAACATGATGAAGTAGTGTGGAAAAATTTGAAGTGAAATAAACTGGTAACTAAGGGATTGTTTATTAAATTAATTGGTTTGAATATATTACTATATTAGCCATTTAATTGAGAGAGAGATTTTTGTGGACCTCCCCATTAAGATGAAATAAGGGTTTGAGCCCACTTATTAAGTGGAAAAGAAAACCCGGAACATGATTATTTTGTTTATCAGCCAATAAACAGGTTTTTAAAGAAACATAAGCATGAATTCAAATTCTCATTAGAAGATTTATGGGAAAGGTAAGTTCAGCCTAATCGAATTTTGTAGGGCCCACATTGTTCTGTTGAGACAATCGTAATCGCTTCGCAAGATGTTGCAAAGTAGATACCGTTGTGTGGGAACGAGTCGTGTTTGCTTGTCACGTGACCCTCATTTCGAACCTGATCGCATCATCTTCGATTTCATTAAGGTCGGAATCCGATGTGCATAAAAACGGATGAGATGGGTGTCATCATGATCGGAATGAGCCGATGGTGAAGACGGCAGGGGCGGAACTCTTAAGGGCCAGGGGAGGGTTCCGCCGCCAAAAAAATTACGGCAACTAATGTAAATATTATAGGTTTTAGGGGTATTTGGTTGAAAATACAAACAAATCTCCGATTCGGCCCTCTCAAAATTAATGTTCAAGTTCCGCCACTGGAAGACGGTGCAATTTCCGGGAAGAATGATGGTGCGTGAGAGGAGGTATGGCCGATTATGTGACGTTAGGGGTGTAGTATGCAATTAAATAAATGATAAATAGATGAAAATAGGCGTGTAGTTGGTGCAGACTGCAGAAGGGTAAAAGCGGCAAAACATGATTCAGTGTGATAGTTTCAGCAATATGTTATAAAGTTGAGTTAAGTTGAAAATAAGTACCATATTGAATCACAACTTTGCTTATTTTCCTGAATATATTCTAAAAGGTATGATTTGGATAAATGGTCGTATTTATTAGGGTATTTTCATAAAAGGATGTATTTATACCGTAAGGGCCAGGGGAGGGTTCCGCCGCCAAAAAAATTACGGCAACGAATGTAAATATTATAGGTTTTAGGGGTATTTGGTTGAAAATACAAACAAATCTCCGATTCGGCCCTCTCAAAATTAATGTTCAAGTTCCGCCACTGGAAGACGGTGCAATTTCCGGGAAGAATGATGGTGCGTGAGAGGAGGTATGGCCGATTATGTGACGTTGGGGGTGTAGTATGCAATTAAATAAATGATAAATAGATGAACATAGGTGTGTAGTTGGTGCAGACTGCAGAAGGGTAAAAGCGGCAAAACATGATTCAGTGTGATAGTTTTAGCAATATGTTATAAAGTTGAGTTAAGTTGAAAATAAGTACCATATTGAATCACAACTTTGCTTATTTTCCTGAATATATTCTAAAAGGTATGATTTGGATAAATGGTCGTATTTATTAGGGTATTTTCATAAAAGGATGTATTTATACCGTATTTGCGTTTTTGGCAATTATGGTGTGCACGTACCATGATTTGCGCCACCAAAAGAACACCTATTTATAAACCACTTGGACAGAAAAATATTTATAAACCACACCGAAAAATTGTTTTTCTAAGTTAATACAACTAATACAATGATTACAACGGCAAACATTAAACCTTGCAATATACAACTTATTGTGTCTAAAGTTTGAAATTCAAGAATTTAGTGGTGATGAAGGGAAGTTGTGTTTGATGATTATCAGCACATTTAAGCATTAGTATGAGGTGGAGTGGTGTAAAGTTAAAAAGTTTATAACCTTAGAGCATGCCTATCCGTAACTTGAGTTAACTTATAACTCAGCGCCACGTCAGCGCCACATCAGCTTTACCACTTTAACCTTAACTCAGAAAAAAACACCCACAACAATAACTCAGCTTTAACTCAAATATTTTCAAATTCTACCCTCAACTAAAACAAACAATTCAATTAATAAACCACATAACATTAAAACTTAATTTCTTACAATACAAATTATAAAAAACTTAAAATAACAACAACAACGATTAACATAAAAAAAAGAAAAGAAAAAAAACGAAACATAAGAAATTAAACCATACGAATTAAAACTACTTATTCGTCGTCTTCGGAATATTCTTGTTGTTGTTGTTGTTGGTGTTAAAGACGTTTCTGCCAAGCATGCTCCATAAGATCTCGTTGGAGTTGAGTATGCACGCCTGCATCGCGCATTTCCCTTGTCTTGCGCCTCTGCGTATCACACCTGTCGATCCACCTTTCTTGACTCAAATGTGGTGCCGGATCTACTCACATTCTTTTATACTCGTGGAGTGTAAAGTTTTGATCTTTTAGAATCATGTTATGCAAAATAATGCATGTATACATGATTCTTTGTATCTTGACAATTTTTCATGCACGTGCCGGTTGTTGTAGTATACCCCCAACGTCCTTGAAGCACGCCAAAAGCACGTTCGATATCTTTGCGTGCACTTTCTTGCTTCCTTTTAAAATAGCTATGTTTCTCATCAGTCGTTGCCGAGAAAAATTTGACGAAAGTTGCCCACTGCGGGTAAATTCCGTCAGCTAAGTAATACCCCTGTTCATACCTTCTTTCATTTACTGTATATGGTGCCCTTGGGGATTCATCAGCAAGAATGTTGTCAAACAAGTTAGAGTTATCTAAAACGTTAATATCATTATTTGCCCCTGCCATACCAAAAAAAGCATGCCAAATCTACAAATCATGTGAAGCAACAGCTTCAAGCATTAACGTTGGGTATCTTTTATCACCCCTACCAAATTAGCCCTGCCAAGTTACCGGACAATTTTTCCACGCCCAATGCATGCAATCAATACTACCAAGCATACCCGGAAAACCATGTTGACGCTCATGCAATTCATAAATATGTTGCATGTCGGACCATGTTGGTGTTCTTAAAAACTCATGCATAAACAAATCCATAACACACATGTTAAAATTATCAAGACAAAGACGTTGAGTAGACTCACCCATTTACAAATACTCATCGAACGCATCTGGGGCGGTGCCATACGCCAATTGTCGTATCGCAGATGTACACTTCATAAGTGCACTAATACTCGCTCGACCCGTACAATCGATTCCTGACTTAAAGTATTGAAAGTGGTCTGGAATAACATCGAATTCGTAAGACTCAATACCGTTCACTATTTGCAGAAATAGTTTTCGGCTCATACGAAACCTCCTACGAAATTTACTGTGCTTATACTTACAACCTTCAACGAAATAGTCGTTTTTCAAACGTTCTTCAGCAAGCTCACGTTCACGATGTATGTTGGTACGGGGCACCGGAAAACCATGAGCTTCTTCTTCTTCTAAGCATTGCCGTAGCTCGTACGCTTGAACCATAAACTGTATGTCTTCTTCGTCATCAAGGTTTGACCAACTAGGATCAAAATCGTTATTTTGATTTGGATCCATTATGAATGAGGAAGGTTTTTTTCTTATAAAGGAAGTATAAAAGAGTAGAAAATTAGTAGTGGATGTGTGAAAAATATATGTGTGTTAAGTTGGTATTTATAGTTGTTTTAAATGTTTTAAAAGTAATTTTTGGGTGAGTTTTAAAAACTAGCCGTTTTTAATTATTGAGGGGGTGAAAGTGAAATTTTTTTTGAAAATAAATGGCTAGAAAATGGAACGTTGGAGGGGGTAAAACAATTTTTTTTTATTCAAGTTTCAGCTTTAACACAGCGTTAGCACGCTAACGTGGTGCATTAACGCGCCTCTAACGCAGGAGGACACAGCCGTAACGCAGCTTAACGCAGCCCAAAACTCACTTTAACGCAGCCAAGGCGTTATGGCTGGGCATGCTCTTAGCTTTAAAGTGGTAAGCGTAAATAACAATAAGGCAGACATCTAATAATGTCAATTTGATGCTCAGTACGTTTGTTTAATGATTTTATTGCCCAGTTTGCCTTTGAGTCAAGAATTAAGATATCCAATCCTCTTATTTTGACTGAACATGTAGTTTAGGGAGAAATGTGATTAATCGTCGTCCTTTAATTAATGACAGAATAAGAGCATAAAGTGAACGGTAAACCAATGCTGCTCACTTGCATGTGACGATGACGAAGGATAATATGTGATTTAACTTGAAAACTTACTATTGATAAAAGACGAAGGATAATATGTGATTTAACTTGAAAACTAACTATTGATAAAAGATGCAGAACTCATGGAACAATTTTAACTAGATTTTTGTGGTGATGATGATCCAAGGGTATTTAAGTCTTTTGCATAATAAAGAAGCATTAGTTAAGCATTATGATAAAAAAATACGAACGTAATTAGGCATTTTGACAATAAAAAAAAGTACATTATGTAGAATGAGTCTATTTTGTAAGTACGTTAAACATTTATGGCTTTTACCATTTTTTCTTTTGTAGTGTTTGAGATATGCAACTTTGAAGACCGTTGAAAATGAAAATGGTGCGCAAGGAAGAATAGCGCACCACATTGGATGATGTGGTAAAAGGTAATATTTTAAGTAACAATTGGTAAGCTAGTAGTGTATTGTGACCGTATTAGTAATTAATTTTTCCGAGAATCTAAGCGAACACCTTTGTCCCTTCATGACCTTCAACTCTTCAAGTAGACAAATCGCCGAATGCTCACTACCCCCAATAGTGGCTTGAACCAAAACGAAGCTGATGCTTAATTTTTCTTTTAGACGATAAATACATACATATTACTTAAACATTTTTTTGACGACACTAAGACTTGATCTTTCGGTTGTAAACTTGTAATCACCTTGATATAACTAGGCTACAAACCGGCTCATAATGAGTCTTTTTCGTTAACTTCTACTACGTATATAAAAAACAAAAATACTAGATTTTCTACTTATTTTGAAATAAAAATCTGGGTTGGACTGTCACCACAACATATCGATGTAAAGATCAATAAACTGAAACTGTTTAGAAGCATTAAACTAGCAACAAAAGTGGACTAATAAATTATCTCTTCAAATATCGATATAAAAAACATATCGATGTATCACTTTTGCTATGATTCCTGCACTCATTAATGTTTACATAAATTCACATAAATTCTGAAGCCTAATTAGAAACAATTAACTTAGGATAATAAATTATCTTTTCAAAACTTCATGGCTACAGTAATAGGGTAGGCAGTGAATCGGGTTGAAAGTAAGGAAGTGTTTGGTATGCGGGTATGGCACTGTTGGAATGGATTGAAACATCAAAACAATTGTTTGTTTGGGTCTTTCGGAATCAAATAAATGATTCAATTTTTAAAACCCATTCAACAAGTAAATGGTGGGTATGGAGCAAATACACTGACAAATCATCTAATCAAATATTCTCAGCCACGAATTATGTATTTTTCTCATTTTATATTCATTTATGTTTTTTTTTTTACTTTATTTATATTATATTTAAATCTTATAAAAATTTAATAAATTAAATATAATTATATATAATAATATATTTTCTCTCTCCTACTTTTTTCTCAAACCTTTTCCCAATCTTTCAAACCATTCCCAAATCCTAATACCATTTGTGAACCAAACGCACCCTAAAAGTCACCAAACAGTGGCGGAATGCTCTCGAAACCAATTCATGGCTACAGTAATAATAGGTTAGATAGAATCTTACAAGTCATAACTATTAATGTAGGCTACTAAATAGTACAGATGATCTAGATAAACGATTTTTTCATCAAATTAATTTTTTAGACATATACATCGTTTATCAAAAAAAAAATAAAAAATAAAAAAAAATAAAAAATAGCAAGGCTAATAAATATACACTAGACGAGTACTCATGTATAACAACGAAATTTAATATTAATAAATATATACTATTGCGACATTGTAATTAAGTATTTTATATAATGCTTATACATCGTAAGATAATCAAAATTTAATTAAAAATATTTTAACATATGATAATTCAACTCAAGAACAAATTATAAAATGTATCAAAGAGCGTACTAAAGCATTTAGACGCCATTTGGTTCACGGAATACTCAAGATTCTAAAACAACCAGAATCTGCTTGCATTTCATAACATGTTTTGGCATAATGAAGGAAGTTAGAATTGAATTTCGTTCTTTCATGTGCTTGATTGACAAACTAAATAAAATGAAGATACATTAAAATCCCATATACGCAGAATTAACATTTTATAGCAAAATGAAAAGAATGTTTAAAATTCCATAAGATCCATTGTTTTTCTCATAAAAAAAATATTATTATTTAGGTTTGTAACTATATTATTATATTTATTAAAACATAAGAATTTTACATGAAGTTGGATGGACGTTTAAGCACAAGCTGTGCTCCTATTCATTTCTTAATACAAAAGCCCACTTTATTAAAAATAAAAGCACAACTCTTAGCATTATTTGAATGACTAATGGAAATAGACTTAATATGTGAAAGTGTATCTAGAGCCTCCGTATCAAATTCCCCGAATGTAAAAAAAACAAATAGTATGAATTTATATCCGATGTCCTCACATTTGGACACATACTTTCTCTTTTTCTTCTCCACAACATTGTGCAAGCCTACCCTAAGAGCCCATGAAGTCGCCCCATGCCAGCAAAGGGAGAGATTCCATTCACATCCAAAAATTCGTCTTTACCTTGGAGTCAATTAAATACTAGTAAAATGTCTGCAGGTCATAGCTCTTACCCATCTTCCGAGAGGAAACCCATTAGAGCCACCTTACCCACCATGATCCTAACCTTGGAAAATATATCGACAAAAATATTACGCATGAGATTATGCCTGAATGTGAAAAGCTTATTTCTTTGTGTAAAACAATAAGCTTTTGCTGATCGTTTATGAGCTCTAGGATGTTAAGCCTTTGATCTAGGAATTTGGCTATTACGAGCACAATGATAATATTGACGGAATATTCTATGAAAGAAACAATATTATCACAACAAGGTTTTTCTAACTTCTCCGTTTGTTATTCCAACTAGCCCCAATGCTATGTGATCAAGTATAGCACAGTTTACAATCTAACAGGGATCAAAGATCCTTGAGGCTAAACAAACCTAACAACAACAGACCCCTTGTCTGATGTTCCCACACATACTCTTTTAGATGCTTTACATTTTAACACACTTGGTGTTGTTTTTCTAACTTCTAAGTACGAAGCACCTTGGTGATGTTCACTTTGTTTCACTGTGAAGCATGCGCACATTATCTAAAGGGGTGTGATCTCCTTTTTATAGAACAAAGGAGATCATTACAAAATTGATAAGCTTTTGTCATCTACTATCTAGCTTATGACTATGATGTCAGTCAACACGTATCAATGTTTACAACTAATTTAGAGTGTTCAATTTGATGACTGATGAAAGATATTATCTAGAGGATATACTTGACTTTTATGCACAAAATATCTTCTTCATCTTTATCCATTCAGTAGTATGACTCATTGATCAGCAGCAGTGTCAATCAACAGAATCCATCAGCAGAATCCATAACTGGAACTATTTTGCCCATCAGCAGAATCCATCAGTGGAACTATTTTGCTCATCAGCAGAATCCATTAGTGGAAACGTTCTTCAGCAGAATTGCACTTAGCGTATTTTGCTTATCATTTCAGTATTCTTCATGTTTCATTCTTCTTGTTTCTGATCATCAAATCTATGAAATATTTAATTCCTAACAATCTTCCCCTATTTGATGATTACAAAACAAAAACATTCTTGTACGAATTTCCCTAGACGAAGTAGAGAAATTGAGATAACTAAATCTCACCATGAATGAAACTATACTGTCTTCCCCTCAATTTATGCTATCCACCACATCTCTTCCCCTTTTTGTTATCAACAAATAGAGAATATTACAAATATGATCTTTACAGCTACGAACTAATACTACACATCCAATCTATCCTTCTATTATCTCAAATTACCCTCCATTAAGTTTTCCGCACTAAAAATGAACTTGAGACAGTAAAAATCTAAACCATCAGTAGCAATACTAATTAACAGTAGTAAGAATCAATTACTTTCCCTGTGGTGATGCACATACATAATAAATGGTTGAACACTTGAACATTTAAGCTTCCCCTAAAACCCATATGTTAACCATTTGAATCTTCATTTCTGTAGGCTTTTATGACTGATGAAGAAAAACCAATCATTACTAACTTGATGCTGAAGTGAAAGAAACCAACCTTGTGTCTTATATCTTGTACTAAATCTGACTTCGAACGTATACCCATCCTTGATGTATAGGGAGACCTCAATCTCATGACAATAAACTCATCTTCTATGAGACACTGAGCACTACAATGTAACTCCTTTAAGTGTTTGTCATTTCGTAGTCACTTGAACGAACGAACAAGTTATCTTTAAAGTGTACACATCACCTTAAGATATGATAAGAACACAACCTTGAAAAATTTCACTTCATCTTCAAATAAGGAACAAATAACTTTCTTTACCAATAATAACTTGATAAACAAACCTTTTTATCTTTTAAGAACCAACTCTCTTTTGTGTGTGATTCTTCCCCTTTGTGTGTGTAAACCAAGAAAGAAAAACCAAAAATTCGACCATACCTCAACTGTTTCTACAACAATTTTCAATGATGCATATTATGCCATCTGAAGCTTAGATTGAAGATCCTTCCAGTGAGAATCTACCTTGATATGCCAAGAACCTTCAACAAAAATTTTAGCCCAATCCAACAGTTAACGAATGACTATAGCCTTTGTAAAACTGCTCTTCAGAAAGTTGCGAAAAATTAAGCAAAAACGAATTTTTTTCTTTCTTCTTCTCCTTTTAACAAAAACCTTTTCTTTTCTAGATCCAGAGCCTCCTCGCTCTGATACAATTGTGAAAAGCTTATTTCTTTGTGTAAAACAATAAGCTTTTGCTGATCGTTTATGAGCTCTAGGATGTTAAGCCTTTGATCTAGGAATTTGGCTATTACGAGCACAATGATAATATTGACGGAATATTCTATGAAAGAAACAATATTATCACAACAAGGTTTTTCTAACTTCTCCGTTTGTTATTCCAACTAGCCCCAATGCTATGTGATCAAGTATAGCACGGTTTACAATCTAACAGGGATCAAAGATCCTTGAGGCTAAACAAACCTAACAACAACAGACCCCTTGTCTGATGTTCCCACACACACTCTTTTAGATGCTTTACATTTTAACACACTTGGTGTTGTTTTTCTAACTTCTAACCTTGGTGATGTTCACTTTGTTTCACTGTGAAGCATGCGCACATTATCTAAAGGGGTGTGATCTCCTTTTTATAGAACAAAGGAGATCATTACAAAATTGATAAGCTTTTGTCATCTACTATCTAGCTTATGACTATGATGTCAGTCAACACGTATCAATGTTTACAACTCATTTAGAGTGTTCAATTTGATGACTGATGAAAGATATTATCTAGAGGATATACTTGACTTTTATGCACAAAATATCTTCTTCATTTTTATCCATTCAGTAGTATGACTCATTGATCAGCAACAGTGTCAATCAGCAGAATCCATCAGCAGAATCCATCAGTGGAACTATTTTGCTCATCAGCAGAATCCATCAGTGGAAACGTTCTTCAGCAGAATTGCACTTAGCGTATTTTACTTATCATTTCAGTATTCTTCATGTTTCATTCTTCTTGTTTCTGATCATCAAATCTATGAAATATTTAATTCCTAACACTGAACTTCACACCCACTTCATTAGAATAGTGGACCGCATGATATCTCCATTGGTCCATATGATGCACGTTGCAACTCGGGAAAATGCTACCTTCAAAGAACATAGGTAAAGAAAACCTATAACCTACACTGATCGAAATTGACGATGGTTCATGCTCTGTCCCAAGCCCTTAAAAGGGATGGTGAAAAGAAAATCTTGTATATGTAGGGCACAAATGCAACTAAGAATAGCCACCTGCCATGGATTTAGCGAGTACTTATAAACAAGATCTTTCTCAATGACACCAAAGTAACACTTTGCCAATGTTTTCTTCATTTTAGGGGTAGAAGCGCAAGTGGTAATAGAGAGCACATCCACGTTGCATGTAGTGATCTGAATGTGAAATTTTTTATACTGTAAAATATATAACAAATTTATTAAACCGTCTCTTAAAGTCTTTGCAAAATAAATTTCCCACTTTTCAGAAAATTAGTATCACAGAAAATGTAATATTGAAAAACATTACTCGCTGCAAATTATAATTAGCAAATACCTACAACCACAATGCATGGAACCCTGCTAGTGTTCTATTAATGAGGTTTGTTAGACCCATCACGAAATTTCCTACCATTAATATTATCACATAAAGGTTCTATTAACGAGGGTTGTTAGACCGGTTGCAAAATTTCCTACCATTAATAATACCACTACAACATTTTGGCCTTATAGTGACGACGGGTGTTGTCGCTAAAAGTTATAGCGACGCCAAGAAGACTATATATATTCCATCTCTGTAGGTCCGTCGCTATATGTTTTAGCGACAACAATTTTAATTTTTAGCAACCACGAGTTTAACTTGACTTTTTTATTTTTGTTTTTTGTCTTTCGGCTAAACTTTCATGACTAAACCTATAGTGACTACATGTTGTCGCTATAAATTTCATTGACTAATCGACCAAAACCTTTAGCAACGACCCATAGGGATGACATGTCGTCTCTATACGTCTTCTCCAAAAGTGACTCCTGTCACACCCCCTAAAATATCATAGTGGAATGATAATCGGGGTATGACTTCATAACACAAAACACAATGTGCAAGATAATAGAGAAGTACTAAGTGCATTCTACACAAAATAAGGTCAAAGTCTCAATAATCTCACAAGCTGGGATAAGTACTAGCCACAATACATAAGTCCACAAAATAACGAAATCTCAAGGAAATACTAAAATACATACTCCACAGGAACACAACCTGGGAGGGTCTTGTCTTAAGTCTGCTAAGCCACGCCTAATCCTCAACCTCGTATGCAACATTATTGATAACACCTGAAAATGGATACTTGAAAACATCAACATAAAGTAGGTTTAAGAGTTAAACCACGAAGCTGTGAATAATATAGCATAGGACAATAGTGAGCAAGATATACAAATATAAGCACTTAATGAAACCACGATGCTTGCGACAACTGAACCTACTGTAAAGCCCCATTTAAGCCCATCTAGGATATTGTAACAATGATTTGCACATCGGAATAATAATAAGAACAATCAAAGTTACTAAAAGGTTTTTCTTTATTCACTATATAAACTACTATACGTGCACACACACGTTTACAAGATGACTCTCATAGGAGTTCTAGTATTTCTGGATGCTAAAACTATTAAACTAATACTCTTTATATAGAAGGTTTACAATAAAACCCTAGCTTACACAAAAAGCTAACTAAGAAGATAATAACAAATCTTCTAAATCTTTCTATCTTTAAAGAGATATTCCAGCTTTTAATTATTCCATATGTAAATTACCAAAGCTGTCACATTAAGCCCTTGTAGTTTTGTAATCATCAAATTATAATTCCCAACAATCTTCCCCTATTTGATATTACAAAACTATCTTCAATGCTTCCCCTTAACTTGAACATGTCACCACATAATAATAAGCTGCAAACCTATAATATTCTTCCCCTTTTCTAATAATCGAATAGGGGTCTTCTGTATGCAACTTGAATAACACTTCCCATTAAGTGGTGATCTCTTGAATCTCGAACTCTTTAGGCTTTATGTAATGATTACTGATGAAGAAAATTGAGTATAACCAATTTGATGAAGAAGTTGAATTTCCTAAACTTGCGTCTTATATCTTGTACCATCCACGTGACTCCAAACTCATACCAAACCAAAAAGTATAAGTAGACCGCAACCTCTTGATAAATCCTCAACTAAATGAGACACTGAGCACTACAAAGTAACTCCTTTAAGTGATAGCAAATGTGAGCATTAAGCACCATTAGTTTGTAGACCACACACCTTTGCTAGATTCATCAAGTCTTTATCACATCATTAACGTACAAACAAGTTACCTCCTGCTAAAAGGTATGATAAGAACGCGCACCTGTGAAACTCAACTACAACATCAAATAAATGATACTCATCCTTCTTCGTGATCAATTCTCCAAATAATCTCCAAAATGAGCCATAAAATAATAAGAATAAACTGAAATATCTTTAGTTATGTCCGAGTGTAACAACTATGGTTTTAGCAGGCCAGTTTAACTGATAGTCTTGACTCGGTTGAAGTTTGTTTGGTGTGTCTTAGGTGATTGAAGTGATAGATGTGTGATATATGTATGATATGAGTGTGTGTTGGCACTAAATACTTTGCATGGTTTTATTATGGTGATTGAGTAATGTTGTTTTAGTTAAGTTCATTTCGTTCACCTTGGTGGCGTGGAAATGATTTGTGTGATTTTGTGTTCGGGGTTTCTGCGTAATGAGTTTTGTTAAATCTTGTGAGCGTTAGTAAGTTAGGCGGTGTTTGGTTTTATGGATTATATTAATTATAAGTGTGAAATTCTATTTTTGGAAACTTTGGTTTGAAAATAATAATTTTCTGAGTTGTCGTAAAAACGAATGTTTATTGCATAAGACGTTAGGTTTCGTTATGGGTTCTTATAAAATATCAAGAGTACAAGGTTTTAAGTGTAATATTTAATTAAATAAAAGAAAATAATAAAAATATATGTGTGTAGGAAATCGGCCCAAAGGGGTTTGCAAGGGTTTTGGGTTTATTTTATTTATCAAATAAGGAATCCTAGTCAAACCCAAACAAGCCCAATTCTCCACCCATATATCCCTAGGAACGACCCCAATCCATTCTTTTGGGATATATGGTCGATCAAAGAGAGCAGGAAGAGCAGAGAATTTTTAGGGTTTAGTTTTGAAGCATAAAAATCAAGATCAAGGTATAATTTTCAATTCTTGTACTTAATTAATCATTATAATTCATGTAACAAAGATATGGTGAATTAGGGTTTACTCTCACTTCTGTAAATTCTTGATATAAAACATGTTGGGATCAATAATCAGTGATATTATGATGATTGGTGAAAGAATTAAGGGATAAAACGTGTTAGTTAATGAGTTAGGGTTTTGACAGATTTGTAAGGCTGTAAAGATACGAAGATATTTAATAGATGGAGATGAGCTAGAACATGAATCTTGTGTCTAAATTGTAGTTCAGTGATCCAAAAAGTCTGGCCACGATCGATTTCGAGGTCCGAAAAGCAGTCTAATGATTTTTGCGAGAAAAGGTGTCAAAGCTGTTAAACCAGGACATATTTAGGGTAAAAGTATTGAGGTTAAAAGTGGATTAGAAAGTGGAACTAGGGTTAGCCCTTCTGATAGAGTTTAATTCTATATTCCCTTTGACTTCCACGCGAAGGAGGGACATTAAAAAGTTGTACAAATATGATTCTTAGGTCAAAACATTTTGGTGTGCATTCAGATCCGAATGTGGATAGTTTTCAAGTTTGATTTTATTAAGAGTACTTGTGTATATTTTTAGAACATGGCCTTCTGGGAATATCTTTTATGTTCATAAGAGACCATGGTGGATTTTTTGGTGTGAGTTGTGGAGCTTTTCTTACTGTGATTTTATGTGGGTAAATGTACCCCAAAATTCTGCGTTTTCTGATATTATTTGTGCAATGGATTTAGTGAGTGTAAGTGATTGGTAGTGTTTGGTATGGAGTCTAGGTGTACCATAGTGGTTTATATGACTTCTAGACATCCATCATATGTGTGTTACACGGACTAGCTTTTAGCTTGGTCGCGTGTAATGTGGGTTTATTTTATTGTATAGATTTGTGATTGTTTATTTGGAAGCTGCAAAGACTGAGGTGAGTTTATAGTCCTATTTTTACTTTGTTTTAAACTTGGTATGGGAATGATGCTTGTGTTGAAATACTTTTAAGTTACTGTGATTATGTGGTTTATAAATGCATGGACTAGTAAGTGTTATTATATGTGTATGCATGCTATGATATTAATGTGTGGTTATTCTGTGTGGTTCAATTGGAGGGTAGCTATGTTTCCATTGTTCATTTGAGAAATCTAATTGGAGGATAGTAGCCTTACCCATTATTATTTTGTGTGGTCTAATCAGAGGGTTTGATTACCTATTATTGTTTATGTGGATCGTGGGCATGTTCTGTCCCAATTGACGCTTGATATTGAATTTGGATCGTGGGCATGTTCCGTCCCCTATGTCCATATTGTTGCCTTATGAAGCGTTGTTGATTGAATGATGGAGATTGCATGCTAGATTGTATAATAACTAGTCTTACTGTCATGCTACGTTTTATAATCACAGCGAACTGGTTGCCTTGTGTGATATTGTGTGTCTTAAACCTATGAATCTCACCAACATTATGTTGACATTTTTAAGCATCATTTTCAGGTGAGCTTTCTAAGGCTAAGGTAGAATGGAGCGACTAGACAAGACTTAGTTTCATTTGAGAATGGATTATCTTTATGTTTTATTGAAGTTACTTTTGAAATATTGATTTGGTTATTTTCTTTTGGGGTATTGTTACGACACTTTGTGTTGATACTTTGCTCTACTTATGTGCATGTAGAAATTCTCTATTTAGACACCAGGTGTTGTGATGATATCCATGATGCTACACTCGCGTTTCCGCCTTGGCGAGGTGTGACACCGAGATCCAAAAACATGTGTCACCCGATATCTGACCAAACCACCAGTATTAAAACTATATCGGATAACGTTACCAGAATTAACTTGAAAAACACGAGTACTAACTCTCGTATGAAGTAGTATTAACAACCAAAACAAGCAGACTTAACTTTGCGAGAGCAATATTAATATTTGTGAAGGCAGAATTAATCTTCAGAAACACCAGAATTAACGAACATATGGAGCAGTATTAATTTTTTATCATGAGCAGCATCTCGATACGATAAAATAAATAATCTTGTACCGTACCTCTTGTAAAAAGATGAAAGCGACAGACCTTTAATGATATCCAAACCAGTCAAACACATAAAATATTCCATTGAATCAGATCTTTATTAAACAAATCAGTCCCACAATTCACAAATTGACCAATTTAATAATATCGACCCATCATGATAACAATAGCTCATCAAAAAACGACATACTTTTTAAAAGAATATCACCACCGACATACTCTTCAAAATAATATCACCACGACCCTATTAACTATACGAGGTTATTAAACACCACAAATATCAGCCCTCATGATAAATAATTTATTAACCCATGTAAACTTGTACCCTGTTGAATCCTCATAATCGAAAATGATCTACTTAGTTAATCAATAAACGACAACTACTGACCGAATCACAATCAATTCTTTCAATCAGTTCAAGATAAAACCCACAATGATGAATTAATACGAGATTGTTATTGTAGAATTTACCTTGTACCAGTCGACACACAAAACTGATTACACCATAAAAACTAACCGAGCCTTCATCAGATCTGCTTCAAACCTTGTGAGTCCTAGATATCGAGAGCCACCCGCTCTGATACCAATTGTAAAGTCCCGTTTAAGCCCATCTAGGATATTGTAACAATGATTTGCACAACAGAATAATAATAAGAACAATCAAAGTTACTAAAAGGTTTTTCTTTATTCACTATATAAACTACTATACGTGTACACATACATGTTTACTAGACGACTCTCATAGGAGTTCTAGTGTTTCTGGATGCTAAAACTATTAGACTAATACCCTTTATATAGAGGGTTTACAATGAAACCCTAGCTTACACAAAAAGCTAACTAAGAAGATAATAACAAATCTTTTAAATCTTCTATCTTTAAGGAGATATTTAAGCTTTTAATTCTTCCATATGTAAATTACCAAAGCTGTCACATTAAGCCCTTGTAGTTTTGTAATCATCAAATTATAATTCCCAACACCTACCAAGGTTGCTAACAGTGGGGAACTACCGTGATAGTACTATAAAATGCTTCGACTCTAACATGGAGTTAAACAGTTGCGCATAATGAGATACATATAATGAAATCAAGCAACAAAGCACATATTGAAATCAAAATGCACGTATTGTCCAAGATCATGAAAACAGTGTAACACCGCATGAAAATGATCAAAACATCATTTGAGTACCATTTTCCCCCAAGGAAAACATAATGAAAAAAGGGCTACGAAAACTCACCTTAACAAGGTATTGCAATGATAACAGATGCGAACGCAAATGCTCGAAATGTAACCCGAAGGCCTTAACCGCGACCTAATTAATTAAGTCGTTTGAGAAAATATGATATGTACTATATGCATATGAGTCTTAAAAATGCAAAATGGTTCTTATACACTTGCAATGAGGTTTTGTGACTCAACTCGGAATAAAACAAATGTTATATAATTTATTAAGTTTTGAGATTTAAAAGTATATATAAGTATCTCGTAGCATCAAACTATAACTCCTTCGTTATAAGCCTGTTTTTGTCCATTCAAGTCTCTAAAGCTACTAACAACATCTAGTTTCAAAATATGCTGGCCAATGATTTCTGGACACGGTTTTCAAGTCCATTGGGTCGATTATAGGGCTGTTATATTATAAAAGTATGTCAAAATTCGTCCAACTTCTCGGGTTCGTATCTCATTCAATAATGGTCTGTTTTACGTGTTTCAAATTGCTAAACTCAAGTTAATGTGTCCACTTTACATAATTAAAGGCCTCGTTTAATGGTAAGTCGTTTTGGTTAAATTTTTGAGCAAATAATATTCAACCCCGTAATTTGGGTTTTCTTAATAGGTTTTTTCAACTCGAAAGGTCCATAAAATACACATTTTCTAACGAAATTACGTGTTTCAGAAGCCTAAAATTATCTAATCGGAGTCTAGTTTTCAAATAAATAAGCCTTTATTTTTCTCATGTACTATTTGTTCCAATTTATTCATTTTATACACGGAGGTCAAGTCAGTCAGAAAACTGGAGATATAAGGTGACTTGTTTTGGCCCTATCTCATTCGTTATTTATCTTCACGGTACATTCAACTCCCTAAACCTAATTTAAGGTGTCCTCGACAACTTTCATGTTTGTCATTTTTACTCAAACAACCTCTAAATATTTTATTTTCTCAATTGAAATTCGGAACTCAGAATCTAGTCATTTTCTGGTCACTTGTTGCAATTCTTTAAAATAGTAAAACATTTTCTAAAATTATGAAATAATTTATGGTACATCCTAACACATATATAAGAGTAGGTTTATTCCGGTTTTTCATGAAAAATTGTGTAGCGATTTTATTTGTGTGCATTTGTGTGGTGTAAATTTTGGACAACAAAGGTAAATATTTGTTTCAAGGTTTCATAACAACATATCAACAATACAAGTGTATAATAGCCTAAAGTAAGATCATGATTGATGTATAAAGAGTATAAAATGTATAAAATGAGTTGTATGAATGCTTACTTGATGATGAATGATGTAAACTAACACAAGATTACAAGAACTCTAAACCAAGAATCCTTAATCTAATCTTACAAATACTCAAAAATTCTTATCCTAACGTACCAAAACCCCAAAGAAATTTCTCATTTTTCGCCTTGATGTTGGCTGTCATGAGTTATCACAAAAGAGAGTGTGATGTTTGTGATGTTGTAAGTGTAAGGAGTGTTGCTTTTGAGGTCTTACTTATACTAGAACTTAGAGTAATTTGAATAGTCTTCACAAAGGTCACATGGACATGTATAATCTTTTAAGGCAAACAAACAACATCATGGTTTCTTGTGCTACATAGGAACCGGCTAAAGGGCATAGGAAATGAGAAGGATATCTTTTGTAAGTCAAACCAAGCATGTGTACAATGAAAGTAGAAACATGGGTTTTCAAGATTGAAAAGAGCGTGTTTTGCCTAAACACATTAGGGTGGCCGGTTATGAATTATTGGGGGGGGGGGGGGGGGGGGGTATTTCAAATTTAATAAATAGATGTGTGTATGTGTGTATCATATGGTAAAATAAAGGTGACGTAGTTATTTCATGCATGCAAATAACGAAAACACGAAAGGTAAACATTTTATGCGAAATTTGTGAAATAAAATGCAGACACATAAAACATGCTTGAAAAGCTATATAGTACATATCTAAGGTAGACGAAACTTTTTTTGATGCCGGTTTACGTTTAAAATTGTTTTTCGGTTTACGCGATTTGACTTAACGGTTACATGTAAAAGTCAAAAAGGTGTGGGTACTTAAGTTTCATCTGGTCCTCTCGTTCCCAGGTAAATTCAGATTCTCGCTTTGAGTTCCATCGAACCTTGATGATAGGAATCTTGTTGCGTTTCAAAAAATTTCCTCGTTATTTATAAGTAGTTATCAATAGAAGAAGATACTCAAAGAGTACAACATAGGAAATAATATAATCTATTAGTACTATGTCACTGTAAAGCATCTTAACAAATTCACTATTTCTGTGACATTAAGTAATCATATATGATTATATGGTAACTTAAAGGCTATTGTAAACTTAGAGCACAATCTTGGTAAACCAAAAGATGATTAAATTGCATTTTTGGTCCTTGTGGTTTAGCCAAATTGCATGTTTTGGTCCTTATTTTCAAAAGTATAGCAGTAGTCCCCATTTTGAACTTTGGATTGCAAATTCAGTCCTTTATCGATGTAAAATGACTGAAGTACCTTGCGAGAAAAGGAAAAAGACAAGGGCAATTTGGTCATTTCACATTGGCTTAAGGACTGAATTTGCAATCCAAAGTTTAAAATGAGAACTACTGCTGCACTTTCAAAAGGATAAGGACCAAACATGCAATTTGGCCAAACCACAGGGACCAAAATTGCAATTTACTCCCAAAAGATAGAAACAAGTCAAAGTAAATGTTTAGTTTTCATAGCAAAGCAGTCTGGTGCAAGTTTGAAAGTTTACAAGCCAATATCTTCGGTTCTCTGTACTTTTGGTATACTCGAACCAAACAAAACTGATTTCGCATATACTTATTTACTTTGTAAGTTTCTAGCAGAATCGTCATAACAATTGATTACATTATTGCAAATATATATAATATATGGATGTTAAATCACTACAGAAATGAAAATAGATTTTTTTAATTGCAAATTAACGGCTACTGGTTTTGTCAACAAGTTGCAATGTCTTGTATCTTCTAAAATTGTTTCACAAAATCGGTATTAATTTTAGGTTAACAAACCATTAATAGTTCAATCCTCACCTATGCATGCTCTTTCAATGTTTTTGTTTAAGAAAAAATTACTTTAATCAACAATCTTCGATTAATGATTAGTCTAGAGCAAGCAAATCGAAATGCAGATGAAAAGTTTGGTTCGATCTAACGACCTTCAAATTCAGACCGGTTAAGATATAAATAAACAAGATGAAAACATTGGATGTTGTCAAAGATACTACATTTATAATTTTTTCGGAAAGAGGAACCAACACTTTTGGTATGAATAGAAATTTTGAGTTTTTGTGATTTTTAGAAGATTGATGAAAAAAGACAGTGGTTTGTGGTGATGTTTGGAGATGAAGATGTAAAAAGTAAAAAAGAAACAATTTTAATAATTATGGTGGATGGTGGTGGAGGTGACTGAGATGATGGTGATAGTGCGGGTGAATGAGGTGATAGTTATGGTTAGGTTAGTGTATAGAAATAGAAAATAAGATTAAGTGATTTTTTTAATTAAAACATAGTTACAAGTGAGAAATTCAAATTGTCTAGTATGCCCTCTCACAAAAAAGGATAACGAGAGTTGACCGAAATATTACAGTCAAATGGACCTTGGGTGATAAAAAAAAACATGGAAAAGAGACCTCTGATAATTTAAAAAAAAATGTTATTTAGACTCAGCATGGTGATTTTGTACAAGTTCAAGGACGAACGGAGTATTTACTCTATTATTTATCTTATGTAGTCTTGGAGCTTAAAAAAAATAAATAAAAAGAAAAAAAAAAAGAAAACAAAAAAAAACAAAAAAAAAAAAACAAAGTCTTTGAGCTAATATATAAATAGAGCTAGAGAGGACCAAAGCATTTGCACACAAAATGGAGATAACAATCAATGCCTCTAAGCTTGTGAAACCCTCAATACCAACTCCATCCACCCTTCGTAGCTATAACATATCTTTCTTTGATGAGCAACAGGCAGACGTCAATGTACCTCTTGTTCTCTACTACTCTGTATCACAAGAGGCACAAAATAACAATGATACTAGCATCTTTAATCATCTTGAGACATCGCTATCAAAAACACTATCTGGTTTTTACCCATTCGCTGGGAGATATATCCGACACAATTCCTTCATCGATTGTAGTGATCAAGGTGCTCTATATGTCCAAGCCAAAGCAAATTTTAAACTCACGGATTTTCTAGGCCTAGCGTGGGAGTTGAAATTAAAA
This sequence comes from Artemisia argyi, assembly GCA_030686995.1. Classification (NCBI taxonomy): domain Eukaryota; kingdom Viridiplantae; phylum Streptophyta; class Magnoliopsida; order Asterales; family Asteraceae; genus Artemisia; species Artemisia argyi. The sequence continues at coordinate 100,199,741 of CM060696.1, read as the reverse complement.
ATGCTGCATGATTTTCACCCGTGGGGGATTGTTGATGCTTCTGAAATTCACTATCCGCTGTTATCAGTTAAAGTCACAGGTTTTGAATGTGGCAGTATTGCAATTGGTATATGTCTATCACATAAAGTTGGAGACATGTCCACTATGTCCACATTCATTGATGAATGGGCGGCTACTAGGCTAAAATTAGATAAACCATTCGAGTTACAAAAACATTTTCCTGAGTTTGGTGTGCCCCAACGCTACCCAAAAAGAGGTCTGCATCATAGCACAGTAGCTTCAAAATCAAGCATGGGCATGAATATTGTGATGCGGACTTTCTTATTTAAAGGTGATGCAGTATCAAAAATGAGAGAACAACTCACATTTAAGGATAGTATGGGTCATAGGCCTTCAAAAGTGCTACTTATTGAGTCACTATTTTGGAAAGCCTTTGTGGGAATAGATAAGCTAAACAATAATGAAAAATTGAGTACTTTTTCCCAACCGGTTAACTTGAGAAATAAAGTAGTCCCTAAGTTACCTCATTACTTATGTGGGAATTTTATTAGTCTAGCAAATTCGCGAGTTGAGCCTCATGAAGGACACGACATTAATCTCCAAGGTTTCTTTAACCTCTTGCGTGACTCAATCGAAAAAGTGGGTAGCAGTTATGCCAAAGAAACGCCTGGTGAGAACGAATATGAAGTCCTAGTTAATCCGTTTTTGGAGTTCTACAAATATAACGCCAGTGATAATGTTAACGCCTACACCGCCAGTTCTTGGTGCAGATTCTTCAACAACGCTGATTTTGGTTGGGGTAAACCAGTTTGGAAAAGTACGGGAAAATATGAAGCCCAAAATATGTTGGTCCTGATGGATGATCAAGAAGGTGATGGCGTAGAAGCATGGGTTTATTTAGATGAAAAACGTATGCGTCAACTAGAACAAGATCCTGACATCCAAACCTATGCATCATAGGCACAAATTAATATTTATACTATTTTAATTTCGTGGCAGCAAGTTATGTTATGTCATAAAGATACGATAATTATCATGTCATAAGGATACGATAATTGTTACTATCCAATTGTTGTGAATTGCTAAATGCACATTTTAATAAAACTTGCTGAATTTTAATAGATTAGTTAGCTAGGAAGCTTATATATATTTTATTATCAACAAATAAACATATAAATGTATTTTAAAGTATAGTTCGACTTTAACACTGGTAAAGCGACTACATACTCAATTGGGTTTCATGTTCTCGCAATTTTACAAATCGGTTGGCTGGAAATATGCTCCTCGACCTTCCAAACTAGGCCAAATTGTTACGATTTGGATGATTTCAACTGTTTCATTTACACGCTGATCACTAGCGCGCTGTGCCTTTCAGATACCGTACCTTACAATTCTGGAGCGCAATGAGATGTTGAACACTCTATTAAATATCAATAACTGGTGGTTGTGTGTGTGTCACATCTTTCTTGTGGGAACCAGAAGGCAGCCTTTGTTTTCCTACACCTGATCATGTCATGTGAGACTGCATTTTGGATGATGAAATTGACATTGAGTTGGCATTTTTGAAAAAGAAAAAACATCACGTAGATGCACATGCAGATAGAAATATGTTCCATTTTCTTGTTCTATAGTTCTTAATTGGTTAAACCAAGGATGAAATCTTTCAAATTCTGTGATTTCGCAAAAATAGATTATGAAAAATGAATTTTGTTATGAGTAAATAAGAGATGCATAAAATATAATCATTGTATGATACATGTAAATCATGAAAGTGAAAACAACACATGCTACATAAATAAATACAAAAAAGGTTAAGAAAGGAAAGTGTAAATAAATCTGTGAGAGACGATTCTATTTGGTTGATAGTAATAGTAAGCTTTACAAGAAATTACAAAAGACCATGCGACAGAGGAAATGTGTCACTCATGTCAAAACGTAGTCAGTAAACGTGTCTCATGGATCACCTACACGTCCAGAAAGAGAAGTAAATGTAGTGACGGTAAACAAATAAATACATTTGTAAGTTTGGACTTTTTGACACATGCTATCTCAGTAAACTAGCCACTACACCATGCGTTGCATCAGGGACAATTTTATATCAACATGTAAATATATCTTAAAGTTTATCAACACAAACACGTTTAAATTAAAATACTTTGTTATAAACGCCTTTCAAACATACATTTAAACACTAACCAACTCAAAATGAAACATGATCAATTTAATTGAAGCATTTTAATAATTGTCGAAAATTTAATATTTGACAAAACCACAAAACATTGAGATATTGAAAAAACGAAAGAATGCTATATATCCTCCAACAATGATGCTTACAACAAAAGAGTAATGATTTTAACGCTATATGATCGTTTAAGCACTCTTCTTTTTTCCTGCTCTTTTGAAAACTATTTCTGTTTCTTTCGTAATTTTAATTTCTATATATATATATATATATATATATATATATATATATATATATATATATATATATATGGAAGGGATCAGGTGCGGATTACCTTTTAAGTAGGGATGTGCGGATTAATATCACAGTATCATTCAAAAAAAAAAAAAAAGAATTCAAAAAAATCTGAAAAAATAACAAAAAGAAAGAGGACAAAAGATTATTAAGAATCGCTGAAAAAAAATTCAAAAAAGAATCGTTTTCATGGTTAAAAGGTATTATGATACTATGTTTTTTTATTAATATCATTCTACCACTCATACTTTTTTTTGAATTTTTTTAATATCACCGTAAATTTTTTTAATATCGTAATAAAAAAACAATGATATTAAGTTTTTTACTAATATCAAAGTAACTTTTTTAATATTACGGTTCATTTTTACATGTAAAAAAGCTTAATATCACGTTGGTTTTATAATATCATCGTAACTATCATAAAACCCTTCATAATATCTTTAATATCACGGTAGCATTCATAATCATAAACCAAAAAGTGCTCAGAAAAATATGAAAAAATAAAAAAAGTAAAGAAGACAACAATAGTAAGGATCGCTCAAAAGGAAAAAAAAATTAAATCGTTTTAATGGTCAATTGGTACGGTGATAGTTGCGTTGGATCTTGACTTTTTTACAAAAAGTCAAGATCAGATCTGAAATGGGCGGTCCAGATCTGTCCGTACATCCGCACGAAATAAAAAAATCCGCACGTGATCCTCACTATATATATATATATATATATATATATATATATATATATATATATATATATATATATATATATATATTCTTGAAACCTTTGCTACATGAACCACTGAAGCATGTCAATTTACAAAATAAATATGCCAATGAAATACATAACCTGGTCAACACATGGTGTACACATTATATTATTGTCAAACAAATATTTCACCATATCTGAAATTAACTCATATATGCATTTCATCACATTAACTTGTACAACATTATAAAGTTAAAAGAATGAAACCAACATTATTCTAAAACTCAGAAAATTGTTCCTGGCATAATTGAGAACACACCCTAGTTAGTAGTTACTATTCGACTATTAGTTCATCAGACAACTAAAAAACTACATACTCAAACTGGTCCTTTAGTTATATATCTATACATGATATTTATAATCTTAAGTTTTAAACCAAAACTATTTTTGCTTTATATGATTGCATCGGTGACAGTTTGATATGAACACAATTAAGTATATATTAGAAGGGTACCGTGCAATGTGGCGTCAGATACTCGGTGACTATTTTTGTGGCGAGCAAATGTTTTTTATTTTAAAACTTCTTTATTTAGCATGTACTAAATAGTTTATAACGTAGTAGATATATGTTTTTCAAAAGTTGAACATTTAAATTATTACTAATAGTGTAAATAGTTAGCACTCGTATTTTTTAAATTTTAGCATTAAATTGGTGGTTATAAGTTTAGCGAGCTTTTCTTATAAACAATTATACTAAAATATATCATTATTAGAGGGGTTCCCATATGGTTTAAATGAGACTTAAATTTTTAAATTTTACATTAATTTTCTAATTTTCCTTTTATAATAATGTTTTTTGTCTTAAAAGTTTAAGACTTCCTTTTATAGGAAGTCCCAAATCTACACCATATAATAAAGCAGTTGGAACTTTTTATAAAAGGAAGTCTTAAACTTTTTAAGGCCACAAACATTACTATAAAAGAAAATCAAATGTATAAGTTGTAAACATACATCTTGTAAGAGCTCATAAGGTAATTTAATGAGAAAAAAATTATAACCAATAATATAATTATTGAGAGCAAAGATCAATACTTGGTCAATATGACATATTTACTCATAGCTATAAAATGTTGTTTCTCAAACATTAGCTCTTATAAAACCATTTTTTTTTTCTTTAAAAAAGCATAGAAAACACACACTCACATCACTCTTTGCTCACAATCGTCTCCGAAAAAAAAAACACACAAACCTAAACCCTTTTCTCTAACTAACAACACACCCACTTCCGCCACAAAAAACATAGCTTGCCGGAAATTTAGTTACAGGGTACCCGTCGTTGTAACGTGCGGCTACCCTGCTGGTCCTTTGTAATGTAGTATAGATATAAGCTTTTCAACACTTTCTAACACAAATGCTATATTTGGTGCGGAGCTTTTTGAGGCAATGAGCGGTGAGCATGAGCTTTATAATTTTTATTGTTCGTTTGGTAAAAGAGCGGTGATTTTTGCTATTTTTTAAAAATGCTTATTTTTCTAATACTTTTTTTAAGAAGCTGTGAGCTGTGGCTACCGCTTACAGCTCACTGTTACTTCTCAATGCTACTTTTACAAACCACACCCAATCACTTTTAAATAAACCTTTACATCTTATTAAACAGTGATCAATTAGCCATTCATGATTACCATCATTTTCAATTTCTTTCTTTCTCAAAATTGTTTTGTAACGAAGAGCTGCTTACACTTCTACCAAGTAAATTAATAGATACTAATATACTATTGATGGGAATCAATTAGTATTCAGCCACCCGAAAACACCATATCTGATTATCTGTTGACCACAAAGGATGAGTTATTTTTTCCATGTGCCTTTGACATCAAAAAGTTTCGGAAGGGTGTCTGATCACACATTCTTATATTCATTGATGCCTTATCTTCAGATCCTGAAAAGAAAACAACAAAAAATAACAGATGAAATATTTAGTTCATGGTAAAGAAAGAAAATTGTTACTCGTACTTTTCACATGGTAAATATAAGATAGGATTGAGTATATTTTAACTACTCAAAAACTCCTTGCACATAAGCTGTAGACTGAAAAAGTTGCAAACATTTGCAGTAGTATATTGAGCAAGTAATAAAAATATGAGGAGAGAATACTAGCTAACCATGGGGCTTTTGTAACTGATGTAACCCACTAAACCATTTTGTTATTGTAATGTACATTAGTTTCCAACAATTTGTTTACCTCATTTGCTTCCAATAAAAGCCCAGTTATATGATTTATGTATGATAGCGACACCATATCTATTTGTGACTGTCAAGAGCATCAGCAACGCGCATTAGAATTCCCAGCATCAGCAACCTGCACCACCACCAAACCGCATCAGCAAGCTTAAAGATAAAAAAAAATAGCAAGACTTAAAGAAAACTATGAATGAGGAAAACTTCATACTGACAACTATTTTTTGATGTTTTGAAAAACACTCGCTTACCATCCCAGCAACAATCTTTTGATGATATGAAAGTTCAGTCTCTATAACCTGATAACATGAACCAGCATATCAGAAAATGGGAGCCAGCTTAAAAAGTAATTCAAGAAATTGTGAACATAATACGACAGTCAGTACGCATTGCCATATGCGCTTAAAGAATTAAACAAAACAGAACTATAATGGCCAATTATAACGAATCCAACGAAATTTACATGGATGAACATATGAGAGCGGACAATTTTAGCTCAATTCTAGATGAACTTCAACCAGTAGATATGTCAAAGAAATCATAAAAAGAAAACGAGTCATAAATATTACAAACAATGAAACACCTTATCTGCAAACCACATGTATGTACTCCACAAACACACATACAGAACGGTACTGATCCAAGGTATCATCGGGTGGACATTTGCACTTTCCCTTAAGCCATACACAAAATACAATTTTTTTTCATGAAATGTGTGATTTTTCGGTCTTTTCATAGTGGACTGCTACTGTGTGGACCGAATAATCTTAATACATTGCTTCATTTGTAATAGTTAGAACATGAAGGACCAAACATGATAGTTAGTATCTTAATAACCGAAAAGTAGTTATAGTTAGTTATTTTGGTTTGTGAAAGGTTGTATCGGTTCATGGTACCGATTCAAAACCTATATATATGCGTGTATATGTATCGATACAAAGGTTACAAAGATTAGACAATAAAAACACAATTTACTTATTCATAAACACTTTGCAACTTATATATAATTGATCTAGTTTGGGACAACAATTGGCATCAGAGCAAGGGGTATACACAATCGAAACATACATCATAAAACCATTACCGAGAAGCCATTTGATACACGCTGAGAAAGAAGAGACACCCGCTGTGTTCTTTTTTTTCTTTGAACGAAGGAACGTTTGTTTTTTCTTAATCTTCCTAGGAAAACAAACAAGTGTGAATTAGGAGAAACGTAGAAGAGATAGTGCACGATCTGTTTTGCATAAAAGTTGCAAGCGTACAACATCAAACGATATTGGTGTTGAGGACTTTGTTTGTAACAACGAAGGGAAGGAAGAAATTGGAGACTTTGTGTAAACCGGTTGAAAACAAAGACACAAAGCATAATAAGACGCGACTTCTAGAAGCGCATGAGACGTTGTTGTGGGAGTAAAACGTATACGTAGAACGAGGAGTACTCAAGGAGAAGTGTGTGGAATTTTGTGTCGATATAACACAAGAACAACAACAACGTAGAGAGAAACAAAACGAAGGACTGATTTTGTTTCGTTGGAACGAATTCAGAAGCGAAGAAATTTGTTTTTGGTTCGGTGTGGTTACCGAGGGCTGGTAACATAAGGTTGTGTGTAGGAGACTTCGTGATTTCAAAGATACCGGGATCAAAGTATAACGCACAAAAGGAATAAGAAAATTAACGTGTAGTGTGATAAGGATTTTGTTTACTTGTGTCGAATTAAAAAAAAAAAAAAAAAAAAAAAAAAAAAAAAAAAAAAAAAAAAAATCGACAACAACAAGAACAAAAGGAAGCCGAGAGGTTTTGTGAATCAAAAGAAAGGTTCGGACAAGGCGTGAAGGCAGTGGAACATAGGAGTATAGTCTCGTTGGCAGAAAAAGAAATACAAGCAATTCGACAAGGAGAAGTAAAGACCGTGGTGTTATTTTATTATTGGTACGAATCGAAACAGAAACAAGGCAAAGAATTCGAGAGTTTTGTTTTAAGTTTGAAGTCAAATAGTATTTGGAAAAAGGCAACGAGGCATAAAATTCAAAAGGAATAAGGCGCGGGAAAAAGATTAAAGTTGGTGAACGATTATTACTCACGAAACAATTGAATACATCTCGTATTCATCACAAAGTTAACGAGGTCATAAGTTTCTAAATTTTCTGGATTTCATTTCATATTAGAATAGTATAGATCTTGTTAGTTTATACTATTAGGAAATCCCGAGAACTATTATTTGATCCCGTATTACTAGGAATTCCCGAAAAACTATATATATATATTCCTATAGTAGAAGAGATACCATACTAGGAAAATAATTCTCATACATAATAAAAAGTGAAGATAATTAATACTTTTAAGATGGCTGACGATGCAAGCACATCAACTATATTAAAACCCTTAACACCTATTGCACAATACCAATGTCCTAAGTTGAAAAACACAAATTACACGGTATGGACTATACAAATTAAAATAATACTCAGAAGCAACCGACAGTGGCGCTATCATCATGTGAATCAGAATTCATGGCGGTTACTGCAGCAGCATGTCAAGCCTTATGGTTGAAAAGATTACTTAGTGAATTAACTGGAAGTGAAGAAAAGAAGATAACGTTGAAGGTAGATAACGTTTCAGCAATAGCACTAGTCAAGAACCCAGTTTTTCATGGAAGAAGTAAACACATCGACATTCGCTATCATTTCATTCGAGAATGCGTAGAGAATGGGCACATCAATGTGGAACATGTCAGCGGAGAACTACAAAGAGCAGATATTCTAACAAAGGCTCTACCAAGATTGAAGTTCACAACAATGCGACAGATGCTCAGAGTTCAAGATTTAAAGAGAAGCAACGATCAAGATTAAGGAGGAGAATGTGGACCGAATAATCTTAATACATTGCTTCATTTGTAATAGTTAGAACATGAAGGACAAACATGTTAGTTAGTATCTTAATAACCGAAAAGTAGTTATAGTTAGTTATTTCGGTTTGTGAAAGGTTGTATCGGTTCATGGTACCGATTCAAAACCTATATATATGCGTGTATATGTATCGATACAAAGGTTACAAAGATTAGACAATAAAAACACAATTTACTTATTCATAAACACTTTGCAACTTATATATAATTGATCTAGTCTGGGACAACATACTGTTTTTCACCCATGAGGTAATTAAGCAAAGAGTATTTAGCTCAATTCTAGATTAACTTAAAAAATGTGGCAAATCGTTGAAAAAATAATGTTTTGTGTCGATAAAATGTGGCAAAACTTTATTTTTTCAACGATTTGCCACATTTTTTCACATCTAATAAACATACACTGATACACATAAAACTAATTAGAGTTGTTAGGATTAAAAGTGGCGATCATTATTGAGTCAAATAGTTAGTTAAATATATTCATGTAATAGTTAGTAAAATGCTAGTTTATTAAGGTTATGTAAAAGCCTTAAAGGTTTGACCCAAAAGAAGGCCCAAGAGAAAGCCCATGGAAGCTAATGTAAAAACTATAAATACCCCTCTTAAGCTTGTTAGGAGTGGTGGGAGTTCATGCTAATCAAAGGTTTATTTTACACATAGTGCTCTCCACCTCTTTCTCTCTACTTTCTCTCTCTAGCTCTTCCATCTCTCTCTAACATCATATTCTTATGTGATAAAGATATATCTAAGGTCCTACAAGTGATATCAAGAGCCAAGGGATGATTTTAGGTTGTTTTAGATAGTTTTTGGGTGAAAAATCGTGTTTTTGGGTGAAAAATCTCGGATCGGTTACTGTTCATCACCGTTTTGTTGAGTTAGGAAAAAATTTTCGAGTTAGAAATTTTTTTTATCGAGTTTGGAAAAAATTTTATCGAGTTTGAAAAAAAAATTTCGAGTTAGAAAACTTTTTTCATCGAGTTTGAAATTTTTTTTGCGAGTTTGAAAATTTTTTTTCGAGTTAGGACACAATTTTCGAGTTAGGAAAATTTTTGTCGAGTTTGAGAAAAAAATTTGCGAGTTTGAAAAATTATGTTTCGAGTTAGAAATTTTTTTCAAGTTTACAATATTGGCGAGTGATGCGTGGGAATCGCAACAGGCTTTACCTCTCGAGGGATCTCGAGAAGCTTACAACCCCCACCAGGCAGTGTATCTGATCGTTGTAGTATAGTATAGTGACAAGTACCGGGGGATTGATCGTTCAGCTTAGGAATAGTGTCGCTAGGATTAGAAAACCTAATTACTAGTGCTAAAGGTGAGGGATGATTATTTTTGTATTTTTATATTTTTTAGAAAGCAAGTAAATATCTCGGGTTTGAAGGATTTGGGCGGAATTAGTTGCTAATCAACTAACCCAATACTAAGATGTAATCAAAATAAAATACTAGAAAAGAAAATAAACTAATTATACTAAGGTTGTGAGCAGTAATTGGAGAAAATGTGTTTACTTAGATTTCACTACTCCCTAGACATCTTTTACACGTTAATTACTTGTTATAATTGCATGGATGACGGATCGTATTCCTTAATACCATTCATGGGGTGGCACACATAACTCCCCAATTCTATGAGCTCTTATCTCCTCCTACACCATGCCCAGCACAACTATAGGGATTGTAAACAGTGGCTCATGCATTAAATACAACCAATAAAGACCTAGTGCGCCTCGGTTCATGTTTCTTAAGACGTTCAAGCATGTTACCAAGTGGAGATCTGCCAGTTTTCTTAAGCCTAACATATAAATCATTCATCCAAGACAAGAATAAACAAGTAATCAACACATAATTAACATCTAGGTTTCATTAGATCTAAGCAAACACAAGATAGATCTAGCCTAGCATAATGGAATTGAGACAAGAACAAGATATAGACAACCAACACATAGACATATTGATTGAATTAAAGGAACACTTATCTCAATTACAATGCAAGGTATCAAGGGTTTGGAACCCTTGAAAAACCTGTAAAAGTTGCACCAAAGTCGTACTTAGGGTTTCACCAAAACTTCTCTTTTTAATGTGTGAAAATTAGAAAACTATATATAGAAAAATAGGTCTGACGGCGTCAAGACAAACATTGTGACGCCGTCACCTCGCCGCCAAAACTCTTCTCGGACTGCCTTGATCTACTTTTGACGCCGTCAAGACTTATTCATTTCCAGGCCGTCATGACTTTTAACTCTTGACGCCCTACCTTCGTGACGCCGTCAAATCTGTACTGGATCGTCATGGACTTCTGCTCTTGACGCCGTCAGAGAAATACTCTTGACGCCGTCACCTACTGTTCCCAGCATGGAAAATTAAGACTTTGACGTTTTCTTCACTTTTATGCTCCAAAAACGTCCGAATTGCTTCATTTTCCAGATTTCTCTCCCAAAGTACCTAAAATCACAAAAGGAACGATTTAGGGCAATATTTGATCAAATAAATTCGAATTCGGGATTAAATGACCCCCTAAAAACGGATCATTTTTCGCCTCATCATATACCCTTACACTTGAGATTTGCTTGTCCTCAAGCAAATGCGCTTTTATTCTACTCAAAAGATAAGTTAGGGGTCATTTAACACTAATATAAAAGTAATTACAACAAATAATCGTTCCACTAAAGACCAATAGACAAGCACGGAGGTCATATACTAGCACCTCACAAATAGTGTTTAGATACTCACATCTCTCGGGTGTAATAAAGTGTAAATTACAATATGGAAACGGAAGATATCTCTCACTACCTGTCATAGCAAAATAGATTACCATAGGCTTGGAAAAGGATCAAACCTTCACCACATGGCGTAAGTACCTAGGATAAACTATCAAAGAGGTCTTTTAAAGGGTTGTAATGTTAGGTGTAGGGATATGAAATACACGGTTTTGTTGGATAAAGGAAGTTTTACTGGTGGCGAGTTAACAATCTTAGTTAATTACATGTACAATAAGGCGTTGCTAAGCCGAGACTAGACTCGACTTAAGCTAATAAACGAAAAATAACAAAAACATAAAATAAACATAGAATAAAACGGGATGGTAGTCCGTATGTTTTTTTTTTTCTCTTTTTCCTTTTTCTATTTTTTTTTTTTTTTTTTTTTTTTTTTTTTTTTTTTTTTTTTTTGCAAACACTCTTACCCTACCATCCAAAATAATACATCATAGGGAATGGAAATTCCCCTTACACTTGAATTTTTACATACTTTACAATAAACTAATCTAATGACTCGAATTAAGAAAATCAAAATACTTGGATTACTTTTAAGATTAACGTACATATGGGGGTAATAAATGATGTTCTTCCCCATTACTCCATAACATTAGTACTTTACCCATGAGTCCCAATCGTCCCAAAATAATATGTACAAAGATATGACTCGACTTAGCAACCATGTAATCAATTAGAAGGTTAACTTAGGGTTTAACAAATAACAATAATGCACTAAAAATGAGCGCATACACGGAAGGCTAAGGCGATTTGGTTGTACATTTAAGTGGGGTGTAACAAATTCTTCCTTTAAGTAAAATGCTTAAAGTTAGAAACGAAAAGATAGGCTCGGAGGGGTGTACTAGGGGTTTCGTGTACTAAAAATGAGTACAACGCTAAGGGTGTGGGAAAAATTAGTTGACTTAACTAGCCAAGTAATGTGACTTAAATGGTCAAGTAATTATGATACGGGTTTAACACAAGGGTGATCCTAATGCCTTTTATCATGTAGTAAATCCTACTACACGAATGTAGTCTCACTAGCGGTCTCGGGATGCATCACTAACGCAAGTTCTAGAATCTAAATGCTACCGGTACACTCATAAGTACTAATAGTAAATGCTTTTCCTATCAAATCTAAAGGCGAACCTCACATATTTGGGTGGAAAATTTTTCTGAATATACGGTTATGTGCTAGTCATACAATCTCCTATCCATGAGACGCTTGCTATGGCTAAAGTTTCACTCGTAAATGTTGTAAAAAATTTTAAATTTGGCGCTAAAATTGCACTAACAAGTATTTCTCATAGTTTTATTACACATCTACCATTAAACAAAACAAACTCAAGCGAAAGTGCATATGTAAGGTATCATCTTTTTACCCTCCCCTTACACTTAAGATGAACATTGTCCCCAATGTTCAAGTAAAGAATGTAAAAGTGAAAAAGTAAAGAGAATGAAATCAAATACTCCCCTGATTCGCTCAGTATGGATAATAGGGTGGCCAGGTTAAATCTTCCTCCAAGAAAATGAACAATCAAAGCTTCCCTTCCAGAATATAAATCATCTTCTTGTCATACATAACCTGTAAAACCTGATAAAATAGACAAGACAACCTCGCGTAAAATCGGCGGCATTCTATATAAGTTACTAAATCCTAGAAAACAAGATAAGATATAATGCTTGTGGAATGAAGTTTGCAGATTTCCTGGAGATTATAAAACTTAATAATTCACAAAAACCATAAGACTCCGTTAGAAAAACAAAACCGGTAAAATTTCCAGATTTTTACACCTGACGCTGTCAAGAGCAAACCCCTGACGCCGTCAGAATTGACCTGCAGAAATCCTTATGTTAAGTTTCTGGAAAATTTCTGGAAAAACTTGGTCCTACTTCCTGGAAAATCCTGCAAAACTTCATTATGACTCAATACAAGCATTTGACTCTAACAAATACGAATACACATGTTCATTTAATATTGTGGAGAATCATGATCGGTTTGTTTCTTAAAAACATATTTGGGGTTTCCCCTTACACTTATCTTTTGCAAAAATACTTTTAGGTGGAGTTAAGACTTGGCCAAAACAACAAAGTAAAGTATTTCCACTATTTAGTTTAGAAACATGATCAACCAACAATAAAAATTAAGCATGCATACGGAAGCAAATAACAAACAAACAAATAAAATCACACAAAACATGGGTTGCCTCCCAAGAAGCGCTTTTCTTTATTTACGAGTCTTGTAGCTAGACTCAAGGTCATGGGTTACTACGTGACCTCATCATCAAACGTCACATCCTCCTCACTAATCATTTCATTGTTATTCTCTTGGTAGTGTTTTACACGTTGTATGTTAACAGTAAATTCCCTACCTTCATCGTCTAATAACACCACGGCTCGAATTTTAGAGGAATTCTTTACCGTGAACGGTCCATACCATCTAGACTTAAGTTTTCCCGGAAATAACCTCAATCGAGAATTGTATAATAGGACCTTGTCTCCCTCTGAAAATTCTTTAGGTTTCTTAATCCTATGGTCATGCCATCTTTTAGCTCTCTCTTTATATGTGATGGAGGATTCGTAGGCTTCTAGCCTAAGCTCATCAAGCTCGTGTAATTGCAAAAACCTATTATTTCCAGCAGTTGTGTAATCTAAGTTGCATGTCTTAAGCGCCCAATAAGCCTTATGTTCTAATTCCACTAGTAAATGACATGCCTTACCATACACCATGTGAAATGGGGTCGTTCCAATAGGTGTTTTGTAGGCGGTTCGGAATGCCCATAAGGCTTCGTCGAGTTTAAATGACCAGTCCTTTCTATTTTGACTAACCGTTTTTTTAAGTATTCTTTTAATAGCCCTATTGGTGTTTTCGACTTGGCCATTGGTTTGTGGATGATAGGCGGTGGAGAACCGATGGGGTACTCCATACCTCTTCATGACCTTTTCCATTTGTGCATTGCAAAAATGGGTTCCCCTATCACTGATGAGAGCTTTAGGAATCCCGAATCTCGTGAAAAGCTTTTTCAGGAAATGAATAACTACTCTGGCGTCATTGGTCCTAAGGGCTTGTGCCTCAACCTATTTTGAAACATAGTCAATAGCGACTAATATGTACTCGTTTCCCCCTGAAGATGGAAAGGGTCCCATGAAGTCAATCCCCCAAACATCGAAGACCTCACAAACTTGTATAAAGTTCTGAGGTGCTTCATCCCTATGTGATATATTTCCGGATCGTTGACATGCATCGCACGCCTGCACCATTTCTTTTACATCACGGAAATTGTGGGCCAATAAAATCCCGCATCGAGAATCTTTCGGGCGGTAACGTTAATCCCCTGATGCCCCCCAGAGGGACCAGAGTGACATTCCCTCATAATCTTCACTGCCTCATTTTCCGAAACACAACGCCTGATAATTTGGTCAGGACACCTTCGGAATAAAAATGGTTCATCCCAAAAGTAGTACTTTAGTTGAGAAAAGAACCTCTTCCTTTCGTACTTAGTCAGGTGTTCGGGAACGAGTCTGCTTGCGAGGTAATTAGCAAAATCGGCGTACCATGGCTCTGAGTTACTCATTAACATGAGTTGTTCGTCAGGAAATGAATCCCGAATCTCACTTCTATCGTGCTCATCCAAGGGGTTTTCGAGACGAGATAGATGATTTGCGGCCAGATTTTCTGCCCCTCTCTTATCACGAATCTCAACATTGAATTCCTGTAGCAACAGGATCCACCGAATTAGTCGTGGCTTAGCATCCTGCTTCGTAAAAAGATATTGAAGAGCCGAGTGGTCAGTGAAGACGACTGTTTTTGAAAGGACAAGATATTGTCGGAATTTGTCGAACGCGAACACCACGGCTAATAATTCTTTCTCAGTGGTGGAGTAATTCTCTTGAGCGGGATTCATGGTTTTGCTCGCATAGTAGATGGGTTGAAAAAGCTTATCACGCCGTTGGCCCAATACAGCCCCGACAGCGAAGTCGCTAGCGTCACACATGATTTCAAATGGTAACTCCCAGTTGGGTGTGATCATGATTGGAGCTTGTGTGAGTTCCTTTTTTAAAAGATCGAATGCATCCTTGCATTCTTGGGAAAATCAAACGGAGCATCCTTCACAAGTAGTTGGGTCATTGGCCGAGCGATTTTGGAGAAGTCTTTGATGAACCTTCGATAAAACCCGGCATGCCCCAAGAAACTGCGTATTGCTTTAATAGTTGTGGGGTATGTCAACTTAGATATAGCTTCAACTTTAGCTTGGTCCACCTCAATTCCGTTCCCTGAGATCTTATGTCCTAACACAATCCCTTCCTTCACCATAAAATGACATTTTTCCCAGTTTAGCACCAAGTTGGTTTCCTCACACCGTTTAAGCATCTTTTCTAGATTAGCAAGACAGCGGTCGAAGGAGTTCCCGAAGACCGAAAAGTCATCCATGAACACTTCCATGCTGTCTTCCATGAGTTCGTGAAAGATTGCGGTCATGCATCGCTGGAAAGTGGCGGGGGCATTACATAGCCCAAAAGGCATCCTTTTGTAGGCAAATGTTCCATAAGGGCAGGTAAACGTGGTCTTTTCTTGGTCCTCAGGTGCTATGGGAATCTGAAAATACCCAGAGAACCCATCCAAGAAGCAATAGTACTCGTGTCCAGATAATCTTTCTAACATTTGATCAATGAATGGTAAGGGAAAGTGATCTTTCCTCGTGGCATCATTGAGCTTTCGATAGTCGATGCATACCCGCCATCCGGTGACTGTTCTCTGGGGCACCATCTCACCCTTGTCATTCTTAACTACAGTCATTCCACCCTTCTTAGGTACAACCTGCACAGGACTGACCCATGGGCTATCCGAAATCGGGTAAATCAGTCCTGCATCCAAAAGTTTGATAACTTCTTTCTTTACTACTTCCTTAATGTTAGGGTTCACGCGCCTCTGGGGTTGCACGGTAGGTTTATAATCTTCTTCCATGAGAATCTTATGTGTGCAAAAAGTTGAGTCAATCCCCTTAATGTCGGCCACACTCCATGCGAGTACCCCCTTGTATTTCTTTAGAACCTCTAAGAGTTTACCTTTTTGTTCATGTTCCAAGGAAGAGTTTATGATTACCGGGAGTTGGTCCTCTCCCTGAAGGAAGGCATACTCCAAATGGTTAGGAAGCTCTTTAAGATCAACGTTAGGAGGTTCGATAATAGAAGGTTTGAGCTTGTTTTCGGGCTTCCCAGCTCGAGATGTTCCGTTGCCTCTTGTCTGGGGTAGAAGGAGACTGCACTAACATCCTCCATCTTTTCTACCTCTAGCAAAGGCAAAAAACTCTCGTCCCGTAGCCAACCTTCATCGATCTGTTCAGCGACACAACTATCAATTACATCTGTGAGTTCATCTACTTCCCCGATAAAATAGAGCCGGTTGGCTGCTTTGAGGGAGAGGTCCATAGAATCCTTAATGTCGAAGGTTGTGCTATCGTCTTCCACTCGTAAGGTTAATTTGCCATCGTAGACATCGATGACTGCACGAGCGGTAGCAAGAAATGGTCTACCTAAGATGATGGGTTCCAAGTCATCCTCCTCCATATCCAGGATTACGAAGTCGACCGGGAATTTGAATTTCCCAACTTTGACTAGCACATTCTCGCATATCCCTACGGGGTACTTGACCGATCTATTGGCTAGTTGGATGTTCATACGGGTAGACTTCAGTCCAAAGTATCCTAGTTTACGGAACATAGAGTGAGGCATGAGATTGATACTCGCTCCCAAATCGGCAAGAGCATTCTTGATTGATAGAGGACCTATGGAGCAAGGCAGGGTGAAGCTACCCGGATCGTCTACCTTTTTTGGTAGCCCTCGGTGGGTCACCACTGAGCATTCCTCTCCCAGGGTCACAAGACCCTCGAGTTTCTTCCGGTTAGCAAGTAGTTTTTTAAAGTATGTGCTATACTTTGGCATGTGATAGCAAGCATCAAGGAGAGGTATGGTGACAACCGAGTCTTTCAGGTAAGACAGGAATCTCTTGTTATCATTCTCAGTTTTCTGGTTCATTAATCGGGACAGAAACGGGATTCTCACAGGTTGGTTAGGCAGATTTGATGGGGAAGGGGTCGTTAAGGGCGGTTGGTCGGGGGTGTTACCGCCGACATCCTCCTCCTCCTCCCCAGGTTTGTTTGGATCGGGGGTGATGGGGGACGAGTTTGAGTAAGGAGGGTCCTTGGTTGTTGTTCCAGCTCGAGTGGTTATCGCGAGCATGGGGTCTTTTTTTCTTACTGATGGCGTTTCAAGATTATCTAGGGTTGAGTTAAGCTTGTTGAAAAATTCTCCAATATCCTCCTGCTGCTCGTCGAAAAGCTCATTAAGACCTTTCATTTGCAAGCCCTTTTCTTGAGTGAAGTGACCAAGGTCATCTTCAAAAGTGCTCCTGATTTTGAATTCAGGGCCTTCCTCCCCTTCTCTTCTCTTTACCAGATTTCCCCAAAGGGTATAATCATCATTTTGGTAAAAAGGCAAAAGGGAGGGATCAGCATAAATGTCCCCTCCTGAAAAGCATGCATGTTCAGTTGGGGCTGCTCCTCCACATTCTTCTACCTCATGCGGGCCCCCACAGTAATCGCAGATCAAGTAAGGATTCGACAGCTGTTTAGGTAATTGCGATCCAGCTAGGTATTCCACTCTTTTGTGAATTTTTTTCAACCGATCCGAGGTGATCTCAGAAATGCTGACAGTCGACTCAGGTTCATCCCAA
This sequence comes from Artemisia argyi, assembly GCA_030686995.1. Lineage (NCBI taxonomy): Eukaryota > Viridiplantae > Streptophyta > Magnoliopsida > Asterales > Asteraceae > Artemisia > Artemisia argyi. Next base: position 100,181,940 of record CM060696.1, on the reverse strand, counting down.
GTGTCATCCTGGTCTTGAGCATATTCTTCAATCCTATTCCACCCTTCCTCGGCACTAAGATTGGCCAATCTTCCTTTTCTAGATTGGTTAATTCCATTTCGGTCGTTAGAGGATATATTTTCGTAGAAGACTTGGACCAGGAGCCAAAGCTCAATGCCATGATGGGGAACTTGTCTTATTAAGTCTTTGAATCTAGTCCACGATTTATGGAAGGGTTCATCCTTCCCCTTCCGTAAACGGAGGATCCTATCTCTAAGTGCTGAGGTTTTTCCAGGTGGAAAGAACTTCTCATAGAACTTGGATATGAGTTGCTCCCATGTGAAAATAGATTCAGAGGGGAGTTTGTCATACCATTCTTGGGCTTTTTCATTTAAGGTGAAAGGAAACAATCGCAATCGGGATGTGTCTCTAGTAGCCCCATCCGTATGGAGGGTGTCTACTATTTTCAGGAAGTCCTTGATATGTTGGATTGGATCCTCTTCATCTATTCCGCGAAACTTACACACATTTTTGACAAGCCAAACATCGTTTGCATGCAAGACCTCATTGGTGTGTTCGTTTGGGTAGACAATGGCGTTTGAGAAGCCACGAGAGGTTGGGGAGGAGTAGTCCTTAAGGTGCTTAGGAATGGGGGTTGCGGGAGTACTCATCTCGTCGTTGGGTTGGGAGCTAAGGGTTGTGACATGATTTTCTGAATTTTCTTCAGAAAGAGGTGCATCAAAATCGATGGAAACGCTAGATGGTTCAGAAGTTGAGTGATATTGTCTCAATCTATGCATTTCTCTTTCGGGTTCCGCATAAAGCAAGACCAAGTTTCTAGTGGAACTACGACTCCTAGTGATCCTAAGGTTAAAGGATTCGTCGTTTGCCATGATGGCAGGTGGTGAAGAGTTACGAACAAAGGAACAAAGAAATAGATAGACTAAAGAAACCTAACAATAAAAATAAAATCTTACTAGAAAGGAATCTAGCAAGTAGACCTAATAAAAAGAAATTATAACCTAGACAATAACTATTCCCCGGCAGCGGCGCCAAAAACTTGATGCGTGGGAATCGCAACAGGCTTTACCTCTCGAGGGATCTCGAGAAGCTTACAACCCCCACCAGGCAGTGTACCTGATCGTTGTAGTATAGTATAGTGACAAGTACCGGGGGATTGATCGTTCAGCTTAGAAATAGTGTCGCTAGGATTAGAAAACCTAATTACTAGTGCTAAAGGTGAGGGATGATTATTTTTGTATTTTTATATTTTTTAGAAAGCAAGTAAATATCTCGGGTTTGAAGGATTTGGGCGGAATTAGTTGCTAATCAACTAACCCAATACTAAGATGTAATCAAAATAAAATACTAGAAAAGAAAATAAACTAATTATACTAAGGTTGTGAGCAGTAATTGGAGAAAATGTGTTTACTTAGATTTCACTACTCCCTAGACATCTTTTACATGTTAATTACTTGTTATAATTGCATGGATGACGGATCGTATTCCTTAATACCATTCATGGGGTGGCACACATAACTCCCCAATTCTATGAGCTCTTATCTCCTCCTACACCATGCCCAGCACAACTATAGGGATTGTAAACAGTGACTCATGCATTAAATACAACCAATAAAGACCTAGTGCGCCTCGGTTCATGTTTCTTAAGACGTTCAAGCATGTTACCAAGTAGAGATCTGCCAGTTTTCTTAAGCCTAACATATAAATCATTCATCCAAGACAAGAATAAACAAGTAATCAACACATAATTAACATCTAGGTTTCATTAGATCTAAGCAAACACAAGATAGATCTAGCCTAGCATAATGGAATTGAGACAAGAACAAGATATAGACAACCAACACATAGACATATTGATTGAATTAAAGGAACACTTATCTCAATTACAATGCAAGGTATCAAGGGTTTGGAACCCTTGAAAAACCTGTAAAAGTTGCACCAAAATCGTACTTAGGGTTTCACCAAAACTTCTCTTTTTAATGTGTGAAAATTAGAAAACTATATATAGAAAAATAGGTCTGACGGCGTCAAGACAAACATTGTGACGCCGTCACCTCACCGCCAAAACTCTTCTCGGACTGCCTTGATCTACTTTTGACGCCGTCAAGACTTATTCATTTCCAGGCCGTCATGACTTTTAACTCTTGACGCCCTACCTTCGTGACGCCGTCAAATCTGTACTGGGTTGTCATGGACTTCTGCTCTTGACGCCGTCAGAGAAATACTCTTGACGCCGTCACCTACTGTTCCCAGCATGAAAAATTAAGACTTTGGCGTTTTCTTCACTTTTATGCTCCAAAAACGTCCGAATTGCTTCCTTTTCCAGATTTCTCTCCCAAAGTACCTAAAATCACAAAAGGAACGATTTAGGGCAATATTTGATCAAATAAATTCGAATTCGGGCTTAAATGACCCCCTCAAAACGGATCATTTTTCACCTCATCAGCGAGTTAGCCTTGGTTCCTTATCGTTCATCGAGTAAGGATTTCTCTTGTGTGTACCTGAACGAAATGCTGCCAAAATTTCTTTGGGTTATCGAGTTAGACAACACTTACCGAGTTAACACCTTACCAAGTTAGAAACTTCACCGAGTTATAAGCCTTACCGAGTTTGAAAGGTTTTACCTAGTTTGAAAAGCATATACCGAGTTACAAGATTTTATCAAGTTAGTACTCCAGAAAGCTTTACCGAGTTAGCACTTCAAGTTGTACCGAGTTAGAAAATCCAAACCTTACCGAGTTTGTAAAAAAAAAATTATTTTTTACACGAGACTAAACGTTCAATTTTTACGCGAGATTCAAAGTTTGGTATAACGTTGAAAATTTCGGCCGAAAATTCAAATTTTTAGGCCAAAATTCAAATTTTTTTCGGTAAAATTTGGCGTCCAAATTTTTAAAACTCAAAATTTTCTGGTAACCTTAGAATTGCATTTCATAGTGATTTCCAAAATTTGGGAGAGAAAATTTTCAAAATATTTTTGGAGGGAAAATTCAAAATCACTAAAATCTGCCATATACGCTTTTCAAAATTCGCCAAAAACATCTAATCTTCAAACAAAAACCTTTGTTATCTTAAAAGATCCTAAGATCAACTTTATCACACATCGCTTAACAATGGAAATGAAAATGCAAATCCAAGAGAGAGATTCAAAGAAAGTGTTTACAGTGTTCAAGTCATATGTAGTGAAGGTCATCAATATTTATGGTTATGATTCAAGGTTCGAACAAGCATTTGAATACTATGCCAGAGACCGATTTCATTATTTCAAAGAGAAACTCAACAAAAGCCTGAATCAACTTGAGATGCTACTTAATGAAGAAGAACTTGATATGAGTAACTGCAAGGAAGCTTTTAAAGTGATCCAAACTCAATTTCAGAGTATCTTTAACCCTTGGATAATGAACCAGTCAGAGTTTATCGATGCATTTTACCAACAATTTTGGGTAGGCTATTCGACCTTCAGAACTAAATGTATAAATGACATGGGGGAACTCGAAAAGATACTTGATGCTGAGGAAGTTGAGTTAAATGAAATTGAGAAGCAGAAACGGGAAAGAGAGCAGATTGAAAAAGATATGCAGTTAAAAGAAAGAGAGATAATTGAAAGAAAGATGCAGTTTAAGGAAACAGAGGTGATTGAAAAGGAGACAGAGAATGTTAGCATTAAAAATATGTATTATGAAGTGATGGTCATTCTCATGTTGTAACTTTGTGTCGTTTGTTAAGATTAGTAACAGTTTAGTCATTGGGCCTTGGACTTGGCAAGCTAATATGTTATGTGCTATGTTTCATAAGCCTAGTTATCCAATCATGTAACCAAGTCCAAGCCCAAGCCCATAGAAAGCCCATAGGGCATCTTATGTTATGAACTATTTAAACACCTCAAAGGCTCATTTGAGGTGTGTGCTTGTGTGTGTATGTGTGTGTTTTTCTTAATAATATTCTCTCATTTTCCATCTCTCTAGTTACACATATACGATCCATATACTCTCACCAAGTCACCATCTTTCTTCTTCTAATCTTCTATATTTGTGATAAAGTTGTGTTATTTAAGGTCCTACAAGTGGTATCAATCGCCTAACAATGATTTAGGAGTGTTGGGTGTTTGTGTTTTTCGTGTTTTTAAGCTATTTATCACGCCATTCTTATAAAAGTTTCTTACTTTTCTTGTTTTTCTTGGTCTTTAACACTTTTTTTATTACAAACTAGTGTTATAAACCTTTTCTAACAAGAAAGTTTCAACCTTTTTGAAAATTTCAAGCTTAAAAATTCGATTTGGTTTTTGTACTTGTTTTCTAGATCTCGAAAAAGTTTCATAAAAATCATCAAGTTTTGAACTTTCTTCAAGTTTTGGTGTTTTTTAGCCTAGAAGTACAAGAATCTTGGATTGCAAAAGTCATTTGGGTGTGCTTTTTTCAAAATCAAAATCTATCAATACTTATCTAGAACTCAAAACCCTAGTTATCGAGAACCTTCTTAAAGTTATCTTCAAACGATTCCGTGGTTTACTCGGTGTTTTTCTTACTTGTATAAGTTAGTAAAAACACTTCGACTTGGGATAACTATCTATATTGTATAATTTAGAAAGTTTTGGGTGATAATTTTATCTAAAACAAATTCTAGATAATTTTATCTAAAACGTTTTCTAGATAATTTTATCTAAAACGTTTTCTAGATAATTTTATCTGAAACATATTCTAGATAATTTTATCTAAAACACATTCTAGATAATTTTATCTAAAACGTATTCTAGATAATTTTATCTAAAACACAATCTAGATAATTTTATCGAGAACAATTCTAGATAATTTTCCGGGTGACAAAGTTTCGAGAATTTTCCGGGTGACAAAGTTTCGAGAATTTTCCGGGTGACAAAGTTTCGAGAATAACCTTCACCAAACTCAACTCAACTCCTATTTCGTTGGAACGATCCTATAATCAACTTTATCCTATTTTCTTTAAAAAAAAAACAAAAAAACAAAAATTGGCGGGAAAAGTTGAGTAAAATTTATTTTTCACACGAGACTTAACGTTCAATTTTTACGCGAGATTCAAATTTTGGTATAAGGTTGAAAATTTTGGCCCGAAATTCAAATTTTTAGGCCAAAATTCAAATTTTTTCGGTAAAATTTGGCGTCAAAATTTTTTGAAACTCAAATTTTTCTGTAACCTTAGAATTGCATTTCTAGGTGTTTTCAAAATTCTGGGAAAGAAAAATTTTCAAAATTATATTTCGGAGGGAAACGTAGATCTCACTCGAAAACATTCAAAATGCCTTTTCTAAACATTTTCTTTCCAACAATGGACATGGAACCTCTTGTTCAATTCTTTTCTCCATATCCTAAGACTGACAAGCCGATTACTGAGATTGTGCAACTATGGAATGAGACTGAGAAGCCGTTAACTGATACTGAACAAGACGTTGATGAAAATGAGCTTCCAGAGTACGTAAAATATCTTGACCTGAGATTTCCATTCACACTCGTTGAGCATATGAAGCGACCACCATTGAGTGTAAAGGCACAAAATGGTGAAGAATCATGTGAACATAAGTCAGATGAACCTGAAAACGCAGAACCTTCATATGACTCCGACACACCAAAAGAGAAGTTGACAATGCAAGTTGAGACTGTTGAACCTAGTTACGATCTCTTTGCAACAACTGATACGGAACTTCCAGAACCAACCTTTTCCCCAGATTCTGAGAATCAACATAGATATGCTACGAGTACACAGACGGGGATTCAGATAAGGGAATATGTTGGAGATCCGATGGATCAGTTTGTGAGTCAGAATGTGGTTAATCAAAATGGGAATGATTGTTTTATGACTTCAATTCAAAAGCCTACATCTGAAATTCACCGCAGTGATGCAATGACGAGGGTAGAAAAGATTCAGTACTTGATTATGCTAGCCAATAAAGAAGAATCGGGAATACCGTTGACTGCTGAGGAACATGAGTTTAGAGCTACAAAAAGAGTTAATGACAATTCAGCAGACCTTAATGCAACCTACAACTTTATGGCAAATCAGCAGGCAACAACATCAAGCAGTGATTCTGATCTTCCTCCTTCTTATGATTCAGATTCATTCCATGAGGTACCAAATTATGGTAATAATGCTAATCTGTTTGCTCATGAGAAGCCACATTATGTACCACCTGAACCTAATTATGATACATATGTGGGGGAACAAGTTAATAGCAATGTTAACTATGAAACTCCATATATGGATCCTAATGGAGTTCAAGTTGCACAAAATGGTGCTAATGATGAGGAAACACGTGCTTTATTTGAATCATTATTGAATAATTGTCGTATTGAAATTGAGAATGTGCAAAAGGTCAATCGCGATGTTAAGGCCGCGAATGTTAAATTGACCGCTGAGCTTGAGAGTTACAAATCCACCGTTAAAGCTTTTGAATTTCATAACAAAAGATTGTCTGAATTAGAAACTGGTTATCAAAATTCCGTTTCAGAGAAACAACAATTGCAACTCAAGTTTGACACACTTGATGTTAATTCTTTCAAAAAGATAAAATCTTTAAACACGGAAATTTCTGATTTACAAAACCAACTTTCTAAACAAAAAACAGCTTATTCCAATCTTGAAAAAGAAATGGATGAGTTGAAAAAGGATTTTGCAAAGAAAGAAGACAAACTTTTGGAAGAAATCGTAGAGTCAGAACACAGGATTGCTCATTTAGAGGAATTAGTGGTTAAGTCGGGTCAGTCGAGTCAAACAATGAAAATGATTTCAAATCAAATTAATCTGATTTACCATACGAAACATAAAATGGCTCTTGGTAACAACACCCCTTGAAACGGCCGACTTTGTCAAGGACCACAAATCCCTGGTAAACGAAGCTAATGATGCTCGTGAAAACATGAATGTTTTGGAAAACCTAAATGATTCTCTCTTCGAAGCTGTTATGACCACTGATATTATGTCCATCATTTTACAAACATATTCGGTTCAAGACGATGAAAGACTGAGAGCTGAGACCTCCGAAATTGTTTCCAAATATGAAAATGCTCTTATAAAGATTGAAAAAGAAAATGTGTCATGTTTTAAACAACTTGATCGAAAAAAGGAAGAATGCAAGTATGACAAACTGTCGTATGAGCGTGCTTTCAAGAACATGAAAGAGCAAAATGACCTTTTGAGGGCTCAGCTTAAAAGTATAAAAGGGAAGGCTGTGGATACTAAGTTTGCAAAACCATCGACTTCGGAGAAACCAAATGTTTCAAACACGGTTCAAAAACCAAAAATGTCAATTTCTCGGTTTGCTCCAAAAGTCGATGAGAAAAAGGATTTGACAAAACCAGTCACTCCACAACCCTTGCTCAAGAAAAAGGAAATGGAAAAGATTGTTGAAAAACGAAAATTGGTTGTTGAAAGAAACACAAATGTGAGTGCACCTAGCTCTTCTAGGAATAGTACACCAAATGTGACTACAAAAACAATTAAAGAGTCTGTTGGTTCTAATGACATGGTCCTCAGTCACCATCTAGAAGAAGCTAGAAAAAAGGCACAACATCGAAAAAACGGAATTTTAGGTCCAAAACCTAGTGTGATGAATTCTAATAGATTCCAAAGCACTGCTAGTAGTAGTAAACCATTACCTATGAACTATCTACAAAAATACTAGGGATTGGATTGCATCTAAGAGTAGTGACACAAAAGAGAATGCTAGGAATGTAGAATGCAACACAAAGAATTCCAGGGTCTCATCGAACAACAAACAATTTCCAAAAGACTGTAGTGACAAAGTTAAAGTTGTTGTGTTAAACAAGAATGTTGAATTTGTCTGTCCTACATGTCAAGAATGTGTTTTTTCAGCTAATCACGATGCATGTGTTGCACAATTTCTCAAGAAAGGAAAATCAAGTGTCAAGGCACAATCCACTAAGACGCCAAATAGAAACACACCCGTTGATAACAAGAAAATGGATAAGAAACCTAATAGGTGGATATCTAAAGGATGTAGTTTGTCAAAAACTGAGACTTCCGCTGCATCTGATAAGGAAACTACGTCTAAATCTTACCTTAGGTGGATTCCCACGGGAAAAGTTTTTAATACTGTTGGTCTTAGATGGATTCCCACAGGGAAGATTCTTGATAGTTGCACAAAGACTAATGATAGTGTTCATCATCATGATAAGGAAGTTGAAACCACAACAACCGTTGATAGCAAACACCCTCTATGTGAGGAAACATGTACTTCTAACACTGTTATTTGTGCAAACTCTTCTTCCGTTGATGCAGGTACTTGTGAAAGTGAAGAGAGTGCATACACCCAATATGGTAAAGAGGAACTTTACGCCAACATCGCATATGGACATCCTTTTCTAACTCCACTCTTAACCCCACTTTTACTTGTTCAAGCTTAATTTTTTCTTTCTTCAATTCTTCTTTGTATATATTTTTGAAAAACAAAATAAAAATTTGAAAAACCATCAAAAACAAAATACAAAAATATAGAATTTTCAAAAATCCAAAAACATTATAAAATCAAAAATCCAAAAATATTCTTCTCACGACATGTCTCTTGTATAATCGATATTCTGTACGTTTCTAGAAATGTCATTCAACAATGATACGGATATGTACAGATGCTTGAGCGAGAGTTCTTTAAAATGTTTTTTTTTTCTAAAACATGTCGTTTCTCAAAAAGTTTCTTCACAATTGCTTTCGTATACTCCAGTACGAAACCCGAACTTAATTGATGGCTTCTGGACACATCAGTTCAGGACCCGTGCTTTAAAGAAAGGAAAGTGCTTAATTAAAACAAAGAATTCAAATATTTTTCGAGCACTTATCCTAAAACGAGAACCAAACACTTATCTGGCTTGAGTTTTCTTTAGAAAAACTTTCAAAATCTTTAAGCTCAAGACCATGATTGTTGATCTAATGATAAATTAGATTTTCAAAAATTCTCTTACATTTTGAGCACCATCTTTTCAAGATTTTTCAAAAAGATTTTCAAAATCTATCTAAATCGGCGCTCATCATCAAGATGACTTGTGTACATCTTACAGTGCACAACTCAACTTTTCAAAGAAAGGAAAGTGCTTTGCAAAAATGATTTTCATCAAAAAAGTGCACTTATCCTAAAAATGGACACTGTTGTATGCCTCAGTGCGACATTCCTATTCAAACAAAGAGAAGTCTTTGTTTTTCATAAAACCTTGATGCAAAATTCAACAAATCTGAAACTTCTTTCTCTTTCAGAATTTTGCTTCAAGAAGACTCCTTCCCTCTAAACTTTAAAAAGTTTAACATTTCTCAAAAACATATGCGAGTTTTGAGGGGGAGTATTTCATAAAAATAAAAATGTTCCGATTTCATGCAAAAACAAATCTGTCTTTCTCTCCAAAAAGTTTTTTCTTAATCTGTTGATATCAAAAATATCACGATATGCTATTTTTGAGGGGGAGAAGACACGATTAAAATGTGATCAAAGATGTTCAAAGTTTGTGACTGAATCTCAGAAGAGCTCGACTCAGATATAACCAATGAATTGACGAAGCTTAAAATGTCAGTAATCGAAAAGACTTGTCCTGGACGGGTAATAATTTCAAGCTAGTCTAACTAGTGATGTAAGCGTGTCTCGAATAGGACTTGTCTGAGTAGAATGTACCATATCGAGAGACTTTCTTTGGACTTGACCAGGACGGGTAATAACTTCAAGCTAGTCTAACTAGTGATGTAAGCGTGTCTCGAATCGGTCATGTTCGCTGAAAGTGGATCAATTCAAAAGTGCAAACTCCTCTCGCATGTGCAAATTTCTTAAAAATTACATGAGCACATGTGAAGGGGGAGTCCTTCAAAAGAAATGCAAAACTCTCGAAGTGTCAACAAAATGTGTTTTATTATCATAAACACTTTGAGAGATTTTCAATAAATGGTTTCATGGCAATGATAGGATAGTCATGGAGTTATAAGGTGACTAAGGTTAGGAAAAACCGTCCTATGATCCGCCAGAGCCGGAGGGATCTACCCAAGGACGATTCCAATAGATTAGAATTAGAAGTCCTTAGGTATGATTGAAAAAGGGGGAAAATGAGAAAGGAGAAAGAAGGGGTTGAAGAATTAAAAAGAAAAGTTATGAAAAAGGGTGAAAAGAAATAGCCCTCCATATGTTCAACCTTAGGGCAGACACCGGGTTCAACTCATATACTACTGGTTGTTACTATGGTGACACCGGTATTGAAGACAAAGACGTCATGGACCCAGTGACGCACTGCACTAAACCTTCTTAACCACTCAAGTTCTCTTAAAAGAGCTTGTTTCATTCTCACGGGGAACCGGTGTAATCTATCGACCTATCTCTTAGAGATGGTTGATATTGAAGCAGGAGACCTCTCCCTAATCTCCGCATAGGAAACCAAATGTGCACTTATCGATTCTAGAGCCCCGAGATTCATCAAAAGATCTCATAGGAACACATGATATTTCTACACTGGTTGTTCATCATTAAGGACGCCAGATGTGAACTTTAGAGTCCTACGCAGATCTTAGCAATCTGCCGGAACATTTATGAGATGATTCACTTTTGTGATTCTCAATGATTGAATGGAAATTCCTGCCAGGGTCAACATCAAGCAGCCCTGACAGCAGGTCACTTCGGTAATTCTTTATGGGTTACGCTTAGTGTTCGCGGTGGTTTCAAACGGTCTACAGTCGTGGAGTGATCCCCAGCGACTCACCCAGTCATTGAGCTACTAAGTAGGTCTTGTAAGCTCTCTCGAGAGTATCTGACATGGGAACGGCCTTGGTAAGGGTTAGAAGGAGTCTTCACACTATGCTGTTGACGATCTCTAATTCTTATCTGTAAGTACCAGATATTTTATTGCTAACTGTTTATATGCAGGGACACTTCATCTCCATGGCGACAGATTCCACATGCTCATACATACATCTGGAAGTTAAAGAAAGCTCCCTCAAAGATCTACACAACATAAAGTTCAAAGAAAGATTCTATGCCAAAAAGAAGAATCTACAAAGTATAAAGACTAAAGATCAAAGTGAAAGAAAGGGAACTACGTGCATATGAATATCAAAGTCCAAAGATGTATGAGCATGTTGGAATGGCAAACAACCACCACAGACGCAGAAGTGACGAAAGGCAGATAACTCCACATCACAAAGGAACAAAGAACGATGAAAATCAGTTATCAAAGATCACAAAGCATGAAGGAACAAAGACTAAAGACTATTCTACAACGACACACAAAGTTAAAGACAAAGAACACGGAAGACCCACTCACGTGGAGCATCATTCGAATGACCACCCCTTAGGGGGAGATTGTTAGCATTAAAAATATGTATTATGAAGTGATGGTCATTCTCATGTTGTAACTTTGTGTCGTTTGTTAAGATTAGTAACAGTTTAGTCATTGGGCCTTGGACTTGGCAAGCTAATATGTTATGTGCTATGTTTCATAAGCCTAGTTATCCAATCATGTAACCAAGTCCAAGCCCAAGCCCATAGAAAGCCCATAGGGCATCTCATGTTATGAACTATTTAAACACCTCAAAGGCTCATTTGAGGTGTGTGCTTGTGTGTGTATGTGTGTGTTTTTCTTAATAATATTCTCTCATTTTCCATCTCTCTAGTTACACATATACGATCCATATACTCTCACCAAGTCACCATCTTTCTTCTTCTAATCTTCTATATTTGTGATAAAGTTGTGTTATTTAAGGTCCTACAGAGAAAGATTTTCAAACATAAGAGGAAACGGTCAATGAGGGTGATGCATCAGATGATAGTTTGGTTTTAACGGGAAGTGATTCATCTTCAGAACAACAGGTTGAAAGCAGCAGTCCTATCTATGATTCAGATATTGATGGTACATAAAGGAACGAAGCTGTTTGGGACACCGAAGATGATCATATCAGACCTTCATCAGACACAGAGATATTGGCTATGGTACAACATTCACATGCTCATGATAATGTTGATATATTTGAGAATATGTTTGTTCATGATCTGACACATCCTGAGCATCCTGAGTCTATTAGTGACACTTATGTGGTGGAACAAAATGATAGTAATATCACTTTTGCTACTCCAGATATGGATCCTAATAGAGGTGAGCCTGCCTAGGATGGATCTTCTTATGAACAAGATCGTGCCTTATTTGCTTCATTAATCAATAATTTCAAACATGAACTTAACAAGTGCAAAAACGACAATCGTGAAGCTAAGCAAACGAATGTTTTTTTGAACAAAGAGATTGAGAGATTTAAGGAAATGGAAAAACGTTTTGAAAATGCAACAACAAGAAATGCTAAACTTGAAATTGAAATCTCAAACCTTAAATCTCAAGGTCAAAAGTTTGAAATGTATGGAGAGTCTGTAAAACCACTTTTAAAAAGAAATGAAGAACTTGAAGTTGGTTATAGAGAAGTTGTTCTTCGTGAAAAATGTTCCATTCAAAATCTGGATGCTCAAATGGTTGTTAACAATAGAAAGGTTCAAGCGCTTTTAAAAGAGAACAATGATTTAAAAAGTGAAAATTCAATGCTTCAGAAAACCACGTCAAATTTTGAGATTGTAAACACAAAACTTGAGAATGAAAACCAAGAGTTTTTGAAACGAACAAACGATCTTAAAAACAAACTTCGAAAATTGGGACAGACTTCCCAGACAATCAACATGCTGCCTACTAAAGATGAGGAGGTTGATAAACAAACATCTGGGATTGGTTTTGTGAATAATGCTAATGTGGAAAATGAAAAACATTATTTTTAAAAAAAGTGCAAAAGTTGACAGCTGTTTTGTATAACGCTAATGATATGGGAAAAGAATTGTCAGATGATCTTTTGTTTGAGTCTCAAGATATTTTAAAATCTGAAGAGGAAAAACGTTTGAAAGTAAAACAAACAAAAAACCCACTCTCGTACCACGGCTTTGTGTATGGTTGTCTACAATTGACAGATATACCAAAAGAACCTTTCAAAAGAAAAGACACAAATGTAAAAAGATTTTTCAAAGAAGCTCAACTTGCTACCTATGATGCTAAGTTATGGCAAAATAGAGCAAGGAAACAATTTTGTAATCTTAAACATCACATTGAGCAAACGTTAAAGGTCATTTGGTTTAAGCAAGAAAACATCACAAACAACGTTTTCTCTAATCCTCTTTCATCAGATGTATGCCTTAAGTTAGAAGTCAAAAAGATTTTGAAAGAAGAAATTGACCCTCGTGTGAAAGATATCAACTTATGTTTTGAGTACTTTGAAAAACATCTTGTAACTGAAATGAGAGAAGATCTAAAGTACGTTCACTCTCTTGAAGATGAATTTGATGAAAAATGCCTAATTCTGGACATTCAAAAAGAATTTTTCACAAATCAAATAGAGTCGTTCAAGTCAGCATCTGTCAGCCATGAGTATGAGAATGTGCATTTTGAACAAACATCTTCTTTGAAATCTGAAAATCTTTGTCTCAAAAAGAAAATCACCGAGCTTTCAAAAGAAGCAACTGATGTCAAAGCAGAATTGTCAAAAAGAATTGCTCATTTTGAGAAACATCTTGCAAAACTTGAAGCACAAAGTATCTCTTTCTAATTAAAACTGCAAGAGAAGAATGAGAAAATGTCTTCTGAAAACTCTTTAACATCAGTGCTTAAAGAAAAAGAAAAGATTTTTGAAGAAAATTGTGAGGATACCAATATCAAGTTTGATTTAGATGAACTTGATACAAAAAATCTTGAATTGGAACATGCTGTGGCATCATTACAAAAAGAAAATGAGCATTTGAAACAGACTTACAAAAACTTGTTTGATTCAATCAAGCGGTCAAGAGTTCAGAATCAACATTCAAATAATTCTGACTCTCAGATCACACCAAATCATCTTTTTGAAAAAGAAAAATCTGTTCTTCAAAAGAAAATTGTTGAATTAGAAAAAACGATTGCACAACAAACCAAGGATTTTGGTGATGCCAAAAATGATTTTTCAATCGAAACAGACAAATATGAAAAATATTTTGCACATCTTGAAAATCAAAATGCTTCTTTGCAAGAAAAACTGGCATCATCAGATCATCTTTCTCTTCAAAAAGAATATAATGATTTGAGAACTTCATACGATGCCTTAAAAGCAAAATTTGATGTTCTTAACCGGTCAAAAGGAAAATCTCAAGTTTCAAACGAATCTCAACCACAAGAAGGTGTTTCAGAAAAGGTTTACATGGGTGAATCTTCAAAACCATTTTCAAAAAGGGTTTCTCAATTTACCACCTATTCTTTGTAAAAAGGAAGGAAGTTTTCAAAGAGACCAAATTTTTCTGAAACATTTACTCCTCAAAAGGTTTCAAATGCAAATGCTAATAAAGAAAAGAATCAAGATTTTCAAACTCCATACTCTCGTTTTACTCCGGTAAAGCCAGTGTGGAAACCAAAGCAAAACCGTTCAAAAATTTTGAAATATTCATACTCTGAAATGCTTCAGCTACAACAAAAGAATGGCTATGCTTTGAAAAATCCTAATTCTGGAAGGTTTCCATTCACCTCAAAAACGAATTTTTGAAATGAAACGCCGAGTTTCAACAATGGATGGAAAACTTATTCTTCAAGTTTTAAAACTCCAAGAGAGACACCAAGTTTCTCAAACAACTTTCAAAAGCAAAAGAGTTTTAAATCACCGTTGATTCCACGAGCTTTATTTCAAAATGAAACACCAGTTTTCAGTCCTCGTTGGAATTCAACTTCTTTGTCTCGGATTGACACAACTTTCAAATGGATTTCAAAATATGGTAAACCCGTTGGCGCCGTGCTTAAATGGGTTCCAAAAGTTGTTGTCTAATCTAAAAACATTATGACTTCTTAGTACTTCTGCTAAGAACTCGGACTTCAACATAATGACTTCTTAGTATTTCAGCTAAGGACTCGTTCTTCAAAGAAAGGAAAGTGCTTAAATCAAAACAAAGGTTTTACATATTCTTTGAGCACTTATCCTAAAAACATTATGGCTTATGCACACATAACAGTGTATAACCCGTGATTTTTAAAGAAAGGACCCTGTTGTACATTTATGTGCGACAATCCTAAAAGATAAGAAGATTTCTCACCAAAAAGCTTATCAAAGTCTTCTTAATTTTTTTTGAGCAAAATGTTGAAAAATGTTTCAAAAAGTTTTCAAAACTTTTCATGATGTTGCTCAAGATATTACTCCCTCAAATCCGTAAAAGCTAAAATTTACTCAAAATGTTCTATTTTTTAGGGGGGAGTAATAAAATGATGTTCCAAAATGATCATGCTTAAAGGAAACTTATACGGAATTATCAAACATCCGTTTCTCCCAAAAGCTATCCAAAAACAAAGGTTTTAATCAATTGGTATCAAAAATACCATGGATATGCTATTTTTGAGGGGGAGAAATGTGATTAAAATGTGATCGTCTTGAATCTCAAAAGAGCTCGACTCAGAAAGTACCAAGAATTGATGAAACAACAAAAGTTAATAATCAAAAAGACTTATCCTCGACGGGTAATAACATCAAGTTAGTTACTAGAGCTAGTTGTCACCTAAAAGCTGACAATGAAACTCTTTAACTAGCCACGTAAGCGTATCTCGAAAAGGATTTGTTTGAGTAGAAATGTACCATTTCGAGAAACTTTCTTTGGACTTGACCAGGCCGGGTAATAACTTCAAGCTAGTCTAACTAGTGATGTAAGCGTGTCTCGAATCGGTCATGTTCATTGAAAGTGGATCAATTCTAAAAGTGCAAACTCCTCACGCATGTGCAAATTTCTTAACAATCCATGAGCACATGTGAAGGGGGAGTCCTTCATGAAATGCAAAACTCTCGAAGTATTAACAAAGTATGTTTTATTATCATAACACTTTGAGAGATTTTCACAAATGGTTTGATGGCAACAATAGGATAGTCATGAAGTTATAAGGTGACTAAGGTTAGGAAAAACCGTCCTATGATCCGCCAGAGCCGGAGGGATCTACCCAAGGACAAATCCAATAGATTAGAATTAGAAGTTGATGAAATCACGATTATACATGTTTTATTACCAAAAATGCCCCCATTTATGCTAATATATTTAAGAATATTGTGCTTTTTATTGCAAATATTACGTTATTTGTTATTTTATTTTTAAAGGTACGTTCGATAATTTTTGGAGCAAATAAGGCAGAAAAAGTGATGATTAATCAAGTGTTACAAAAGATTGATGATTAGTGGAAGCGTAAAATGTCAAAATCAAGAATTAAAAGGCCAATGATATTGTGAAAAGTCAGCCCAAAAACTATGACCATCTTCATGAAAGATAAGCCCAAAGTTCATATACATTTTTGTATGTCATTACATGAGCTGGGAATTTTGAGTCATATACTCATATATGTTGAAAGAAAGAAAGCGGCCCACATGAATTTGAAGAAAGAAAAGTGCTAGAAAGCCACGTGACTACTACATCAATATTGAAGGAGTATATAAAACCATGGAGTTATTTGATTCACGTGGGCCCCACTAGCCAACCAACGGTCAGAAAAATCACAATGGCAGCAACGGGTATTAATGCAACGGTCAGATGGATTTCGAGAATATAAAATGGAGACCAAGCAAATAGAGAGGACGGATCACCATATATAATTACTGCAACTTTTACTTTCGATAGTATGTCTTAAATATTAATTAGAATATTATTTACCAATTTTTTTGTTCAGTTTCTTCTTTTATCTCAGTGACTTTTTACTTCATTTCATTTCAGTTTATGTGTACGAGGTTCAAATCAAGTATTAATTACTTTCATTAGCTTTTAATTTTTCAAAGATTTTGTCTTTGTTTCTTGCAAGTAATTAGTGATTTCATTTAAAAATGTAGTTTCATGTATTAATGGTCTGTATTCTTTTTTTCTAAAAGGTTCTTATTTACAAAATACTAAAATGGTTACTTGAAACGTTTATAGCCTTTTAGTATTTTCTAAGTACTTATTTAATTTTAAATCATCTTTCTAAATCATCTGTAGCATTAAAATTTTAAACTTTATAAGTTTTTAAGTCTAACATAGTATTTGTTTAGTTTTAAAAATCAAGTTTTCCTTTTTATTAAATAAAGTTGCAATCTTTACTTACCAAATCACCTCAAAATCAAATAAAGTTTCAAGCTTTTGGAGATTTATCGAAGATTATGGGTTATAATAGAGTATTTGGGTATAATTAAATAGCTTTGGATGGGGTTTATGTTCGAGAGTTTATCGTCGTTATGCTTAAACCATATCCGGTGCTTTCTCATCCTTACTCTTTACTTTCTTTATATTATGTTTATGATGTTTATTGCCATGTTTTGTTTTATCATTTTGCCCTTTTAGCTTCATTAAGATGTTACAGTAGTTTGTATATGCTTCATATTATTGGATTTGTTATTGTTAGCTTAGTAGTTATGTTTAACGAGTAGATTATCTTATGTTTGTTAAGTGAGTAGTGATTTGAGAATTAAGTGTGAAAACTTAGAAATTGTTGATTAATAATATTTGGTTAACTTGGATTGATTCTTGGTTGTTTTGACGGGCAAAAGCCGTTACGATAATCAATTGTTAAATCTAGTAATTTTTAACGATATAAAAGATTATTTTTAAAGTAAACCAACGTTGTGAGAAAATATTTTCTTTCGAGGGGTATTAATTAATTAATCACTTAAAACGATAATTCACACTTAATAATCTTTTCACCTCACTTGACAAGCATACCCTTTATTATTATCTTTTTAGATCGCTTTATTATTGTTTTACTTGTTTTTCTTTTATTAATTAATTTAGTTACTTTTTCCTTTGTATATTTGTCATTATTATTTTTAGCTTATATCGCAGTTTATCCTAAGCTGTCCTTAGTGTTATTCACCTAAGGTTCCTTTTAGTTTTCCTTGTAGTCTATAGATTATAAACCAAAAAAAGCGGTATCTAAGCTTCCAACAAGAACTAAAACGCGCGTCTCAAATTCACCATTCCTTTAGAACGACATCCGGGAGATCTATACTTGTCATTATACTTAGGTGTTTTGATTTGTATCCGTATCTTTCCCTCCCCTTTACAAATTATTTTTGGTAGGCCCTACAATGACCCTATCAGAAGTCCTTAGGTATGATTGAAAAAAGGAGAAAATGAGAAAGGAGAAAGAAGGGTTGAAGAATTAAAAAGAAAAGTTATGAAAAATGGTGAAAAGAAATAGCCCTCCATATGTTCAACCTTAGGGCAGACACCGGGTTCAACTCATATGCTACTGGTTGTTACTAAGGTGACACCAGTATTGAAGATAAAGACGTCATGGACCCAGTGACGCACTGCACTTAACCTTCTAGCCACTCAAGTTCTCTAAAAAGAGCTTGTTTCATTCTCACGGGGAACCAGTGTAATCTATCGACTTATCTCTTAGAGATGGTTGATATTGAAGCAGGAGACCCCTCCCTAGTCTCCGCATAGGAAACCAAATTATGCACTTATCGAGTCTAGAGCCATGAGATTCATCAAAAATCTCTTAGGATACACTTTCCTATGAATACACTTATGTTCGCCAAAAAGGACACAAGGTGTAAGAGTATTTATGAGATCTACGGATCTTGCCTTATCTATCATGATGGTTACTATGTCTCAAATGGTCTACAGTTGTGGGGTGATCTCCAGCAACTCACCTGAATCATTGATGTACTTCGGTTGATCTAGTAAGCCCTTTCAGGGGTATCTAATTCAGGAACGGCCTTGGCAAAGGTTAGAAGGAGTCTTCACACTATGCTGTTGACGATCTCTAATTCCGAACCTATAAGTACCGGATACTTTATTGCTAACTGTTTTATGCAGGTACTCATGAATGTTCCTTGGAGAAAGACCGTTACCATCACTCAAAGATCCACATGCTCATACCCTGCAAAGCTCTCTTCAAAGATCTAAGCAAAGCAAAGTTCAGAACGTTTCTAAGTCAAAGTCAAAGAATCTTCAAACTAAAGAAACAAAGATTAAAGTCAAAGAGAAGAGAACTTCACAAAGATTCAAAGTCAAACAAAGTATGAGCATGTTGGAAATGACGTAATGACAACAGAGTAAAAGATGTTGTTCAAAGTCAAGAAAGATCACAATGCATGATTGGAACAAAGGAACTTATTACACAAGACTCAAAGTTCAAAGAGAACAAGCTTCAAAGATCAAAGATCAAGGTCACAAAAGAGAGATCTCAATGATCACCCTTAGGGGGAGATTGTTAGCATTATAAGTGTTGATCATTTATGTAATCAAAGAGAGATCTCAATGATCATCCCTTAGGGGGAGATTGTTAGGATTAAAAGTGACGATCATTATTGAGTCAAATAGTTAGTTAAATATATTCATGTAATAGTTAGTAAAATGCTAGTTTATTAAGGTTATGTAAAAGCCTTAATGGCTTAGCCCAAAAGAAGGCCCAATAGAAAGCCCATGGAGGCTATGTAAAAACTATAAATACCCCTCCTAAGCTTGTTAGGAGTGGTGGGAGTTCATGCTAATCAAAGGTTTATTTTACACATAGTGCTCTCCACCTCTCTCTCTCTACTTTCTCTCTCTAGCTCTTCCATCTCTCTCTAACATCATATTCTTATGTGATAAAGATAGATCTAAGGTCCTGCAAGAGTAGACTTACAATGAAAATCCTAGTAAAACGTTTGATCCCATATTCAAAAGTATGAAAGTGTTGAAATAAACTTTCTTTGGCAAACTTATGAAACTCAAGGGTTTATTTGGTAACTTTTCTTTATCTGTTTTACTCTAACTCTAACTTTGGTGTGGTTTTGTTAGTCTTTACATTGTGCAGGGTTATAAGTGAAACTTGTAGCTATATAAGCTGAAGGCTGGATCTAGGGTTTCATTATCTTACACAACTATACGAATACTTTGACACACAAGTTTCTCTCAAGGGTTCTCTCTTAAGTTTCAATAGTCTAAGTTTGGTTTAGCAGTTGTTTAGTAGTAAGATCCTCTTGATCTTGTGTTGCAATTTTGTTTTAAGTTTCTGTTTCTTAGAGTGTGAGTTGTTGTATTGTTATTGCACCTTATAGAGGGACAACAACTAGTTTCTTTGTATTGTATTTTGGGTTGCATCCGTGTTGGGGACAATCCTTCAGTGTATATTATTTTAATACAAGATTAAGATCACCAAGGGGTGGTTGGTTGGGTGATTAGTTATTAGTGTGTTTTGGTACCATTTTAACATGGTATCAGAGACCTAGGTTTGATCAGTTGATTGCATTGATTTCTGGGGGATCTTGATCGATCTTGATTCAGTTGTTTTTGATTTAATGATTTGGGAGTTGAATCGTGTTGATCGAAGGTTTAATTGAAATTTTAAGGGTTTAATTGAAGTTTTAAGGTTTTAATAAAATTTAGGGTTTTTCTTGAAACCCTAGATTTTGGGGGTTTTTGTTACTGATTCGATTCTAAGAAATTAGAATCGTTTGGCTGAAGGAATTGGTGCTAATTGATTGATTCTTGATTGGTTTTCTTGAAACCCTAATTTTTTGATTTGGGGGTTCTTGGAGATCTGGTGTTTCTAGGCTTGTTCTTGGATTGATTATTCTAGACTAAGTGAATCAAGAATAATCAGTTGGTTTTTCCGCTGTGTATCATTTAAAGCACTGTAAGTATTGTTTCTTCCTTTAAGATAACTGGTCTAGAGTTCAGTGGGTGCAAATGGGTTGGTTAATATCTTGATCTGCCACCAAGAGTGGTGTGAATACCTTCTCTGGCTAACCCCAGTTCACTGGGCTTTAACCAAGTTATTCTTGGGTGTGAGTTCTTAGTTGTAGGTTTATTTTTTCAGTCAGTTGTGTCTAGGTCGCAGGAGATTAGGTTTTGGACAGTCTTGGAAGTTGAGATTGATTGGTTTGTTGGTCGTTTGTTTATTGTTAGTCTGGTAGTTTGTTTGGTTTATCTGTTTTTCTTGTTTGGTAGTTTATATGGTTTGGCTTATCTGTTTTTCTTGGTTGTTTGTTTCTTTACTTGTCATTAGGGCTATTATGATTAGTAGTCTAGATCAGAGTAATCCTTTGCATCTTCATGCTATTGATTCTAATTTTCCTTCTATTGTGACTGTTAAATTGACTGGGGTTGAAAATTATAGGATATGGGCTAGTGCAATAAAATTGGCTAAACAAATTAAGAATAAAATGGGTTTTTTAGATGGTAGTTGTACCAGGGCTGATTATGTTGCTAGTCCCCTATTTTAATCCCAATGGGACAGATGCAATGCAGTTGTGTTGAATTGGATCTTAACCGCTTTGTCCCAAGATGTGTATCGTGGTCATGTGTTTTCTGAGAATGCATATGTTGTTTGGTAAGACTTGAAAGATACTTATGATTGGATTGATGGTTCTGTAGTGTTTAATTTGCTTCAGAAAGTTAATAGTTTACATGTTTCTGAGTACTATCATAAGTTGAATTAATTATGGAGAGAGTTTGATATTCTTACTAAGTTGCCTGATTGTACTTGTGAGGCTAGACAAGAACTTAGTGATCATGGTAAATTGTTGAAAATGCAATTCCTTATGGGTCTTGATGACATTTATCAACCCATAAGGAGCAGTCTGTTGACTAGGGAAGTCCTTCATGAAGTCAAGGATACTTTTGTTATGATTTCTAGGGAAGAATCTCATAGAGGGATTCCTACCACTTCTGTGAAAGCTGAGAAGGCTCAGGTTTCTGCCTTTGTTTCTAGGACTTTTGATAATAAGAACAGTAATTGGAAAAGAAATTCTGGTAGTAACAATACTCGAGTTAATAATAGAGGAAATTATGATAGTTTGTTGTGTTCCCATTGTGGGTTGAAAGGGCATATTGTTGAGAGGTGCTTTGAGATCATTGGATATCCACCTAGTTTTAAAAGAAATCCTAATCTTAAACCTGCAAACAATTTTAACAAAACTAATGATCCCAAAGGTACCTCTGGTGTTAGTAATGTGGCTAAAACTGCTATTGGGAATCTGTCTTTTAGTAATGAACAGGTTTTGAAGCTTATGAGTCTTATTAATGAGAAACCTGGTACTTCTACTCAGTCTAATATGGCAGGTAGTGCATCTTGTTCTTTTTTCAATGGCAGTGTTTTCGTTAATCAGCATTTCTAACAGTATTTTTTGCTAATTTGAACCTTAATGGTGTCAATTATCATTTGGGTTAGATAATTAACTCAGAGGCCAATAAACATTTAACTAATTATTCTTTAAACATGTTTAATTTGATTGATATATCTGATTTAAAGCTCACAGTTGGTCATCCTAATGGGACATTAGCTAATATTACACATGTTGGAAATTTGAGGCTGAATAATAATGTTGTGTTGTTTGATGTCTTTGTTGTGCCTGAATATTGTATCAGTTTGTGTCAGCAGAGTATGTTGGGGACTGATAGTGAGTATGGTGGATTATACTTGTTTGATAAGTCTGCCAATGTGTCTGCTAATGTTGTTAAGAGTGAGTTTCTGTGTTGTTTTGTGTCTAAAGAAGTGTGGCATAATATATTAGAACATCCTGCTAACCAGGTTTTAAAAATGCTTAAAGGATCTTTGAAATTGAATAATGTTGATCATAATGGTCCTTGTGAGGTTTGTCATAAGGCAAAGCAAACAAGAGATCCTTTTCCTATAAGTGATCTGATGAGGCGAAAAATGATCCGTTTTTAGGGGGTCATTTAAGCCGGAATTAGAATTTATTTGATCAATTATTGCCCTAAATCGTTCCTTTTGTGATTTTAGGTACATTGGGAGTGGATTCTGGAAAAGGAAGCATTTTGGACGTTTTTGGAGCATAAAAGTGAAGAAAACGGCAAAGACTTAATTTTCCTTGCTGGGAACAGTACCTGACGGCGTCAAGAGCAAAAAGATGACGGCGTCAAGAGTCAAAATGGTGACGGCCCAGTGAAAACATGACGGCGTCAGATCAAGGCCATCAAGAGTAAAAGTGGTGACGGCCCAGAGCAGCAATACACATGACCGCGTCAGATCTGGATCTAGGCAGTCCGAGAATAATATGAGCGGCGAGATGACGACGTCAGAACTTTCTTCTTGACGCCGTCACCTTAGGAAATCTATATATACTCTTTGTTATTTTCATTCTAAAGTGTGGAGAATTTTAGGGTCAAACTTAATAAACCCTAGCTCGTTTGTAACAGTATTTTCAAGGGTTTTCACCCCTTGAAACCCTTCATGTTCAATTGAGATAAGTATCCTTTTAATTAATTCAATATGTCTATGTGTTGTTTGAATATATCTTACGCTTGTCTTGATTTTAACATGCTAGGCTAGATCTTTTGTGTGTTTGCTTAGATGTAATGAAACCTAGATGTTGATTATAGGTTGATTGCTTGTTTAGTTGTATTGGATGAATGATTTCGATGTTAGGCTTAAGAAAACTGGCAGATCTCCATTGTGTAACTTGCTTGAACGTCTTAAGAAACATGAACCAATGCGTACTAGGTTTTTATGGTTGTATTTAATGCATGAGCGAATTCTAATGATCCCATGTTAGAAGCTTCTTGCAGGCTCGACATAGGAGTGAAGTAGGAGCTTATAGAGTTGGGGAAGTACGTACGCCACCCCACAATTGGTATTAAGGAATATAACCCGTCATCCACGCAACTATAACAAACAATTAACCTGTAAAAGATATCTAGGGAGTAGTGAAATCTAAGTAAACACAATTCTCCCAATTACTGTTCACACCACTAGTTTAATCAGTTTTATTTACATTTCTGCTATTTTATTTCGATTGCATCTTTAGTTATTGGGTTAGTTGATTAGCAACTAATTCCGCCCACTCTTCCAAAACCCGAGATTTTACTTGCTTTCCATAAAATATAAAAATACAAAAAGAATCATCCCTCATCTCTAGACCTAGTTTTTAGGCTTTCTAATCCTAGCGACACTATTCCTGAGTTGAACGATCAATCCCCCGGTACTTGTCACTATACTATACTACAACGATCAGGTACACTGCCTGGTGGGGGTTGTAAGCTTCTCGAGATCCCTTGAGAGGTAAAGCCTAGTGCAATTCCCACGCATCATGATCATAAGTCAAAAGTTTTTGGGGATCTCATTCACTTAGATGTTTGGGGGCCTTATAAAGTGGTTAGTAGGGAAGCATATAGATATTTTTGATCATTGTGGATGATTTTACTAGGTCTGTTTGGGTGTATATGTTAAAAAGAAAAGATGAAGCTTATGACATGTTTGTTCCTTTTTATAACATGGTTTTTACACAGTTTGATAAAAAGGTTAAAATTGTCAGGTCAGATAATGGCACTGAGTTTGTTAATAATAAAATGAGTGAGTTTTTTAACACTAAAGGTGTTATTCATCAAACTAGTTGTGCATATACACCACAATAAAATGGTATTGCTGAAAGGAAACATAGACATCTGCTTAATGTAGCTAGAAGTCTTATGTTTCAGGGGGGGATTCCTCTTGTGTTTTGGTCTGAACATGTGTTAACTGTTACTTATTTGATTAACAGGTTGCCTTCCTTTGTGT
The DNA here is from genome assembly GCA_030686995.1 of Artemisia argyi. Classification (NCBI taxonomy): domain Eukaryota; kingdom Viridiplantae; phylum Streptophyta; class Magnoliopsida; order Asterales; family Asteraceae; genus Artemisia; species Artemisia argyi. The sequence goes on along the minus strand of CM060696.1, from coordinate 100,157,437 downwards.
TGAATGGAAAATCTCCTTTTTCTCATGTGTATGTTAGGGAACCTAGTTTGTCTCATCTTATGAGTTTTGGATATCTTTGTTTTGCTACTCTTTTTAAAGATTCTGATAAGTTTTCTGAAAAATCTGAAAAGTGTATTCTTATTAGTTATTGATTTGATCAATTATAGTATATAAATATCTCCAAGGAGTTACAAAGGAAATATGCATTCCTAAGTCGTTTTCCCAACGAAGGTTGAATGGAAATTTCGGTTCGAGTCGTGATTGTGTAGTTAATAGAGAAATAAATGAGATTCTTGATTTTTAAACTACAATTACGAAATTTAAACTAAAAACAACTTATAAAGCAAATAAAACAATTATATGAAGCACACGTAAGCTAAAACGTAAATAAAACCTTAAAACGTAACTTAACGGGAACTTAACGCTCCTAAAAACCTAAAACTTAGAAAAATTATTCTAAAACTTCAAATTTAATTTTAAAAATTCCTAAATACTTAAAAAGAATTTTAGAAAAAAGATTTGTATTTTTCTGATTTTTATTTTATTTATTAAGAATTAAAAACTATTTAAAAGAAAATAAATGATGAAAAATAGCAAATTAAAAGAGAAAAATCTCAAAATTTTCAAAAAACTATTTTAAAAGATTATAAACTAAATAAGACAAGAAAATTTAGATAAAAATAAAATCTAAACTAAAAATGCGAAGTTACTAGAGAATCCAGAGTCTAAAAAGCATATCTATGAAAAACTAACCCTAAAAAGGCAAATCTATTTTTCCTAGGTCCTATTTAATAGAAGAAAATTTTAGAAAAAATAATTTTATTTTTTTGAATTTTATTTGATTAATTATGAATTAAAAACTAAATAAAACTATTTAAATGATTAAAAATAGAAAATGAAATAGGAAAAATATGAAAATTGGCAAAAAAATAAAAATAAAAAATACTTTACTATAATATAAACTTGGGAAAATTATTAAAAGTGAAAGTGCTTTTTGAAATAAGCTCAGAATAAGCAAAACAATTACAAAGGCTTAAATGGAAAAAAAGTTTAACTAATAAATGTTGCAAACAAGAGTAGTGTAAGACCCTATGGCGCTAATGGTTCTGTGATATTTGTGTGAGGTGTTGGTGTGGGAAAGGTATAGGCCAGGGTTCGACCCTGGCTTATATCTTTTTACTAAAACTTTATTTTCTTGATTTTTCTTTTCGCAAAACTGAAAAGTTATGAAAAATAAGCAACTATTAAAAAGAAATTTTTTTGAAAATAAAAAATAAGCTAAATAAAAATAATAAGCAGATATGGTTTTAAAACTAAAAGGGGAAACTGGAAATATGAAAAGCTATTTTATGAGGTTAAAAGCTAAAGTAAGGTTGAAATAAGCTAAAGACACCTAAGGGGATCCTAAATAAGCATAAATGAACTAATAAGCAAGACTAAAAAAACAAATAAGCTGAATAAAGAACCTAAAATTATTACTATAAAAAATCCAAACAGCCCTATAAGGTATTTTCAAGTTCTCAAATAAGCTGAAATCCAAAAGCTAATCCACCCAAATTTAAAACCTAAGAAGCTTATAAGCTAATCTACTAGAAGAAGAAAATTTAGGCAATTATGAACTTATTTAGGTCTTTAAAATAAGCTGAGAAGTGGTCTGCATACAAAAGCTGAGGACTCAGGATAACCAAACAGCCTAATGACCCCACTAGATAAGCCCCTTAATAAGCACTAAAATCCTTACAAAGCTAAAACAAATCAAACTTATACTATGAACTACAAGTGAGCCAAAATTTAGACCTAGAAGGCAACTAGATAAGCATAAATAAAGCTGAGAATTAAGACACTTAAGCAGTTTATCAGGACAATTGACCAACAAAACAGGCAAACTAGTACTTATAAGCTGAGAAATAAGCAAACAAATGATTAAAATAATCTATAAAAAGTAAAAAAAAAAAACATAGTAATTTTAGCTACTAGATAATTAGGAAAAGCACATTTTTTTTGGATTTTTGATTAGAAATAAGCACTAAAATTGACCAAAGAACAGACTGACTCAGAACAAGTTTTTGGACAATGTGATACATGGGAATCGCACCAGGCTTTACCTCTCGAGGGATCTCGAGAAGCTTACAACCCCCACCAGGCAGTGTACCTGATCGTTGTAGTATAGTATAGTGACAAGTACCGGGGGATTGATCGTTCAACTCAGGAATAGTGTCGCTAGGATTAGAAAGCCTAAAAACTAGGTCTAGAGGTGAGGGATGATTCTTTTTGTATTTTTATATTTTTATAAAAGCAAGTAAAATCTCGGTTTTTGGAAGAGTGGGCGGAATTAGTTGCTAATCAACTAACCCAAATTAACTAAGATGCAATCAAAATAAAATAATAAAAATGAAATGAAATCTAATTAAACTAGTGGTGTAAACAATGATGGAGAAAGTTGTGTTTACTTAGGTTTCATTACTCCCTAGATATCTTTTACAGGTTGATAATTTGTTACAATTGCATGGATGATGGGTCGTATTCCTTAATACTAGTCGTAGGGCCATGTACAATATTCCCTAGCTCTATAGGATCCTAATTCACTCCTATGTCTAGCCGTTAGAAGTTCCTAACATGGGATCATTAGAATTCTCCTACGCATTAAATACAACCAAAAATCATAGTACACCTCTGATCATGTTTCTTAAGACGTTCAAACATGTTACCAATGGAAGTCTGCCAGTTTTCTTAAGCCTAACATCGAATACAATCATCCGTAACAACTATAAACAAACAATCAACCCATAATTAACATATAGGTTTCACTACATCTAAGCAAACACAAAAGAGATCTAGCCGAGCAGGTTAAATTGAAGACAAGTGTAAGATATATTCAAGCAATACATAGACATATTGATTGAATTGAAAGAGTACTTATCTCAAATTGACATGAAAAGTTCAAAGGGTTGAAACCCTTGAAAAAGCTGGAAAAATTCGACCTAGGGTTTCTCCCTCAAAGTTGCACACTAATGAATGAAATTTAGAAAACTATATATAGATTTTACAGGGTGACGGCGTCAAGAAGGAAATTCTGACGTCGTCAACTCGCCGCCCATAATGAAATCGGATTGCCTAGATCCACTTTTGACGCCGTCATGTGTAATTTTGTTCTGGGCCGTCACTAACGTTTGGACCATGACGGCCTATGGTGACGCCGTCATGTCCCTAGTACAAAACTCTCTGGACCGTCACGGACTTTATCCACTTTCACCTCTTGTATTACTCTTGACGACGTCATTAAGAAACTTGGGACGCCGTTAGGTACTGTTCCCAGCAAGTAAAATTAAGACTTTGCTGTTTCCTTCACTTTTATGCTCCAAAAACGTCCAAAATGCTTCTTTTTCCAGATTTCACTCCAAAAGTACCTAAAATGACAAAAGGAACGATTTAGGGCAATATTTGATCAAATAAATTCGAATCCGGGCTAAAATGACCCCCTAAAAACAGTTCATTTTTCGCCTCATCAAATACCCTTACATTTGAGATTTGCTTGTCCTCAAGCAAATGCGCTTTTATTCTAATCAAAATACAAGTTAGGGGTCATTTAACACTAATATAAAAGTAATTACAACAAATAATCGTTCCACTAAAGACCAAAGACAAGCACGGAGGTCATATACTAGCACCTCACAAATAGTGTTTAGATACTCACATCTCTCGGGTGTAATAAAGTATATATCACAATATGGAAATGGAAAACATCTCTCACTATCTGTCATAGCAAAAAAGATTACCATAGGCTTGGGAAAGGATCAAACCTCCACCACTTGGCGTAAGCACCTAGGATAAACTATCAAAGAGGTCTTTTAAAGGGTTATAACGTTAGGTGTAGGGATATGGAATACACGGTTTTGTTGGATATAGGCAATATTTACTGGTGGCGAGTTAATCATCTTGGTTAATTACATGTACAATATGGCGTTGCTAAGCCAAGACTAGACTCGACTTAAGCTAATAAATAAAAAATAACAAAAACATAAAATAAACATAGAATGAAATGGGATGGTAGTCCGTATGTTTTTTCTCTTTCTTCTTTTTCTATTTTTTTTTTTCTTTTTCTTAATATGTGTGTGTGTGTATATATATATATATATATATATATATATATATATATATATATATATATATATATATATATATATATATTATATAACAAGAGGCGTTACACGTAGATAATACCACGTAAACGCCACCTCATTGCCCAGTAATTCATTATGTGTCATGTCATCACATTGTCGCCATGTAAGCAATTTTTTAAATTTATTTTATTTGCATTTTCGATGTCACATTTAGGCCACCTAAGCATTCATTATAAGACTTAAAATCTGGAATTAATTAGTTAAAAAAATTCAGTGGGGAGGCTCGAACTTGAGTGGTTCCTAACATTAACACATTTGATAACCATTAGACCAAACACCTTTTTTGATTATATCTTGCAACAGTAAAATCTATAAACCTTCATTCATGCACCATTCATTCCCTCCTAAATTCTGCAAAAAAAGACTATAAAATACAAAGAAAATCACAATTGATATAAACATAAACCCTACGATATCTCTATTCAAATCTGTTCCATATTTATCTTCATTATTTTACGGCATTTGATTTTCAATTTCCATACGAAAATCACGATTGATTTTAACACAGAATATCATCCCAAAACACAAACCTAGATCATTCACAAAAAATACACAAAAAAAATATATATATATATTTTTCATACACTCTTACCCTACCATCCAAAATAATACATCATAGGGAATGTACATTCCTCTTACACTTGAATTTTTACATACTTTACAATAAACTAATCAAATGGCTTGAATTAAGATAATCAAAACAATTGGAGTACTTTTAAGATTAACGCACATATGGGGGTAATATATGATGTTCTTCCCCATTACTCCATAACATAAGTACTTTACCCATGAGTCCCAATCGTCCCAAAACAATATGTACAAGATATGACTCGACTTAGCAACCATTTAATCAATTAGATAACTAACTAAGGGTTTAAACATGTAACAATAATGCACTAAAGATGAGTGCGTACACGGAAGGCTAAGGCGATTTGGTTGTACATTTAAGTGGGTTGTAACAAATTCTTCCATTAAGTAAGATGCTTAAAGTTAGAAACGAAAAAGATAGGCTCAGAGGGGTGTACTAGGGGTTTCGTGTACTAAAAATGAGTACAACGCTAAGGTGTGGGAAAAATTAGTTGACTTTACTAGCCAAATAATATGACTTAAATGGTCAAGTAATTATGATACGGGTTTAACACAAGGGTGATCCTAATGCCTCTTATCATGTAGTAAATCCTACTACACGAATGTAGTCTCACTAGCGGTCTCGGGATGCATCACTAACGCAAGTTCTAGAATCTAAATGCTACCGGTACCCTCATAAGCACTAATAATGAATGCTTTTCCTATCAATTCTAAGCGCGAACCTCACATATTTGGGTGGAAAATTTTTTCTAAATGGTACGGTTTTGTGCTAGTCATACGACCCTATCCATGAGACGCTTGCTAAGGCTAAAGTTTCACTCCTAAATGTTGTAAAAAAAATTTAAATTTGGCGCTAAAATTACACTAACAAGTATTTCTCTTTGTTTTATCACACACCTACCATCAAACAAATAAACTCAAGTGCAATTGTATCCTATAAGGTATCATCATTTACCCTCCCCTTACAGTTAAGATGAACATTATCTCCAATGTTCAATTAAAAAATGTAAAAGTGAAATAGGTAAAAGAATGAAATCAAATACTCCCCTGATTCGTTCGGTGTGGATAGTGTGGTAACAAGGTTAGATCTTCCTCTAAGAAAATGAACATTCAAAGCTTCCCTTCCAGAAAAATAAATCATCTTCTTGTCATACATAAGCTATTAAACCTGAGAAAACAAACAAGGCAACCTCGCGTAAAATCGGCGGCAATATATATATACTAACAAGTCCTAGAAAGCAAATTAAGATATAATGCTTGTAGAATGAATGTTTGCAGATTTTCTGGAGTTTATAAAACTAAAGAATTAGCAAAAACTTTAAGACTCCGTTAGAAAAACAAAACTCGCAAAATTTCAAGAATTTTACACATGACGCCGTCAGAAATTAATTCCTGACGCCGTCAGAAGTGACCTGCGGAAATCTTTATGTTAAGTTTTCGGAAAATTTCTGGAAAACCTTATGTCCTACTTCCTGGAAAATCCTGCAAAACATCATTATGACTCGATACAAGCATTTGACTCTAACAAATACTAATACACATGTTCATTTAATATTGTGGAGAATCATGATCAATTTCGTTCTTAAAAACAAATTTGGGGTTTTCCCTTACACTTATCTTTTGCAAAATACCTTTATATGAAGTTAAGACGAAGTTAAACAACAAAATAAAGCATTTTCACAATTTAGTTTGAAACATGATCTACCAACAATAAAAATAAAGCATGCATACGGAAGCAAATAACAATCAAACAATTAAAAATCACACAAAACATGGGTTGCCTCCCAAGAAGTGCTTTTCTTTATTTACGAGTCTTGTAGCTAGACTCAAGGTCATGGGCTATTACGTGACCTCGTCGTTGGTCTCATTTTCTAGGTCATCTCCAATCTCGGGATCGCTTTCTTAGTGCATGTATTTTGGGTCTTCAAACTCAAAGATATCTTCTCGATACTTGGATCCAAGTTTACTAACATCCTTAAAGAATCCACATGATAAATCAAAAGTGTTTTTGCATCCTCTCCGAACATCTTCATTACATAAGACAAGTTGAGAACCTAGCTTATCAAGCCCGTCACAATCAATTCCCTTGAGGTCTTTCCTCTTGTATGGCGTTTGGTATGACACCCTCCTAATTCCATCAGTGAAGGTCATGATTCCGTTCCGGTCGTCAACCATTAAGTTAGTGATTTCACAAAAGGGCGCTCCGAAAACAACTTGTGACAACCTTGGGTCGACATAGTCCTCAATGTTGTCCACGATCGTAAAGTCCATTGTGAATGCCATATTTCCTATGAATACATGGATTTCATGATCTCTACCAACAACATTTTCTCCTTTATAATCATTCCCCATCTGCAAATATTGTTATAATGGAACAGGGACATAAAATTCTTAGGTAGGAACACGTTAATGTAGACATTATCAAAATACTTGTGACTGATCATACAAGGGATTTTGAGGTTATTCGGATCATGCCGCTTTATCCTTTCCGATCTCCCATCCTTTGATCCATATATATATTCCCTTCTAGTGACGGACGGTACTCATACACCTCCTCATTACCCTTCCGAAAAATCACCTCCCTGACGCCATTGGTGAATAATGCACTACCATCCTTCTCATCAAGGATCACTCCCGATTCATTGAAAAATGGTTTCCCGAGGACAAGGTTGGTTAATGTTAGATTAGTGACAGAGTCTATGTCATCGACCACGGTGAGATCAATGTTATAGACGAATCCTCCAATCATAACTGATAAATTTTTTATTATCCCGGCGTTATAGATTCTTTCACACGAGATACGTTCAAGGAAAGCTTCGTTGTGCAGGGTTAGGGGGATTATGTTGATAGGGAGGTTAGGATCTATGTGAGTATCGGTTATGAGCTTCTTCCTAATAGTGCAGGAAATCTTAAAAACTTCAGAGTCGCTTCCCATAATCCTATCACTACTTCCATTAGTAATACCCACCAAATTTTTCTCGAGTTCCTCTATAATAGATTCACTCGAAATCGCTGGATTCTTCGTGTGCCCTTTTGATCTCTCTTTTGCTTCATCCAATTCGCCTGACTCTTGTGTGACGGAGTCCTCGAATGAGTTGGCAAGGCCCTTGGCCAACTCGTAGTCCCACTCTGAGGTTTCATCCTTAACTTCATGACTCTTATTTCCAGTTGGTTGTTGGCTTTGGTCAGGTGTAGGAGCAGATATTGTGGTGATAGTATTCACAAAATGGATTGGTCCTAGGGGGTTAACATGGTCCTTAACGTCCTTTATCTTTGGTGACATATGTTTAAAGAGTTTACTAGGACTTCTTATTTTCACAGGAGTGGTTAGCTGATTCATGATGGTGACAGATTTGACCTCTTCAGCCTGAATCAGTTTACTCACAGCGTGCTCTTTAATAGCGGTTAACAGATTACAAATCTTGTCATTCATATCGGCTTGTTGTTGTCTAAATTGAGTCTCGAGCGTGGAAAGCTGTAATTCTTGAGAGATAATGAACTTTCGCAAGGCATCTTTATAGCTTTGTGATGAGTGTGTAAATACTCATCATTTTTACCTTTTCTGAGCTGCCAAAACATCTAAAAACACTCAATATTGTATCAAAATAGTAAAAATATCCCAGGAATGTGTTTTATATGTTTTAAATGCAAAATAATCAAAAACAGATGAAAAACGCACAAAAGTTTGCATAATTGGCAGTTTCAGTCCCTCAAGTTTCATAAATTGGCAAAACTAGTCCCTGAAGGTTTTAAAATGGAATAAAAGTCAACTTAAGTCCTTGGGAAGTCAAACTTATTCAAAATTAGTCCTGGATGAAAGTTTAAACAAACTGGCAACTTTTACCCCTCAAAATCCAAAATTGGCATAAAACGTCCCTAGAGTTTCAGAAAATGACAGAATTAGTCCCTGGTGGGAATTTTTGAAAGAAAAGTC